>VXAC01008315.1:333013-397953 GCA_013399225.1 Rhipidura dahli | reverse complement strand
GTGTGTGTGATGGCTCAGGGCAGACAGGTGATGGAAAAACAAATTTTAAGCAAATTGGTAGGATTTTATTGATTTCAACAGCTAATTCCTACAGCAGTAGAATGAAGGCCCTAATATGATGTAGTTCTCATTGCTATTCTCTTCTAAACCCAGGCTAATACGAGGTCAGCTGCAGTCATTTTCCTGCTAGAGGAGAAAAGGTCCTGTGCAGCTGCTGGACTGCAAGTGGTGTTACATCCTTCAGGTCATTTGCACTGCATCAGGCACTGCTGCTGCACAAGCTCAGAGAGAGAACGGCACAAAACAAGAGTATATTTCTGCTTGATAGCACTTACCTGGGTTTGCTCTGGCTTTGTAATGAATGGGAACAGTTAGAAAGAAAGCAGCTACTGTATACAATTATAGCAGTCTAGCACAGAGGTTGTGTAAAATGCTCAAGTGTCTACCCTCTCCTCCCACAATGCTGTTTAATGAAACTCTTCTTGACCCACACCCCCAGCTACACCAGCGTCATTTAATCTTCTTGGACTCTTGGCTCTTTTTTTGGCAAAGTCATTGATTCAATGAACTTTCCCTGTTATGACAACTGGAGCAGATACTGAGACTGTTCAGACTTTGTTGCCGGAGTGTTGGACAATGGATGAGAATGATGGCACATCACTGTGTTTACGTTTTCAACATCCACTTTCCTTTCTGTTCACACAGAGGAAGGTGTAGTCACTTGCCAGAAAGCTCACAGTTGACACTGCTGGGTGAGGTGTAATGAGAGAGTAGCAAATAAGAGCACAAAGAGGCTGAATTAGTAAGAGCAGTGTGATGACCTAAAGCTTGCTTAAATGAAAAGCAGTATGTTCATTGACTGCAATTATCATCGGAGTCTAGAAAGATGATGCAAGAAAAAGACCCAACTGAAACCCAAAAAACCCAATCTGAAATTTCAGATTTTATGTATCAAGTTATCTACTCTTTCAATATATTTTGGGCTGAAAATACAGTGAGTTACCTGGGAGGACAACTGTCTTTTGTTTTTAATGCATCGTGGTATCTGGCATGCATAAGGGAAAAGTTTTTATCGTACCCTCTACACACACCTCAAGAACCACCTCCTTGAAATAGTAGAAGCTACAGTACATTTGTAGTTCAAAATGTTCCTTCTCTGATTTTAACCTATTGCTTAATAAATGAAAAATAATGTGCACCACGCTGAAAAAATTATGCACAGGCATTAATTTCAGAGTTGGAGCTATTTGGATGAAACTATAAATGCAGCAGTTGTGCCAATAACTAAACAATACTGTTTTTAGCTTTATTGCTGGAGCATTTTACACTTCAAGCATATGATATGCTTCTGATCCTACACTTTGTGAATATGTCAATATGACTAGCTGTTAACATTGAAGTTGGTAACTGCCACTAGAAATCTGGAAAAGCAAATTAATTAAAATACTTTATTATGTAAGAGAGCACTGTCAAAGTTCCCATTTTGTGTCAAGTTCAGAGATATGCTAAAATGCTGTCCTTTGGGGAAAAAAAAGATATTCTTTCAGCTCTACTGACAAAGATTCACTTCAGATTTTATTCCAAATTCATAAATGTGTCTTGTGTCAAAATCTGGGCAGTAAATGCTGCTACCTCTGTGCAATAGGACAGAGGTTAGTAGCCTCTGAAAGCACATCAGCATGAGGAGAAATGAGGTCAGGATATAGTTAAAGATATATTGTCTGGAATGTGAAATCAGACACTGTCACACTTTTTTAAAATAAGCTGTAGCAGGTAAGTTCTCAGATGTGATGCATGTTACAGAAAACTTAAAATTTGGGGCACTATGTAAAAGAAGAACCTCTGTTGAGAGACTTATTCCCAAACCAGGCATTCTGGTGGTCGTTTTGTGTTGGGGCCCAGTTGGGAGGCACTGGCCATGTCTACTGGGCACACAGTGTTGCTGTAATTGGCTCATTCTTCCCGTAGATGAGGGATCTGCTGTTAAATACTTTCCAGTTGATTCAAAGTAGGAACATCAACCCCTGATGCCAAAAGGGCGACAGCCTTTATTTTCCTTTTGTACCTCCATCTCAGTAAAAAGCTCTCAGTTGCACTGGAGCAAGTGAACAACCACTTTTTGCTCCAGATACTGCTTTGAGAATAGAGTTTTTAAGCTTCTACTGACAGTGAACATGGTTTATCTGTATTTCAGAAAGCATGAGCTCCTCTAAAGACAAATGGTGTGTCAGCAGCCAATTGCAGGAAAGATAAAGGATTCCAAAGGCTGTGAATATTGCAGTCAACTATCCAGGGCTTATTTAATATCCTTTTATTCCAGCTTCTTTCATCACTTTAGTCTTTGCTAGTCAGAATATAAGTTGTTCGGTTGAATACATTCACAGAGTATGATACAATAACTTCTGCCCAATTCCAATAGAGAGTAGATTACCTGTATGTCTTGCTTGCCCTTCTACTCTTCTTCTGTTTCTATGAAGCAAGTCTCCCATCAGTCTTTTCCATTTCCTGTTTTGATCATCATCTTCTTGTCTCCTTTGAGCTACTGTGAACAGGAACTGAAGATAAAGTGTGTGTTTATAGGTAGCATTTTAAAACAGCTGCAATTTCAGTGCTGGACCAACCCTCTGATTAGACAAGTGGAAAAGCTATGATGTATACCCTATAATAAATGTCAGAGTAAAGAACTAAAAAACCATCCTATTAGGAGCTAGAAATAGCCAGGAAATAAAAGAAGAACCTGTGTCAAAAAGCAAAAAATTTCAAGAGCAGAACAGAAGTTCAAGGGTGACAAGAAAATGATCACAGGCACAAAGAAAAGGATCACAGCCCTTTTGGTGAGTAAATACTTTTAGACAGGTATTGATCTAGTGGGCAAAAAACAGTGTGTGCTCTCCTTTGTGAAATAGCACTTACTGGGGGTGATGCACGTGGAACAAGGTTATGAATGGTGAAGAAACAAACTATTTTTCCATGTCTGGAAATTATTTTGAAAAATTCAGGTATTTTTTGCCTTTATTTTTGATATCCCAGACTCAAGTCTAAGAATCAACAAACTGAGATACGGAAAGATTCCCTTAATGATTCAGGAGAGGAATCACGATCTCACTGAAGTCAGCAAAAACTTTTGCCATTGATTTAACTGGGGCCAGGGCTTCGCTGCAGGCTTCACTATTATGAACAGCAATCTGGTGCTGATGGCAGAACAAACATGGCAACAAAGAAATATATTACAGAAGTTCCTGTCTTCTGCTGTCTTCATGTTTCCTTCAGTTGGAAATGTTATTTATTTGAGGCCCAATGCTGGGCTTGGAGTACATGGTACCTGTTATTTTTTACAAACTGGATGAGTTGACATGGATTCCTTTACTCTTATGGTCATTTGGCTAATGAAAAAAAATTGAATATGCATAAATACAAATGGGTGAGTTGTCTTGTTTCCTACAAGGAAATAACACCCTAAATCTTGTCATTCCCCACCCCCCAACTGTTTAATTATTTGTTACCTGTTGAGAGAAAATTGATTAAGTAGTGAGCATTAAATTTAGCAGCGATGTTACAAGAAGGAGTGCATGGATGTGGAACAGCACTGGCTCTGCGATAAGGTAATAAAACAGAGGGGGTGAGCAGCAGAGAGAAATGGCAGGAAATAGATGGCACCAGACACCAACCCTCACTCTGTTCCCGCTAACTGGTGCGGGACTGGAATAATCTCACAGACCTCAATCGAAATATGCTAATTTTGGATTGGCATAAATTGAATCAAAAGCTTATTTGGGCATAACCTGCATGCTCTGCCACTCCCTGTAGTAGCAGAACTTCTGCTTGTATACTGACTCGTAGCTACCATGAAATGATTGTGATAATCTGTCAGTATCTCAGGAAAGATATTCACTGAAGTTGTATCAGGAGGCTGCAGTATTTTTCCATAATTCACCAAAGCCCACCAGGTATCTCCCCGGTCTCTTGAATGTATGAGTTAGAGAATTAAATTTCATTCGTGATACTGACTTCTTTCAACTGGGTGCTTTCAGTAAGTCAGAAGCACAGAATGATTTGGGTTGGAAGAGATCTTAAAGGTCATCTGCTTCCACCTCCCCTGCTATGAGCAGGGAGCCTTCCACCAGACCAGGCTATACAGAAGTCCTGATGCCTCTAGCACCCAGGACTCACAAACTGCAGAATTCTGAGCAGACTCACAGCTGGTGAACCTTTGTTTGTTTGGAGTTTCCACTTTTTTCTTGCCAAGAATACATAATACTTTATTCTGTAGCCCATATAATACTTCATTCTGTGGCACACAGCAGACAGCAGCATGCTGAACGACCGTGTCTCTTGGAGACACTTTATTTCACTTGTCCTGTTTGTGAGGACAAGTGAAGACTAAATATTTGATGTGAAGAAGCCCCTTCCCTTGCCTGCTTTAAGCATCATCACCATTCATTCAGCAGAATGTACCTTTTCTGTAAGCAAGTGGTGCTGGATGCCTGAAGATGTGAGGCTGCATCTTTGTGCCATCCATGGAGTGTATGAGTCAATGCAAAAAAAAAGTCCTTTAAGTTACAGTATTTGCTAATGGATACCTTCATAACCCTGTTCCTGGCTGGTGCTGATGACTCTTACACAAGGTATGCAGACCATTTCAAGAGCAATCTGTATCTTCCCAGTGAACAGAGACCTGAAAGCTATTCTATTCCTGATGCATTTAATCAGAAATATGTGGAACAGATATCATTTTCTGTATCACAGAGTGAAAAGTAATGAAAAAGGAATTAGTTTTTATTGGAAGGAAATGTTTATCTAAATAATTTATCTAAATAGTAAGTCGGCAAGCTTTTTGAACATAACTGATTGCAGCTAGTTTCTGGAAGACTCCTTTCAAATTACTGAAACCCATGAATCAGTATGTAAAGACACAATTCAAACAAGGCTAGTGTTATTGGAACAATTTTCCAGATCCTAATTCCTCTGCTCTAAAAAATATATTTGCTGTTTCCTTTTCCTGACAAATGCAAATCAAATATTAACTGATTACATTTCAATGTAGCCATTATATTCTATGAAAGGGTTGAGGAGCAGGCAGAAAGAAGAAGAGGAGTTGTTTGTTTTTACCAGGGCAACCAAGTGCTTTTCTGTGTGTATGTTTAATGACTGAATCAGACTGCTTTAGCACATGATTGTTTAGATCGATAATTATTCAAGAAACAATACCACCTTGGGAAAATCTATGGTAATAAAAAAGAAATCTGGATGGGCTGAATAACCTTTTCAGGCAGATATTTATCTTCAAATGAAGTTATTTCTTGTACAGTTTCTAGTCTTTAGAAAATGCATTATTGGTTGGTTAAAAAACAATCAGATTGTTAGTGTTTAGAGTCTGGAGTTCAGGGTGGCAGTGAGATAAAGCACTAATGGATGGTATGCTCAGATGCATAGATGGGAAGATTGTTAGGCTTTAAGTGTAATGTCAAAGTGGCAATATGAGCTGAATCTATGCATCTGTACTCTAGTGACAACTGTTACCATTACCAATATGAATAGATAGCAGGTTCTAATTAAAGTTACAAGCCAGAGGGAATAAGCATTAAGAAAAAAAAGAATAATTCCATGAATAAATAGCACTTGATTTATCAGTTCACAGAAAAAGTCTAAGACATAGTATTTGAAATTAATTTACATCCAGTGTCTGTCATACCAGAGAACAATAACCAAGTCAACCTAATTAGAACACTTACAACTATAAGCATATCCTTATCTTGACACAGGGAGACCAAGTAGTCTTCTAAGTGGCAGCTAATGTTCATCAGACTTCTGCTGAGACCTAGTAAGCTACCTGCTTGCTTTGGATGTTGGACTATTCAGAACTTAGCTTGGTGTACTTTGTGCACCTGCATTAAGAGGAACTTCTGTGTGCTCACCATAAGCTGGATCATGAAAGCAAATTACACAGAACTTTGTAGGACTGTAACTGTAGGTTCTCCTTTTTTATATATCATTGTCACTTCTACTTTTGCTTACTTTTGGTATTCATTCAGGACAGTTATCCTTTAAATATGAGACAAACACTGTCTCTGCAGATGTTTTTAGAACTTCTAAGAATGGACATAGACTAGATTCCTTAAATGATGCTGAGTATAGTATTGTGTGTACTTACAGCACCCCTGGATGGGTAAAATTGCCTTGCTGGTACTAATCAGACTTGTTCTTAGGGAAGGGTGTATTCATAGCTTTAGAAAACTTGCCAAGACAACTTGTGGGAAGCTTGTGCTAAGGCAATTCCCTAATCAACTTTCTCTTGCTAGGTGTTTTGACTTTTACCTTCATTTTCAGTGATTTTTGTGAGTGGTAGAGTTTTGGTCCATTGAAGTAAGTTGTTTTTGTTATACTGGATTTTGAAAGCGTGCTTTGAAAATTTTGATACATTGGAATGAAAAATTCCTTGACTGCTTTCTGTAAGCATATTGTCATCCAGCAAGGCTAGGTCATATACATGAATCAGCAAGTTTGAAGAGTTTGAAATGCCTCTCTGAAGCATTTTGTGAAATTACCCAGACAGATTGACACTAGTGCAATTTTTCTGTCTTGCCTTGAAGGGGCAGCAGCTAGTGGCTCTGTAAAGAAGAGAAATGAGAAAGGGCAAAATTAATTCTGCATCTCATTCACTTTGTATTATCCTTTTATTTTCTTCTCCATCTGTCTGTATTCCTCTTCCTCCTCAGCTTTTGCAAAAAGGCCCAGGCTCTTCCAGCAACCTCCAATGTGCTTGGAAACCTTCACTTTTTTGTATAAACTTGCACATGTTTGGGCTTTGTCATGGAGGTAACCCTGCCATCAGTTATTTCAGCTATGTTCTCCTCAGGAAGGATTTAGCAGTAGCTTCACACTAAGCTACTCCTGCCTGAGGGAGGTGGGGAGCTGAGAGCCCCAGCCAGCCCTTGCAGCCACAGTGTGGCTGTCTCTGAGCAAGGACACTGAGGGAAGCAGGTGGCTGTGAATGGCTGTGCAGGGCAGCCTGAGGGCTGCCCACTCTGCCAGCCCCAGTCTGGTTCCCTGAGCTCCTTAGCTGGCAGCTGTGGGTGGGCAATGAGGGTCCTGAGCGCCCACACACAGCTGGAGAGCACCTCACACCACCTTGCAGGTCCCCTGGCATGGTCAGTGCCATGAACATGGCTTGGCATGGCCCTTCTGCAGCCTCACACAGTCTGTGCATGGGAGGGACACCAGGACAAAACCCGTGGAGAGTTTGGGTACAGGCAGGGGTTGTGTCCCCTTCTCAAAAGGAACAATAAACCTGGTGTGGTCAGAGCCTTCAGCTGCCATGTGATTAAAAAAAAAAAAATAGCTGGGAGAACTTTTAGAACCTGTTTTCCACAGGCTCACAGAGATTTGGAAAGATTGCCAAATGCAGCTCCCACTGCAGTGATCCAACTGGAGTAAGGGCAGATCCATGGATGCTGCAGAGTTCTGGTGGTGGCATTTACACCACAAAATTACTCCAGGCTAGTCATTGTTAGGACTTTAGCTTCAGCAGGGGAAGGAAGGAGCTCCTTTGTACCCTAATTCCTGGATTAAGGCATTCAGGGTCTGCACTGGTAGACGCAGCAAGGCAGTGACACTGCCTGGCTTGCCTTGGCTCACTCTGCTGCAAATGCAAAGTCACCAAACTTGGGATGATAGAGAGGCTTTACTGCCAAAACCATACATGTCTTCCTGACTAGAATTCATTCTGTCCCTGAAGTAATGTCTGTTGTACCTGGGATTTCAGTGCCTAAATTCCCCCAGAGTTTTGCTTTGAACAGTGAAGTGCTTTATGGGTCTGACATCTAGCAGATCCACATTTAAGCACAAACTGCAGAGGAAACATTGCCAAAAGAGATGTAACTGCTTAGAGCAAGAAAATTGTGCCTCTCTAACGTACTAAAATTAAGTCAATCGTGCAGCTGTTGAGACTAGAGGGAATGGTTGATGTAATTTATTTGGATTTAAAAAAGAAAAAAAATATCCATATAAAAATATCCCTACCAAGAAGCCATTAAAGTAAATGAGTATTAAGGAAGTGAGGGCTAAAGTAGTTGTGCATTAGAAACTAAGAGGTAGAGCAGGATTAAATGGCAGATTTTTTTATCATGGCAAAAGGCTAATGGTATAGTGCCCCTACACTGTTCAACTGGTGCTATCTGAGAATGGGGATGAACATGCTGTTGGAGAGGTTTGCTGTTAGCAGAGAATTACTTCAGTTAATCAGAACTAGGGAAGATTGTGATTGACCTGGGTTAACAAAGTGAATAAATGGGCAGTGTGATGCAGATGAAATGCAGTGCTGGGAAATGCAAGGTTGGGCACACATTCAATAGAATAATTGGAAGTATTTGTAGGCTTTCCTGGGCTCTAAATTAACCATAACTATTTAGGTCATTACTTACTATGGCCAGCCTAGTGCAGTAGTGTGTTGTGAAGGGATCCTATGAAAACAAAAGATAATGTGAGACCATGGTGGGTGGCAGTAGCACAGAAGAGAAGATACTACTCCCATGCATAAATCAACATGAACAAATCACCCATAACTATGTTCTTGCCCTA
The DNA here is from genome assembly GCA_013399225.1 of Rhipidura dahli. Taxonomy (NCBI): domain Eukaryota; kingdom Metazoa; phylum Chordata; class Aves; order Passeriformes; family Rhipiduridae; genus Rhipidura; species Rhipidura dahli. Next base: position 389,376 of record VXAC01008315.1, on the reverse strand, counting down.
TCTCTTAAAGCATACTGACATAAAGTAACTCTGAAGACTGGCAATTAAATAATTAGAAAGATGGAGGTGGCTGAAAACAAGGGTTTGTTTAGAAAGAAGTTAAGTAAAAGGAGACAAAGTGCAAGTATTTAAAACAATGAGTGGTGTTAAGAATGCCAGCTAAGAAGCTTCTATTTATATTGCTAGTGCAAAAAAAAAGGAACAAAGTGGTATATTTAAAGAGAGCTAAAATGAATAATTTTCATGAGAACCTCATTAACCTTTGGGAATCATTCTGTTAAGCAATCATGGAGGCCAAATGTTCAGCAGCATTATGTTATTTAAAAACAATTCTAATGCTACCATCAGACTGGAACAGTTATTCCAATGCTATCTGCAGAGATCCAGCTTCTCCATTAGAAAAGCCCATACAGGCACTAACCTGCTGCCTCCTATTTGAAAACCTGAGCTTTTTGTGTGCATTGGTGTTTTTGTGTTCAGCTTTGCTGTCTAAACTTTGAACTGATTGGCAGTGCAGAGTCTACATTGTGCCAGGGCTCCTACTTCAACATATAAAAGGAGGCGTGCACCCAAGGAAGAAATGGTTCAGTACACCAACTTTGCTATAGAAAAATTTTCTTTATGGAACTACCTATTCCGAGTGTAATTTATGTAACTGTGACTTCCCCCATCTGGGATCCCAGAATGATGTCTGCAGCAGCTGGTGCACTGTACTGAATGGTCCTTTAAAATCTCCTTGCTGCTGAGTTGAGGCTTGTGTGATTTTCAGTAGCATTTATAACCACTCAGGATGCACCATGGTGTGATCCACTGCACATGCCAGGAACTTTGATGGGGAGCGGCTGAGATTAATGATGACATAACACACTAAGAAGAGATATTAATGCTCTTAGGCATGAATTAATGAAATACCATTGAGAATTTATCCTGCATGAATAAAAGGATTTGGAAATTATTGTTCTAAAAACCTCATGAAGATTTTACTGAAAAAAAACCCCAAACAGTGTTGAAATAGACAGGGCCATAAGGAAGCCTTACTCCAGATTTTTGGTAGAGCCAGATGATTGAGCTGGAGCCATTAACTGTATTCCTACTAATTTACAACGTGTTTGTGTAAATGAAAGGCACAGATCTCTTGCTCCCAGGGCTGTGGCAGTGATCATTTTTTATCTCCAACTCAGTACAAAGCTGGATTCCAAGCTGTGGTGTCATTGTGTTGTAGAGACCCAGCATGCCAGTGGCATCCATAAATTTCGGATCCTCATCCCACAGTGTAACCATATAGCATGATCCTTGCTTACTGAAATGGTAGCACTGCTCTTCATAAATGTGGAAGGTGACTGTGAGCATTTATTTCTTAAAAACTAAGGTATGCTTTCCTGTGACCTCTGTGGGTAAGTGTCTTGGCAGGGTTATTGAAGAACTGAAAGATTACTGCTGAATCCCATCATTTTTAATTCTTCATTGTCCCCTAGAATCAGTGAGTTAAAATGTGTGTGTGCGTGTGTGTGTATATGTATATATATCAATGTCTACCTGTAGCTTCTCTTGATTTTAAAAAGTAATTTTATTCAGGGAGAAAGCTTTACTGTACGTTGTTGTATAATCAAGAACAGTAGTTTTGTTATTTATAAGGCAAAGTGGGGTAACACCAGCTACAACACACAGAGACTGTTTACTTCTTTTGTTGCTCTGTTAATGTTTGTTCTGAGTAGTTAAAAAAAAAATCCTTAAAACTTGGACATCAAGTATGACACATATTTTATCCATAACTTACGGCAATTTGAAACACCTTTTATTGCCTACATAAGTGAATATATGTAAACTTTATTAGTAACTCCATTTCAAATTTAAAATAAGCAAAGGTGTATCGTAGAATTTACAGATGAAGGTTAGTTTTATCTAAAAAGTTATTACCAGTGTTGAATTTCTTCATGTTATGGTTCACTTATGTAGAATTGAGATGTATTTAATATTAAACAATGCATAGCACCATTATACAACAGTTCACTAAATGCACATCCCATTCAATCTTTTGTAGGAATTAATATAACTGGACTGAAGTTACAAGGAAGAATTGAACGGAGCCAGTAGGGTTAACACTGATACTAACAGGAGATTACCAGCCATAAGAAAATTAGAGCTCCTCTGAAAGACAGTGCCTAAAATAGCAATGTATCTTGGGCACCGTCATAGGAACTGGTTAACTGATGACCCTGAAGAAACGCTCGTTTCCATTAATCCTGCTGTCATTATTTCACTATTCTTGAACTCTTCCTCTGAATTCTTCTGTCCTTCTGATCCCAAGATGGCAGGAATGTTAGAAGAGAACATAAAGAAATTACAATAAGCTGTCAACTATATAATTAGACTGTAACCTACTACACTGAGAAGTTACATCAACAGAAATTTGGCAATGTATTGGCTGCTAGCTAAACACAGGACACTCACCAGCTCAACATTAAAAAAAACCAAACCAAAACAAAACAGGCTCACTAAAAAGCAACATCTACATTACAAAGAGGCTAACAAAAGAATTCCCTTATGATACTTAGGTTCAGCTGGTTCATCTTAGGTTCATCAGCTGCATTTTCTTGTTTTATGAATACTTGTTACATTTGCAATTGAATATGTATTTAAGACCACAATGCTACAAACCTTTCTCCAGTATGTAGTTCTGCCACCTTTAGTTAGACACAAAGGAGTACTTGCTCGAACTAGGGTTGAAGATTCTGCAAAAAGTTGGTGATGTTATTAGGTCATGTGTACTGTAATTACTTGAGCACCATAATTTGAAATCCTTAAGAACATGATTTCCTAGGCAGAAGGCAGCAAGTATGCTTTTGTCAGACAGACCAAGGGAATAATTTTTGCTCCAAAGAGTCTGCTGTTTACCCTGAATCAGAACTAAGTCCTGTTTTACAGAGATTTTTAAAGCTTCTCTACTAAACAGGAGTAAACCATTTCTGATTAAGTTTTAAATGTTTCAGTGACTTTACTGCAAACACAGTAACTTCTAAGTGTTAAGGAACTTACTGGCAAGAGTTACTAGTAGGGCTGATGGTGGAAGTAGCTTTTTCCTCATGATCAATTGCTACAGTGTCACAGTCCTGAACAGATACATTGAGTTACCTGAACCCCACCATTCCACCTCAACCTGGATTTTAGTTTTTTAGAGTTTGAACCTTCACAGCATCAGGAAGTCTCACCCAAAACATTCTTCTGAAATCCAAACTTCTTAAAAATACATTAACTTATTTTGCAGATGGACTTTATATATTCCAATGCATTAGAAGGCAACAACTGATACAGCTTTCAAGTGAATTTTTGCTGTTATCCTACAGAGAGTCACAATGGCCACACATGAAACCGTAGCCTCTGAGATGGTGGGGCATTTATTTGAGAGTTATCATAAAGAACACAGTTTTGGAAGTGGTGACAAATGCAGTCCTTGATGCTATCTTTGAAAGGCCCCAGATGAGAGGAACAAGAGAGGCTTGGGAATCAACACAACAAAGATTTCAGACTTCCAATTTAGCCCCTGATTTGTAGATAACATCTTGGGCATCAGCTGCCTTCTGCAGTTCTCTAGCTTGATAAAAATAGGGACAGTCATGCTTATTTATCTAACGCAAACCAGTGCCATGATGGATGAATTATTTAGATAGCACTCAGAGTGCTAGCCAAATGCTGCTTATTCATGTTTTCCCCACTGCAACAATGTATCTTCATCACTAATAATTAACTGCTAATTACTGTTGCTGAGAATATGATAGTGGCATTTACCACCTTATTTTTAATTTCAGTGCAGATGCCTACTTAAGAGTTATGCAAATATATGACATTACAGTGCCTTTTCCTAATGACCCTGCTAATATCTGTGTTTCATCCTATTCAATTGTGACAAAAGAATAGTGAAAATGACTTGTCTTCTGTAGAGCTATAGACAGTTTTTGTTGAATTCTCGACACTTAAATCATGAAATGCAAAGACACCATTCTAGGCAGGACACAGACACATCTGGGTCAAGGGACTGCTGATGCCAATTATGCTTCGTACATAATAATGCACATTTTTCCTATTTGGAAAAAAAATTCACATTTATTTACTGTCAAACAGGTGTTAAACTTTACACTGGATATTAGTGATGGGCTCATTATTAACAGGTTTACACAAAGGGATGAAAAAAGTATTTTGTTGAAACAATTTACATTTCATTAGATTTTTTTATCATAAAATAAATTAATTACTAAATATAGGCAGAAGGAATATGGAAGAGTAATAATTATGTTTTATTTTATTTTTTTTAAAGGACAGGCACCTTTTATTCACGAGAAACCTTGTGAGAAGTGTCCAGTGTCCCCTTTACCCCTTACCACCCAACCCTGATTAAAGAATGAACAGGGAATTGAGTTACAATCTTTGTTAGCTATACCCAATTTGTGCAAGGCTTGGCATAATTGGCTTCTAAAACAACTTTCTTCCAAATTATGGTTTTTTGGCAATAAAAATTCAAAACTTAAGAATAAAAACTAACTAGTCAAAGCAGAACACTGTTTACAGTGAAAAATAAGTGAAAACAGGTAGAACTTGCATTTTAAACAAACTATCGTACTATGAACAGTGTAAGAAAAACAGCTTATAACATATGTGCAACCAAGAGCTTTTCACAATATTTTCTTCAAACTCTTTAAAATTATTTTTTAATGACAATTATATTTCAGTTGGACACAAATGTATTTATTTTACCCTAGCAATAGAACAAAATATAATTTCTTTAGCCATTTTTTCATGAGAACGGTTCATTGTACAGTTGAGGAAATATATGAAATAAGGCCTGTGGCTTGATTGCTAGTGGTTAGACATGTATTCAATCTTTGCCCTAATGGAAAAGATTTGCAGTGAACTGCAAACTGATGCAGAATATCTCTCCTGCTTTTGCAAGTCTTGTCAGGAATAGTAAGGTACAGTAAATTTGTCCCACAGGATTTTAAAGCCTACGCCTTGTATATAATACAATGTAGGCCTAGGAAAAAAAAAATGGTGCAGCCATATTTACAAATTTAGTTCACAAACTGCTGCAGTAAAATGGCTGGAAAGTGTTTATTTTTTTTTTTTCACAATTTTGTTAAATTCAGCAGCAGAAGATATCTTAAATACCTTGTTGGTATTTCTTTTCTTTGTAACAAATAATTCATTTTAGTATACTCTGTGTATATACAAAGTTTTTGTTTTATAAAAATTCACAGAACTGCGAGGTCCAGTCATCCCTGTTACTGGAGAACCACAGGGTCAACAGAATTGTCTCTTCGAGCAGATATGAGGGAGCCTGCATGGGGCCAAGTAAGTCTTTTTAATACTTGAACGTGGCCTTTAATATTTCTTTGCTACACTACTAAAGGCTTGTCACTAGTTGCATTTGTCCTTCTCTAACATCTCCTTCTGGAATACATCCTTCTTTGTTAATGGGAATGATATAGCCGTCGCTATTACCCCTGCTGATTTGATAGTACATCTGAAGCTGATGACCAGCTCCTAGGTTTGGCATGCTCTTGTAGTAAATGTCCTCATTTTCACTCCTCCTGGAAGGAGAGAGGTCTTCTTCAACGTCGGGGCTGCTCTCTGGGTAGGGAGAGTCTCTGAGGTTGGGCATGCTCGTGTAAAGAGAGTCTCTGTTGGGGGACTGGAGGTGGTCGTCAGCCTCGGCTGTCAGCTGTGAGACGTAGCTGTCAGTTCCCTCAGTCTTCACTTTCTTCTGGGGCTGGTACAGAAGGGAGTGAGTCCGCTGAGGAATGAGCGGGGCCTCCAGCTCTTTGTGGTGGAGCTCCAGCCCAGGGGTGTCACTGTGCATCAAAGAGGAGGCGTCTGCCACGATGGCATCATCTTCGCTACTGCTCCCGCCGATCACAGCCTTGGCTGGCAGCGCCCGCTCCAGGTTGTGGTTCTTGCTGCTGCCCCGCAGGTTGTTGTGCACTAACTCTGAAATGATCATTTTCTCAAATGCAGTATCATTCAGGCTTAGTCCACAGTCCACAACTTGCACACTGTCGTTATAGTCTCCATTGCGCAATGAGTAGCTGTTGTTGAAATTACCATTTAGCGGTAGAGTATCCATGGCACTTGTATCCCTGGCATTGTTCAGTGAATGTCCTGAAATGGAAAAGGACAGCTCTGGTTATTGCCTGACATGCTTTTATCACTTCATTTTTTTCTTTTTAACAAAATTCTTTAATGTAGTTCAGGACAAAGTTGTACTTGGAAGTAAAACTTGAGAAAAGTTAGGTTATTGAACATTCCCAAATGTAAACAGTTGCACACCTTACAGGAAAGATGCATTCTAAAAATAGTAATGTGTGTTTCCTATGGGGAATAGTGGCATTTGAATTTCTTAGTTTAATGTCAATTCTGTGACTTTTCCACAAGGAACTGTTCACTCCATGCCCTTGCATATGTAATGCAAAGCAATTCATTTGGAAACATCTGTGTTTTGAAGTACATCACCATGATTTAGAAAAAGAAAATTAACAGAATTTGTCCTAAACAACACTAAATTAAAAAGGAATTAGATCACAGACATAACTGAAGGCAAATGTACAACATAAACCCACATAACTGGCAAGCAACTACTTCAACAACATTTCTAACATTTTTTTCCTGTTTTTTTTTTTTTATTTTTTTGAGATGAAGTAAAGAAAAGAATGAAAAAAATGGATAAATACAAAGAATTTATGTTAAACAAGGACAGCCATCTTTCACACTACAGGGACCAGGGCCCACAAGCACCATCCAACAACACGATAGACAGCAGGTGGAATGACTCACTTTGGACAACTCACATCATGTCTGTCTGCTCAGGCTATCTGGCCTAAGAGTAGCTGATATATAAAAGAAAGTAAAATGATTTATTGTAACATGATGAAGAATTACTGAGCTTCTCAGCAACTTAGTCAGAGCAAGGGTTCAGCAAATTAGATTACTAAGCAATAACAGCTTTTCTTTTCCCACTTAATATAATGTTTTTTTCACTAATATTCTGCCTGCCAACAATGGCCCCAGGCTCCTAAAGGTCAAAGTTTGCCTGCAGTCTGCATCAGTCACAGTGACAGCGCTGAATGAACCAGAATAGTTAATTAGGAGTTAGGCCCACAGTTACCATGGGCATGGAAGTCAAATGCAGAAATGTTAGGAATTTCTGTAAGTATGGGTCACAGAAATTAAACCAAAGAATAAATATTAGTTGTGGAATGGGAAGAGGAAATCAGCCATGGCTGATATTTCATAGCTGTTGAGGGAATGACAAATTGGGTAAGTCTGCTGAAAACATGAGAAGGAGTTTAAGAGGGGGAAAAATGAAGTCTTATGATGATTAAAGTCTTTATGCTTTGGGTTTTGGCTTTTTTTTGTTCCCGATAACTTGATAAAGAAAAGGTTTTCCTATAGACACAAAGACATGTAAACTATGACAGCACAGTGCTTCCCAAGCAAAGGAAAAAAAAAAAAAGAAAAAAAAAAGTTTGCAAGAAATTAAACAGTCTGAACCATGGAAATCAGATGGTTAGAGCATTTCTAGAAAAGCACTTTATCTACAGATATGTCTGGAAGTAAAGAAAGAATGAAGCGACTTTACTGAAATGAGACTGACCACTGTGAGGCTGCTGCATAATATGCAAGGCTTGGAGGAGTATAAGGGAAAAGTTTTTTGAAAAAGATTTTCTCGTTTTGTGGATTTTTTTCATAATTAAAGCTGCAGCTTATCCTAGAAAATTCAATATTCTCTGGAAATATTGTTTTCAATTAAAAATTAATTGCATTTTCTCATGAAAAGATTTTTGTCTTCAGCTTTAAGAAATAGAGTAATAATTTCCAAATAAATTCTGAGCAATTTGCAAGTCATTTTGCATTTGTGTTATTGTTAACTCTTCTCCATGTGTACTGATTTTAACAGTGATGAGGGCTCTTTATGCTTTGATTAAACAACTTTGTAGTTTTGCAATTTCATGTATGTTCCAAGATTTTTCTTGCAATGGATTTAGCTGTGCAGAACATATGGCATTTATAAAAGTAGACAACACATGGACCACATGCTGGATTCATTTCCCTCAAGAAAGTGATTTAATTCTGTAATTTTAATTTTCTTTTCCTCTGCTAAACAGATATCAAAATACATCTGATAATCCAAAATGAGTTTTCTATGATACACTGCAGAGTTAAGCATGCTAAAATATATTCAAATTGGTTTGATGAGGCAAATTTTGTTGCCCATGATCAGGTAATTAATTTGAAATCTTTCATAGCCTGTAGCAAGATTACTGTAGAAATGTAAAAATATAAGTAAATTGTTAAGCATTTCGGCATGACACTGCTTTGGTTTTAAACAGCAAATTATTTCAGCATTGCATAACTTGTGTTACCAATAGGGTTTGCTACAGACCTCATGTTGTTTCCCAAAAAGCAGTATACAAGTACTTTTTGAATGTGGAAACATTTCATTTGCAAATTGTGAACCACTTGCCCGCTGAGTCTACTTCATGACCGCTAGTTATGTTTTAATTGTGCCCATTAAAAATCATGCTGAAAAAATTTACATTTGATAGGCAAAGTTAAGTTTTACTCCCATACTTGTCTCTCTGTAGGTTGCTAGAGGAAAGCATAAGGAAAGTAAGAAAACAAGAGAATGAAAATAGAAACTACAGTTCAGTTAAAAAGGAAACTTGAAATAAAAACTGGAAACAAGGTTTTATGAGCTCTTTCAAAGATCTGTCGTTCCAATTACACTAAAGTGATCTTATGACTCATCAAACAGTATCTGCAAGGTATTTACTGATGAATTGCAACATTGTTAAAGCAAGTACATAATGCAACAACAAAATGTTAGGTAAATGATGACACCCTTTATTCCTACAGAACTAAACTGTTCTAACTGTTAATATCAAGATTTTCCTACAGGAAAATGATCTCCCATAAAGCTGCACTATACTATAGTTTGGATCTGTTTGATGCTGGATACAATTTCCTACACCAGGGTATCCAAAGGTGTCAAGATGCCTTGCACTGCTTTAGTATCTAATCCATTCCATAAGCAGGATTTTCTCAACAAGCTTTAGAGTCAACCTTATATTGCATAGACATGATACCTCTAAGTGATATATATCTTGAAGATGGGCTCTCGGACCATGTGGTGTCAGTCCTTTAATAGTATATTAAGATTTATGCCACCTGTGTTAAAAACATGGATAATTATTGGTAAATACTGTTAAGGCAAAGGCATTACTATAATATAGTGCAGTTTTACAAGCTGACATTGGCAACACTGTATTTCTCTGATTTATTTCAGAAATTCAGACTGTATGGCTGGGGTATTGCAACTCAAGTTTCTATCTAGGGAAAAGGAATTTGGAGGGAGCCAAGAAAAGCAGTTTATTCAGGAAGTATAAGCACACCTGGTGAGTTAAACACAGGAGCTGAAGGGGCATTACATACAACTGTTTCAGCGAGCAATGTGTTATAGGGGTTGTTAGTGCCGTGTGGTCGAAGAAGAGGGTTTGTTAGTAGGTAATTGCCAGTCATTCCTAAAGCAAAAGAAACAGAAAAAAAAAGTCAGTTCCTTAATTTTAGCCTGACAGTTTCAATAGAGAATAATTTTTTATTCATCATGAATCACTCAGGATTTCTAAAATGTAATTCAGCTGAAAATTTCTGGGTGTATTTGAGCTATGCATTTGAAGTGGGAGCAGGAAAATGCAGTTAGATTCCATTAATTCACGGGTGCTGTCCCAAACCCCAAAGTAAACAGACAGTGAAAGTGATATTTACTAATGTATACAAAATCACTGTTACACAAGAATAGCAATTAAATGTTTAGAGATCAAGGTACAACATAAAGCTATTGGAACTTTAAAAATGATCGTATCGAACACTTCTGTCCAGAATTGAGAGAACTGAATTCCTCAAACTGAAGGGTATTGAAAAACCTCTTATGACAGGATAAGAGCTGTTACTCACTTTATTAAAAACACAGAGATAGGGGAAGGGAATTGCTGTTTTCAAACAGACAGTGGATGACAAACTGCAAGAAGCATATCTTAGTATATGCAAAAGTATGCATGCTGAGGGGAAAGCAAAATATTTGCTCTAAGAAATCAGAGCATTCACATTTTCTCCTGGGACATTCATGCTGCATATAGATCTGCCAGGTTTTAAAAAAGAATTCCTCGAACGACAAATTTCTTTAAACTATCAGTTTACAAACAAGGTAAGACAAAGAAAAATATTACATGAACATACTTCTTTAAACCAAATATACATGTTAATGCAACACCATTTAAACAACTCTCAGTATAATCAGAAAAAAACCCAGCATATTTTGAAAAACTATTAAAAAGTCAGTCAATCTCTGATTTCTAGCTACTACAAGAAAAAAGGATTGGAATAACAACAAAAAAATCCCACATAAAATGCTGTGATTTAAAAATTAATTTGAACATTTCAATAAGATAAAATTCAAGTTTCTTTTCTATTACTTTGCAAAGTAGTACATCAGGATCACTGTATTACAGACCCAAGGACAACTAAAGAGACAGCTGTATTTTTATAGTATAAATATTTTTATTTGGCAAGGAATGATGATATCTATTTTGAATACTAATGCTTTTGTATTCCCATAGCTACTTAGTAGCAGAAATGAGCAGGAATTTCTAACACTCAGAGAATTATTGTCTGACCATGTAAATCTTATTTGAAAGTTTGTATTAGTGATTAACTAAAAAAATTATCATAGCTTTTTTCCATTGTAAAGTACTTCTTACTAGAAACAATAACCAAAATATATTTTGCTTGGGTTTTTTTTTGTGTACTATATTTAATCTTTGTTAGAATTATTGTGTGTAATTTACAGTTAAGAATTTTTTATCAATCCAAATTTCTTTGCCACAAGAAAAAAAAGCTTAATTAACAGCTTGATTTTTATTTTGAAGGAAAAATGACACTTGTCATTAGTTATTGATTATTAATTAATTATACCCTTATATGCATGTATCACTGAGATAGTGACAATACTGTAACTGAATAGAGTTGATACCAATTTTTCTAATCATAGCAGAACATCTCCAGTGACTTGAGCCTGGGACTTGAAATAGGGAGAAGATTCCAAGACCTCTGTTCAACACTGAATTAACTTACAGAGCTGCACAGTTAGAGCAAACCTCAGGAGTCAGAGATAGCAAATTAGGGTAAATACCAAATTTATGTGACTTGTATTTTTGGAACTTCAATAAGACACTGAAGGGGACATGAAAAAATATACATTTTCTACCTAGAAGTTACTTAATTTTGATTTTTGCCAGAAGAACATGCAAGATTCATAAGAGGGATGGGAGGAGCAGTGAGACACACAGGTCTTACTCACTTTCTATACACCAAATAGCAAAAATAAAATCATACTTTCTGATATCTTTTCCTTTGCAGTCCTCTCTCCACTGCTGGCTCAAACTGCCTTAGAAACACAGGGGGAAGGGGAGAAAGGGAGGGACAATCTGTCTTGGTTAATACCCTTGTCTTCTATCTGGACATGAGAATGAAGTTACAGATTTCAAAGTCTATCTGAGCTGAAAAGTTTTGAGTTTTGACTTCTCTGTGCCTGAAAATCTGGATTCTATCCCATGTTACAGATATGATGCTCTTTGAAATAGAAAAGATAAATGCTTTACAGACATCTTTTGCATAGAAATTATATCAATTAGATTTCACTGGGAAAATTTCTGCACCTGAAAGTCAGTCAAATATGAATTAAAATGTTACTGCACTCATATTTCTATTTCAGATTTGACCTATAAAGGTTAGGAAAGATTTAAAATTATGATCTTGCTTTTAAGCTAAATTATTGATGAAACTAATTCAAATACATTCCCATGAATTGAAGAATTCAACTTCTATAGCAGGGGCCAGTTAAGGGAACATGGTTTTAAGAAGTGCTGGTGGATAACTTTAAAACTCTGCTTTTAGAGAACATTTGTTCCAGATTTTTTTTTAAAACATTCTTTTCAATTCTTCTGTGTAAATGATATAAAATCTGTATTAAATTTAAGGATCCTAAAACTGAAATGTTCCCAGTGACTGACCTTGATTAAGTGTTGAAGTGCTGTTGATGTCACCTGAGATAAAAGACGATTCCGATTGTTTTCTGACAGTGTCATTCCACATCCTCCTTATCCGACTCTGTTAACACAAAGCAGTGAGACAAAAGCATAGTAGGTTACAAAAAAGTTTTTTTTACTCATGTGCCATTATATGGAATATTTCTTTTTATTTTAGCCTAGCATAAACCATTCTTCTAGCACGTAGTGAAAATTCCTTCTTTTTTTATTAAAACTCTAATTTATTAAACTTCATTTAAACGAAACATGATGGTATAAACCTTCCTATAAACCAGCCCCTAATTACAAGAAAAAATAAGGCGTTTGTAGTAGACCAAAGTAAAAGGAAATGTTTAAAAAGAAACAATTCTACTATGCAGAAGTAGGTATTTACCATCGAAGTGACAATAATGAGAAGACAATTAATCTTCCTGATTGGAAGACATCTCAGTAGGCTTTTCATAAATAAGGTAATCAAAAAATGCCATCAAAATCTTTGTTACCTGAGTGCCAGAGGAATAGCGAGCACTTGTTCTCGTTGTTGATGCCTTCACTGAACTGTGGGGACTCTCAGTTGGAAGTCCTCCACAGCAGTAGGAATGTCGGAAGCATTTCCCATATTCCTTACGTACCTATGGGGGAAAAAAATAGCTCAGCACACCAAACAGTCTTAAAAATCTGCTGGCAAAAACACACGAACCTTGCATTGAAACTACTCACTTTTCAAGCAAATAGATAATGCTTGTCTTTCGAATTGTTAGCAAAACTACTCATTTCTCCCTACTCAGTGGCAGTATTAGCAGCTACCCAGGAGTTTTGAACCAATTATTTCCAAGGTATACACACACTTCTTAGAGATGTCCCTGAACAATCATTGCTGAGTTAGTTATAGAATTATTTTTATATCATTTTCATAATGTAGATTAATATAGTAAAGTTTACTCGAATTGAATGCTGGATGAAAATAGTGGTTTTTGTAAGAGCTTTTGGTGCAGAAAGCACGGAAAGCTGTCTTCCCATCCTGGCAGGCAAGAAGGGCTGAGGTACCGCCCCTTTTGTGATGATTTCCAATAAAAAGACCACAACTTGCAATGCCTGTGAAGGCATTTTCATGTAGAGTTACTCTGTGTAACTCAGCCAGCTGCTGCTTCAGATGGTCACAGCTGCTCTGGCACTGAGCTCACCAACACCACTGCCCCACGGCAGGCACAGCCCCAGCCATGCTGGTGGAGGCACTTGTCAGTGTTTCAGTCACATTTGGAACTAGAAGGGCTGGGAATGAAGCACCTTTCACCTTCAGGACCAAAACACAAAATTCTAATTTCTGTCTGTGTTGAATATAGAGATTTGAATATACCCATGTTTATGAATATACCTATGTTTTTGGTTTTTTTTCTGGCAGAGCAAAACTAATAATGACTCCAGTATCTGGGCTGAATTTATTCACCTTCTGTTTCCAGTGACCTACTGGAAACTTTTGTTTTGTATGATGACAATTGCTATAAAAGTAATCAGGATCATTTACAGAGCAGTTAATTCTCTTATATTCCATGACTGCTTCACTGACTCCTATTTTCAGATAACAGAAGAGCGTGTGCATGTCTTGGCAGCAAGACTGCTTCAGTGAAAGAACACAGTGGATAGAATTTGTATAGATGTGTAAGTCTAAATTCATAAATCTTCCACCAGATTACATGGGAATTTAAGTGTCTCCTCTACATCAATGAGACTCATAAATTTCTGTGAAAAGTGGGATTTCAGCTAATCTGGAAATTCTGCCTGACCTATGAATATATAAGACAGAAAGTTATGTGTATGCAAAAAGGGGAGAGGAGAAAATGCAAAAAATTAATAGTGTGGATTTACATACATAATGTGCTGTTTTCAACAGGAGTTTTACTCACAGAATACATACTGTGATGTTTCTATAAACCACAAGGTTGAAGAAAAGTTGAATTATTTGTATTTTAACTTCAAGCTAGACACAATAACTCAGCTTTTTATAAAAGTATATGGTACATATTTTAAGTCAACCCCTATGTATATCAGCACAAAAGACATGTAAAGAATGAAAACAGAAATGAATCAACTCAGAATTATAATTTTTAACCCTGGAAGTAGTCCTGTTTTCCTCTAGTCTGGAAAACATAGGTCCACATACATCATCATTAGATGGTATAACACCTAAGAAAATACATTCCTGAACGCTAATGGATATTAAATGCTCTAAACCACCACTCTGTAGAGACAATAGCAATCAAAACTGTATTTTTACCCAAATACCACCCTCCAGGGCTGGTTTTGCCTAATGACTATATTGCAGTGAATGTACATTATCTGTCAGGACAGTGTATTCCACTGTCATTATTTCTAAATTATAGCTTGTTGGAAACTGAGGGAAGCAACAGCACTATCATCTCGTCAGAACTGGAAACATAATAGTTTTCACTTCCACAATTCTATTTCTCTGTTCAATTTAGTGACCAAGTAGTAATAACAGAATAAAAAGACTACATTAGCTATGGAGACAGAGGATAGGACAATATCCAGTCAAAGGCAGTGACACTTAAAAATCTTAAATGGCAGCTTTAACATTCTTTCAGGTATAAATCTTATTGCTCTAGGTTATGCTTTTTCACACTTGACTGGTATTTTAATATTGCTTTTTGCTGACTCCACTTTGTATAAAAACAATGCACAGCTGTTAAAAGAAATAAAAAAGGAATCTGTTTCTGATTTTCAAGTCCAATACAAATAGTAAAAAGGGAAACATTATATGAAATCCTAACCTAAAAATTATTTGCCTTTTGAGAATGTTTGCATTTTCTTCTCTATCTTTTTCTCTTAGGCTCAATCTCATCTTTAAGTGTGTTTTTGTTCTCTCCAAATGAGAGGAGTGTCGTGTTCATCTGGGTAAAATTCTGTCTACAAAATCTTTTCCTAAAACACCTCTGAATGCCATTGTCTATACCAAATTTAGAGATGCTGGTGATGTTAGAACTGATAGAGTTGAGAACATGAGCATAGCATTTTTGTATTTACACAGCAACGCTTTATCCAGTTGTCTCAAACCATCTTATAAATATCAGTTAATTATGTCTCTGGTGAGCTAATTATAATGGTAGTTAATAATTGCTAGGTCTCCAGCCTAAAATTGGTAAAAATATTTAGAATATAAATATTGCAAATTGGGTACTTCCAAATGTAGGACGTACTGCATTTCATGTTAACTTTGTTTGGGTGGGATTTTTTGATGTTCACCCTTCCTCTCAACTCTCATTACTTCCATTTGTCCTGCCTTCTAACAAAGGCTGTCAGCTTTTCTGTGCACTGTTCGTTAAAGCACCCCTAAAGCATCCTTGGAAGCAATTTTCACTCTCTGGGGAAGAGAAGGGGTGCATGGAACCCAAAAAAGGTCCCACAGAGCTGCACCTTTCACTTTCCTTCTCTCCTGTTTGCTCCTGTCTCCCCTTCAACCTTCCTCTCTCTGTCTCTCTCTCCTTCCAGCAGATCTGCTCCTCCTGGACCCTTCTGCTTTCATCCAGTGAAGGGGAACAGAACTAATTCAGCTCAACCCACTTGTGAGGGAGGCTCCAGTGAAGAGCACAAAGCTATTGGGATATTTGGGGGAGGGAAAAACCTGCAAAAAAAAGTAATGCTGTCGTCTTTTCCATTTCAGAAAACTATTCCTGTTAGCAGCTGTCTAGCATTAATGACTACTTTTTTCTAAGGTGTGTCAAAGTTCATAATAAAATTTAACTTTTACATCCCACTTAATTTTGTAATGAACAAGCACACATAGTACCAGCCCTGCCTATCACCCACAGCTTTATGTGGCAGCTTAATGGGATCTCAGGAGAGGTGCTCTGTCTGCACTGGAGAAAAGGAGAGCATTCCCAGGCTGAGATGGGCTGATATTGTAACTGATCCTTTGTTTGCAGCACTGCAGCAAAGGCAAGTCTTGTTTCATGTGGACATAAAAGACTTTTGGCTCTAAGTCCAGGCTAATATGTACCACATTACCAATGTTTAACAGTACATTTTCTATAGTAATTTTCTTCACAAACCCTCAAAACTTTTTAAGCCCAGGTTGGAAATGCTGCATCCATGTTAAACCTGCCTGGGTCACAGAGCAGTTACATGACTCCCACCAGCACATACAGCAAGAACTGCTTTGGAATTCTAGTCCCCTCCTCAAACTACTTCAAATTCACATTGTTAATTTTATCTCTATTTTCTCAAGAATTATGTGTGGCATTTCTAAGGAGTTAGGGAACATTCATCGGTGGTTTTTTAACTTACTTTCTTTTGAAGGGCACAATGAAAGATGAAAATAAACATTCCTTGGAAAGCATTAAATACTGTGAAGAGATATGTCATCACCACGGTCCCCTCATTTATAAACAGCAGACCAAATGACCATGTAAGGCCAAGGAGACACAGGAGAGCAAATGCACCCAGGACCCAGGATCTGTAAAAGAAAATTAATTTTAGTAACATTACTTGTGAGAATGTACTTCGCCAAATCCAATATTAACATTTCAGTTCCTGCAGTTGACTTTTACTAGTTTCACATTCAAATGTAAAAATTCCTTGGGTTTAACCTTTTATCTATCAAAGAAAGAACAATTCCATTTAGAACTCTTAGACTCCAGTGAAAACAGCAAGAGTAGATATAACCTTTGTCTTTCTCAAGAACAGCATAGGATGTCAGAACTATTTTGAAATGCAGAAGTATAGCACAAGCCCCAGCTACTCCATTGCTTTATCTGCTTTTAGAGAAGAGATTGATAAATCTGGCTTAGCCACTAATCACACCATAGATTTTAAACAGTGGTGCTGCCATATGACACTAAATAATGTAACACAAGTGCATAAAGGTTAAACAGCAGATTAAAAGCCTAGAGCCCAAATCGTTAATGCTTCGATAAACTCAGCTAAACTGAAGCTAGAGGACGTAACTTCCACATGAAGAAACCCTGCTGAAATGTGACAAAAATATGGATATTGTTTTACAGAACAATCTAAAAAAGATTCCATCATGAACAGGTTAAGGAAAAGGAATTGTAGCAAACAGCACAGAATGAAAGGGAAAGGGAATTTAGTCAGTGAATTCCACATCTAACTAATGATCTTACTTGATAAATGGCTTATTATCTTCATAGCTAGAAAGCATTATAAGCAGAAAAGAGAAACAAAATTATTAGACAGAATTGAAACAGAAATTAATAAGAGCATTTTTAATTGTCTATAAAAATTAGTCAAAATTAGGAAATTCAAAATGCAGAGGCAAGCAATTTAAAATTATAAAGGCATTATAATAGTTTAAAAGTCTTTAGCAAATCAGATATCTCAAAAATAGTTAATTAAAATTAAGGGAAATCCACAATTATGACCGAGTTTGTAAAGTTAAAAATCATGCTAATAGTTTGTTAATGTAGGGTTCTATCTTACCCAGGTAAGTCCGTATTATAGTAGCCATCACAAACACGGTAATTACTGGTGTGGATGAGAAGACAGAAAGAGGAAAAGGAAGAAAAGAGAGAGATGCTAAAGATTAGCTCTCTCTCTCATCATGCAACATGCAATGAAGCTGATACTGACCTATCTAGAACATCTAGTTCACAATGTTATCCTTACTGAAAGTCTCCCTTTGTCATTTCCAACATTCAAAGCAGATCTGTAAGACCCTTTCACATCCAACCCTCAGTGTTAGAAAGCTGCACCATCCCTTCAGTGTTGGTAACAAAAACCTTGAATACAATGTAAAGCTATACAGAATACAGTAAAAAGCTATCTAAAGAAGCCAAAAGCTGCCAAAGCCTTGTTAGTTATATAAAACTTATATATACTCTGCAAAAGGGATGCTACAGTAGAACACCATGATAAAGTAAACATTTGCTAAATTAGCATGAAAACAGCAGATAATCTTCAAGTTAACAATAATAATAGAGTCAATTCTCTTGGGAGAACAGGATTACGAGTAGAAACTGCTCAGAATCCCTAAATCAAAAAGTCATTTAACAAAACAAACTTAATATAATCATATCAGCCATGCAAACAGGAACATCATTTTTGAACTGCATTTTAAATGCAAATGAAATTACTACAGTGCTGTGGCATTTCCATGAAACAGTTTCTTGGCACTAGTTCCAGGCTGAAATTATCTAATTTTGACCGGCGTTTGTGACATTACAGCAACAATGTGACGAAAGCAGGATTGGCTCTGTTTGCTTCTAATTGACATCTGCAGCTGCTGGGAGACAATGGCATGTGCTCCTAATGGAGAGTAGCTTTCAATCAGTTCAGCAATCAGAAAATGATCATAGTTCTCATACTTGAACACAAAGCACTTACTTAATGTTTTCCAACCTGCTAGAGTCTGGTTTCAAAGTGTTTGAGTGCTTCACCATTTTGCACAATGTGATCACCAGGAAGATAAGATTCAGCTGTCAAAACAGATAAGAACAAAATTAAACTACTTCAGGTAATAGGCTGAATAATGATGATGTTACAGGCTAAACAAAAACCCTGTAGTTTATTTCCAAGTAAGCAGTGAAAATTGGTAACTATATTAGATGGTCTGCAAATGGTGATTGCAAGTAAGAATGACAGGATAAAAATATTAGAAGTCCTTGTTTCACCTAATTTCCCAAATGCACCATATCATCATGAACCACCGTATTTAACTCATGTCCAGTACTTGCCATTGTCAGTCTAGCTTTGTTCCTCCAGCATGTTGTGCTCACCATCTGCTCACCTTTACCTGTCACCTCTGGTCCTGTTCCAAATCTCACTCTCTGAGGACTATGGTCACCCCTTTACTGGGCTATACTACTTTTTTTATTTTATCATCCCATCCTGCTTTTGAAATGTTTTTCACCTTTGCTGCTTTCTCTTTCTTTTTTTTTTTTTTATTCCCTTTTGTTCTCACAAATCCTACTGGGGTCTTGAAAAGAGATTAAATGTAACTGGAGAAAAAGAAAAATAGAGAAAAAAAAGAAAAAGAAACACCAAGATGTAGCAAATGCATTAGACAGTGCCATAGACAAATGCTGGTGGTGCACCCTCCTGCTGCCCTCTTTCCTTTTGTAGTCTGGATTCTGTTGAAGTGAGACTGTGTGTGCCACTTGAAGGACTGAGGCATCTTATTCTTGTTGTGTCATTCATATAGGTAACACCAGGGAAGACACTGAAGGAAATGTTTTATCATTTTCTTATTGTGAAACAGAATCACAGAGATCAAAGGTACTGGGTGCCTTTCTCCTATCGATTTCAAAGCCTGTGAAAAGCACAGCAAGCCAAATACAAGGGTGCCTGCAGAATATGGGCTGAAAAGTGGTATCCAATTAATTCCAGCAATTAGTTTGTGCTGCCCTGTATCACCCAGACAAGTCAGACCAAATTGTATCTTTGAAACCAGTAAGAGCCATGTCCTTTCAGGGAGAAGACACACATCCTTACCTTCTACTAAAACGGTCCACATGAAGTGGCTGGACCAAAGGATGGAAGAATATGCCTGGACATCCCCATAACACATATTAGATAGAGAATAAAAATTCTCTATCATTCTTAAAATATTCCATATCTCTATATACATATATATATATCTGCAACTGGTTACTGATGGAGCATGATTATACCTTGTCTCTCAAAGTGGGCAGCCTTTGGTTTTAGACAGCTTAAAACCTTCACTGTTTTTGCAACATTGGGAATACCAGTTCATGCCAGAAGTGTTTCTGCAGCTGTGCCTCAACGGTCAGAAATATCACTGAATCCTAATAAAGAGCTGGTCTTAATCTTGAAAATATGAGCATTTTGAAGGTTCTGATATGAGTCTGTTAATAAGACATGTATTACAGAAATAATTCTACCACTATGGGAAATCATGTTATCACTCCTGCTGCTCTCTCAAAATCAGGATGGACAGCATGAACTATAATGCAGTTCTCAACAACAGAAAAGTGTCTGGCAACTTTTGACCATATCATGCAAAGTATAACATTTTTACAATTGTATGTTGAGATTAATAGAAAAAAGTGTTTGTGATGCAAATAATGAACATAAGCTTTTATGACTGATTTCTCTTTGTGTTTAACCTTTAAGCTGATATATGTACATGGTGTAGGTTAAGCATATTTCCATTGCTGCCAAATATACCAGAAGTGTCAATAATTCATGATCTTGGTGATTATCTTTTATGATTCTTACAGGGAATTACTAACCAGATGAGCAAAACCACTTCATTATGTCATTGTGATCTCTTCCTCTTATCTTGGTTTCCATTGTATGGTGTAACTTCACTGGGGGAACTTCACGAGAAAAGAAGTTGCTTCACATCCTGGCTGCCTTTGCACCAGACAGGACAAAGGCTCTGCACCTGACCTGTCCCTCAGTTCCACATCTCTGCACACTGAATTTATTTTTGTGCATTAAAAAAAGTTTCTTGCACAATTTGGTAGCTGACATAATGTAAACTTCAGCCTGCTTAAAAAATGCAATTTCAATTTGCTTTTTGTGAAAACAAATAGATTAAGAGCTAAGACACACGTCCTGTGTCAACTCTAACACGTGCATCAACTTTGGCTGCAACCTATGCATCCGGGAGTGCACCATCCAGTTCAGAATAGCATTTACAGCACAGCTGGAAGCTAATCCTTGCCTAAGTAGCTACCCTGCAGTATCTTGTATTGTACTGGCATCCTCGTTCTTGGATCAAAAACTCATCGATATGGCTTAGCCCACAAATGACTGCTTCATGAAACAAGAGGGGTTTATCCTCTGATTCTTTGTACAACTGAAGTGCTGGTTTGCCACACAACAAATAAAAACTTTTATTCATGCACTGAGATTCCTTCCGTGACAAGTGAGCAGACATGGCCTTACCCCACAGAGTGAGCCAAGCTCCATTGTATTAGACAGGTTTTATGTAAGTACTGAGCTCTGTCTGGGTATATGTCTGTGCTGCACCAGGGAACAACTGCACAAAGCAGTTTTTTAAGTGAGACTTTAATTGTAATTTAGGTACAGACCCACAAAACCAGCCCACAGAAATAATAATGCTGTATCACAGCAGCTGAAAAAGTCCTTCCAAGAAAAAAAAGGAAAAATACTCTACTTTGAAGACAAAGTAACTATGACAACTGAGCATATGATACTTGTTTCTCCATCACTGTGAAATATTGCATAGTTTTCAGTTTCAGCAGTCAAAAGACCATGGTTTGCCACTTGTTCTAACATGCTGGCATCTCTGTTACACATTATATCATTATAAAAACCCTATTTTGCCCGCTTACAGATGCTGTAACCAAACATTTCTATGGATTTGTTTTTGGCTCCCTTACTGCTTTTCATCTAGAAATTGATTGCTTTGGAGGAACTCATGAGTTAAAGATTTTGGGCATCCTGCCTTTTTTTTTTTTTTTTTCTCATGAAAGACACTAAGCAGTGAGGGAAGGGAACTTGCTGGAAAATATTTGCTTTTATAAGGAATAGCCAAATAACTTTTCTTGGTGAGAANTACACATCTCAAACAGTCCTAAAATTATACCCTTAATCAAGTCTGTAAAACCTCTCACATGCTGCATGTCTGCAAATCAGAAAGCTAAAAATAAGAATTTAAAAGTCTGGTCAGGCATCAGGTCTGGATTTGAAGATTCTGCTGTGATACCAAAGAGTGACACAACACACAGCTACAGAAGGTGGAGCTATAATATGAGATCTTTTAAAACATTAGCTGGTAACTGCAAGCANCTCTGAGCAACCTGGTCTGGCTGAGAGCTGAGCCTATTTTGAGAAGGCTTGACCACAGATCTCCTGAAGCCCCTTGCAACCCAAATTGTTTCTGTGAGGACTGAACTGTCACTGATCTACACATGAGAACCTGTAGATGTTTCCAAGCTTTACAGGCGNATAGTATTTAATTTATGTTTATACTTGATTCTGATCTAGTTTCTAAAACTGACTGTCTACTGGAAGAGATGGCATACTGGATAGATAACTAGCCTTATCTATACTCTGATTTTAGAATTTCGTGCAAAGTAAAAAAAAAAATAAAATTAGAGTATCTTCTAATTTACTAGTTCCTTGTCTTCTCNCATGAATGGCAAGATGGACTTCTGAGAGCAATCTTCTAAGAGAAAAAATGGGCCTCTGGCAATGGTGGCTTTATATCAGTTCCTGTAATATAAATGGTTAGTGACTGCTGGCCCTTATCCTGACAACTGGGCTGCATTCATCCCAGATGAGCCAAAATCTGCAGCTGAACCTCTNAAAAAAAAAAATAAAATTAGAGTATCTTCTAATTTACTAGTTCCTTGTCTTCTCTTAATGTGACTAGTGTAATTAGATAGAACAAAGTGAAAGACAATTGATATATATTTAAAAATAGCAAGTTACTACTTTAAAGTATAAAATATGAGAATTTTTATGGTAATAATCAAATGCAGCACCCTGGAAGATCATGCTTTTTATACACATATGGCCATTTCTCATTAGGAAATCAGAAGGAACTGGAAATGAAAGAAGTTATAAGTAGAAAATTTGTCTTTCTGGCCCCTGAAACCTATGTAATTTTGAGAGAGCGAGTGTGTCCAATGCAAATTAACTTTTCAAAAAAGTGGGTGCACTAACCTGCACAGAAGACTAATCAATTGGAATTAGCTGCAGGTACAATGAATTAGTAGCAAAATAAAGCTAGATTTTGCAAAAATTATGATAAATTTCCCCTGTGACTAATAGATAAATACCATTTATCAAGTGTCTACTATAGAAAGATAAACATGTATTATTTATAAAAATAAGTTCACAAATACAGTCCATTTTCACACGTAGAGCTAAGTTATGTGTGCATCTGTACATCCACTGACTTTGGTAAACAAAACTTCAACCTGGGTGAGAACACTCAACACATTCCATGTTAATGAAATGGGGCATTTTAGTAATTTTTTCTTAGGCAACCATTGGTAGACTAATCTGTGAGCTGGGAAAAGGAAATTGGAACAGTTTTGGCTAAATTAAACTGACACCACCCGTTCCTTGGACATGAATGAGTATGGATCTACACAGCAGTCAAAGTGCTCTGGCTTTTCTGCCCACGGATTACAGAAGTGCACTGTTTGTTTCATAGCCATGAACCTGCTGAATGGAATCACGTCCTCCTTGAGCTTAGCAGCTTAAAATTCATTCCACACAGCCTGCAGTGCTGACATGGATACGATAAGACAGAAGAACAGAAACACCACTCTGAAGTAACCTAGCTGAACTGCACATGTTCTGACCCTTTTTGAACTCCCTGGAGCTTTTGTTACCTGGCAAATGCAGCTCTAAAACTGCTCTTGTATCTCCAGATCTTTGCTCTTAGCCATGCAGAAGCCTATTTCTCCCTGGGACTGGCAGCGAGAGAGGTGCTCTCTGAAGGCTTCTAAATGAGTGTGCACACTGAACTCTCACTGAACTGAATTAATTATTAAAGATGCAGATGGAGCTGTCCAAATGATAAGAACAGCTCCTGACGTATCATGATCCAAGCTTTCATTAAACCATTTCAGGCATACTAATGGTTTCCCACTGCCCATTACTTACATGCTCTTTTCTCATGGATATAATAACCCTGGTGCCCAAAGGCATGACAGGCTATAGAAATAGTAAAGTTAAAAGTTCCTCCGAAGATGTACTGAGGAACTTCATACTTCCCCTTCATACTTCACATTCTCATTTTGTGCAAAAATGTGCACAGACACAAGTACAAATACTTATAAATTCAGAGAAAAAAAATTGTAAATTAAAATAGAGAGCAATGCTGTCAAAAAAAAGAGCTTATGTGCATTTACAGTACTATTACACTGAGAAACATGAAACTGGTTTGAGCAACATGTTAAAAAGCTTACCAAGGAGAAATTCTCACATGCTACTGACACTAAGTAAGCTGCACTACAAATATAGCTCTTTGGTTACAGTGCACATGACATATTATTTTTCAGCCACTACACTTCTCACAGTTCTTCCTCTGGTTTCTCTTGCTTTCTCAGCTGGGACGATTAGAGGGCAAAGCAATTGCCAGAGAAGAATTACTCCCAGGAACTGTGCTGTGATTGCTACCTGCTGTTTCATATTTTTCAAGTTGGGAATACTGCTCCCAAAAGCCTTTTGCGTCTCAGTCTAAATGATTTGCTGGAGGATAATAATGTCATGGCCAGTAAATAATAGTGAACTATGTCTCTACATGGTCAATATGATTAAATGTCCTTCACCTCTATTCTCACTCTGACCTGGTTATGAGGAAGTGAAAAAGCCGTCAGCAAAGCCCAAGGCTTCCCATGTGAAATGTTATTTTAGAGGAAGGGAGAGAAATATAGGTGACTTAGCAAAATATCCCCAAGTAAAAATAAAATAAGGAGCTACAAACAAAAAGCAAAATTATCACCACACAACCAGACTTGAGGTGGCTTAACTATTGTAGCATGAAACTCAGAACAATTTCCAGAGTAATGACAACTGCAAGAAACAACTTTATGTTGAAAAATACTTTCTATCATACTGAGCATACTAAGTCTATCTTTTTAAGACTTTCAATTGCAATTGCAGGTTCAATTAAAAAAAGAACCCACATCATTCTGAGAAATGATTTAACTTGAATGTATTTAGAATAAACTGTACAATTATTATGGTCTATACTTATATCTTACAAACACTGTAATTTTTCTAATTCAACTCATACACACGAAAGTTTTGGCATCTACACCCATGTCTTCGAAAATATGCCAATGAACTCTAACAAATTCTACATTGCACAACTATCTTAAGTGTCTGCCCAAGGATTCAAATAGTTTTTGACACAAACAGAGTAAATGGAAACCAAAACATTGGCCAGGCACATTTTTTAATATAAATTTCCATAATCAAAGTATCAGTTTGTACTGTAAGTACAAAAAGTGCTGAAATAATATGTCTGGCACATAGATCTATAAAAGTCAAAGAATTTTCAAAATTATGCCTGATGCATATGCTTCACACTGAAAAGACAGTATTTCTGAATATGGAAAAATACAATTCCTGATTTGGAAATTCAAGTGAACTGAAATTCTGTTAACATTTCAAATTCTACTACTGTGAAATGGCAGGAGAACAGGTAACTATTTAAAATTTCAAAAGCATGAAAACATATTAATTAATCCTTCCAAACTATCAGTAATTATGAGAAAAGCTCTCTATGTACATAGGCCACCACGTTCCCAGCACCAGCCTTCTACAATATTTCCCAAGTATAGTCAGCCTTCCAAGATGCAGAGCTAGTGAAGAAAACCAAAATGAGAGCCAAAATGCACATCTTGAATTTACTTTCCTCACAAACTCCTCCACTGTGTAATGTTGGTATTATTAGTGTGAAATGAATGGGAGAAGTTTTCTCCCTGGGTTGACATAGGACTAAATGCTTTTTACCTGGAAGTGCTCAGAGAACTGGTAATTGATGTATGAATGTGACATTCTGTGTTAAGTGGACACCAGGGCACCCAGCTGTGGTTGCACAGATGGGTGTGCAGGCACTCAGTGACTTCAGCAATGAATGTGCACAGGCTTTCTACTGGTTACATAACAGCCCATGATTTATTCTAGAACAGAGGAGCTTCTATGTCTGACAGGCACTACATGTAACACAAATGCACATGGAAGCAGCCATGGAAAAATGTGCATATGAAAAATACATACACAAATACCGTATAAGTGAAATGGAACATAAAATTTATTCAATTATTCAATGCATTAGAATACCCTTTTTGAGATAATTATGTTGGATAATTAGCAGATAAGTTCTAGAATGTGTACAGCAGACACTCAATTGAAAGCAATAATAATGGTTCCTTTTAAAAAACCCCTGTGTTTAGGACTTCATTGATCTTTCATATGACTACACATGTCAATATGACCTTCAGAATTTAAGCCATTAGGAAAAAATGGCTGTGCTGAAGTGCCACCACAGTTTTGACAATTAATCATTTGGTCAGCACTCTTTAAAGATTTCTACATATTTATATAACCATTGGTGACACTACAGATTGTTTATAAACATTTTCATGGAATGTCTTGTGAATAAGGATGGCATTGAATGAAATTTTAAATCTTTTTAATTTTGTTGCGAGGCAACCTAAAAGGGAAGGGAAAAACAAAGTTCTTACCAGAATAATAAAGGTAACAGGTCCAATGAAACTCCAGATAAAATAGTTATCTACATGTAGCCAGCAACTATTGTGGAAAAAAAGAGAATGAAAAGTGAAAAGCTGCATTAGCACCTCAGTCCAATAAATGGAAAGTGAGAAAATACTTCTTAAGGTAACATTTTGCCAGTAAACAATGATGAACATTGCCCAGAACCACTTATTCCATGGACAATACCTAACCTGAAACCCTTCCGATGAACCCTGTATAACAACATGACTGAACCTGAAACTACATCATCAGGAATAACTAACAAAAGGAGAAACAAAAACAAAAGAAGTTCTCCTTTCAGTCAAAAGGTTTGGTGACAGGTGCTATCATGGACTAATGAAACTAACATCAGTAACTACTTTTTGCAGACTTCCCATGTGATCTTCAAAATATGCTTTTAACTTTACATCATATGTGAAGCGCTCACTCCTGAGGAATATGAGACAGAAAATGTTCAGATTGCCATGTTTTGCTGAAAAACAATATGGTATAAATAAAATGCCCCATCTGGGAGTTGAACAGTAGAAAAAGAATACATAAGATACCAGACTAAATGATGTGTAAACCTATTAGGGCGAACTTCACTTAGCAATTCATTTTCCATAGAGCCCAGTTCCCTGCTGAATTCTCTTATTTGTCTTTTATCAGTAGCAAAATCAAGCAGCTTTCTTGTAGTCAACAGTATCTTCCCATTCTGTAACTAATTTAATCAAAGGACAAAATAAACACCACTGAAAGGCAAATTCATGCCTCCAGCAACTCAAATCCTCAGAAATGTTTTCTGTCTACCTTCTGTCACTTCCTATATATATATCTGTATTTTTGTAAATAAAAGGCAGTGGCTAATTTTAATCCCATTCTACTTGCGTGATAAAATATTACCAAAATAAAACATATAGGCTGGCATATTGTACTGTCATAATTCAGGCTGAGAGATAGCTACAGGGGCAGCTGAACAAAGAGATCTAATGAAGCATTAGCTTAAAACTGGGTGGTTAGGCTTGTCAGATACTTTAAGTTGAGAAATTTTGCTTAATATACATCTGAGGACAAGAAGTTATTTACTTTTTCAATTTGTTTCAGGTCAATCTTCTGTGTTAAAAGAAAGACCATAATTTAGAATCGGTCTCTCTAGAGTACAAATCCCCTGAACCTAGAGAATTACAAAAGACTTGATTGTAATTTGTGCACAGCATTGCCATTCTCTTACCAATAAAGCTTTCAGATGGTATTTTAGTCTGTCAGGGACCCTCTGACAGCTAATAGGCTTTAAAAAATTATTCACTTGAAAAACACTCAGGTCACTTGCAATTACTTACGCTTTCTCTGTTCCGTAGCTCTTATAGTCAATAGCTGCTGAAACACCCACTACTGTAGCAGGGAAGAGGTAGCCAGCAACATAATAGTACTTCTTTCTAGAATATTCACTTTCAAATACTTCTACTAACATTAGATAAAGCTGCACTCCTTCTAGACACATCCAGGCAAAGGCTGCCAGGAAGAAAAAGTGTAAGAGACCTGCAAAAACCGGACATGCAATCTGCAAAGAAAGAGAGAGATGGGAATGAAAACCACAAAACCTTTGCATCGTTACCTCTCCAAGTGAACAGTGTGCAATACAACAGCAGATAGTTCTATTAGAAATCTTTCACAAATTCAGGAGCATTTTTCCTACCTCAGAACATACTCTGAACATTTGAAAACACTAATATGTGCTCAGTAGCTACAGAAAATGAATCAGCTGAACAGTGTGCATGAAGATAAGGAAATCTCTGCCGCGTCCCCCCCTTCAAATCTCACCCTCATCTCCCAGTGATCAATTACAGAGTGGACTTTTTTATTTTATAAGCAACTTTTTAATTTTGAAACTGATATGGGTTTAGGACTCACAGTCTAGATCATCCTAGACATGAACAGTTGGTTCTCTATGCATAATGTGATACTACTTATTTAAAATTATTGTCTGCCCAGGAATTTTTGCCTGCTGTAATTTGGAAATTTCTACTGTCGTAAGAGAAATCAATTTGAATTCTCTCCCACTGGTCAAATTCTGGATGAAAATATGCTAGATTATTAAATTTCAACCCAATGAATCACATCAGAATTAATTTTACCAATACTACCAAAATACCTGCTTGAATGTGAAGTGTAAAAAATGTGTATACACATAGAAAAGTCTTTGTACTAGTATATATATATAAGTGTAGTCAATGTCTGTATATGCATAGGAAACATATATACATTTCCAACAGTCAACATTCAATTTCATCTCCTTTTCCAAAAGTCTAACCACGTGCTTCGTTAATAGTCAGTGTTTCTCAACTGAATGAAAAGCATATTTCGGATGGTTGTAAATACTACGTATGAATACATCTATCATATTTTCATGCTGAGCTGTTATTTCAGGCTTGCTGTGTTAGAATGCTGAAAAGTTGTCAGTGTTGTCATGTTTTAATTCAAATCCGTTTCAAACAGACATTTCAGAGAACAAGATCAGTACACAGAGAGAAAACTTACCTTGTACTCTGTCTTATCGATGCCTATTAGGAAAATGAACTCAGCAATGAATAGGTTGATACAAAGGTTCTTGTGAATAGTGTTACGATCACTTTGCAGGCCACGGAAAAAACAGAATGTGAAGATGCAGATGGCCAGGCAAACAAGAGAGATGACAATTCCCACCCAGGTGATGACAGTGAGGAGCAATTCGTGCACTCCATCTTTGTACTAGAAATAACCAAGAATGGAGAAAATTAATATGACTCTTTATGAGTATAAACAAAAACCTATTTTCACAGGTAGCATCCAGAAAAGTTACTTGTTCATTACATGAGATGGGCAAAATGTACTCAGTAAATTCTCAGTCTCAGGTCAGCTTCCCAGAAGAGCAAGATCAGGATAAGTAGAAGAGGAGCAGGTCTGAGAGAAAATGTGACTATTTTATCCAGCTCAGATAGCATTTTTACTTTTCCTATGGCTTCCTGCAGACTGGTTGGAAATACGAGCAGAGAAACACGACATTTTAAAGGTACCACGAGGCTCTGATCTAAAGAGAAAGGAGAGCTTTTCCTGGGACTTCCTATGAGGGCACATGTTCTTTCCTATAGACCTGCAGCTCCACAGCAGAAAAGAATGCAGTGTTTTACACACTGATCAGGGCAAAAAGCTGAATATGTTGCACATGTGATTCCAGTTTAAATCTCATGTTTAGCTAAAGGAGGTTCCTTGATTCAGTTCTTTGCAGCAACCTTTTTGAATAAAGTGGCTCTATGAGAATCCCATATTCTGCAAATATTGCATGGTCTGGGCCCCCTGACATCCAGGAAGTGTTTTAGTAGACAACAAAATTTCTGACTATGAAGAAGTGTTTAAACAACGAGCATGGAAATTCCCTGACCTTCTTCTTTAAGGAGAGCTGGCACTTGTGCTTCCAGGGAACTGCAGGCACAGCTGTTTCTACATATACTCTCCATCTATACTGAGGAAGAGTCTATAAAATGGTTGTAAGGTTGGTCAGTAATTTAAAATATGGCTTGTAGAAGACTCTTGCCCTTCCTTGTTTATTTTTTCCCTGTTATTTTGCTTGCAACTTTATGGATGAAGAAGAAAAGTGCTACAGAAAGCAAATTGCTTAGGAAAGAGTGGGTAGAAGCTATAAATACTAAAGAAACTTCAGCAATTTTGGATCTTGCTAAAAATTTAAAGCTGAATCTTTTAAGTTGGTTCCCTGGCTGATGGCTGGGAACATCGTTACCTACCACAATTTCCCGACGAGCCATAAGAATTGCAAAGTTGGTGAGGTGACTGCAAGCACATGTTGTATGAGTTTTATTTGTGTCAACCAGTTTGCAGCCTTGAGTTGACCAGTATCCCATCATAGTCCTCTCTGAGTAGTTCCAGAAGGAGCAATTTGCATTGAAATAATTGTCAGGCTGGGAGATAAAAGGATAACACAAAATGAGGATTTTGCACACTAAGATGGCAATAACAATTGTTTAGTATGTGTAAAGGGTAACTCAGATTAAACTTTCCATGTTTCGGACAATAAAGTTTTTCATCAGCAAAATTGTGGACTGTGTTGCACAGGGAAGACATCTAGTTTAAAAGGGACTTTATAGTCCAAAGCACTCTGAAGTGTAGTCTCAATTACTGTAGACCCAATTTTAAACAATTACAATTTCCATCGTACGATTTTACCATGGATGGTACATTATAGCTATTTTTGCTTTCTGGAAAGTTAGGACTGTGAATTTCTTCTGAAGATATTTTTCCTGTAAGTGACAATTCGAAAATATGATTTTTTCCCTTTGATTCTCACCTTTGGTCAGGCCAAAGTCATGTGAATAGATACAAAAATGTTCACTCTTCAATGCCTATCTACTTTGATGAAAAACAATCCAACCAGATTTATAAAAACAGGTAAAATGAGAGGAAAAGCTAACCGTATTTTCTCTATCACAGCAATGATTGTTTACTTTCCCTATGTTGTGACATGAAAAGAGAAAGGGCCAAACTTAAGAGCAAAGAAACACATCAAATAAAATACCATGAAGAAAATATACATAAATTTAAGGTATAAAAAACCAACTTTAGTCTTTGCTGAATAAATGCAATTTAAACAATTTGTATAGGTTTCCATATTTTGGTCCAAAATTAATGTAAAAAGCTAAAGTGTCAAAAAAACTTACATCAAACTATGAAGAATCTTAACAGTTATTTTCTACCCTTCTACTAAGGTAAGAGTTAATTTTCAGTTAGAAACAAATTAGTCATTTACATTTTCATGTTGATTACTGAATTAGCTTTCATTAAGAATACACTTAAGTTCTAATAATCACTGAACCAGGCTCATTTAATTTTATGTTCATAGACTTAACTCGCGTCTCTGACCTAGTCCAACATTTAAAATTCAAATGGAAGAAAAGGTCGTTTTTCTGCATTGCTTTTCTCTCTTGCTGATTTTATGACCTTCTCATTAATTCATTAGAGTAACTCACATCAATGTGCTCCAGTGTGAAATGCACGGGATCAGTCAGGTACACCCGGCTCGACTCCTTGTTGATGGAGGCTGCGATGACGTGAGAGTTGACGGCGATTGTGCTGTTCCGCCCCGCCAAGTCACTGCCTAACTTTATGGTTGCATTTTCAGTACTGAGGAAACGACCCAAGCTTTTGTAAATAATGAAAACCAGTTTTGCTAACCCTGTAAAAGTAAAAAAAAAGCCCGTCATCACGCCACAGAGGTCTACAGAAAGACAGCAACCTGTACTCTATTGACAATTAAGCATCAGTAAGCTGAGAGGTAGTTTCAGGCTATGGATTTGAAGAAGAGCAACCAGGTACCCATGATAATCTAGAAAAAGCCACATAGCAGCTTTGTTGTGTTTTGTTCTGATGTTTTAACCAGGTAATGTAGGTTTTATAAAAATTAATGGAGTTCCACTGCTCCGTGCCCAAGGCTCACCGTTCCTGCTGTTCTGTTTCATGGTGCGTGCAGAGAGCTGGATCCAGTTGCCTCCTTTACCAGCCTGAGGAAATCTCAAGTCCTGCACCTGGCCCTCAGTAGAGAGCACTGCAACATCCAAAACTAAGCAGACCAGAGGGGAAAAAGAAAAAAAAAAAGCGTTAAAAAAGGAGAATGCAGCGAAAGTCTCTTGGCCAGATCACAATATGCCAGACGACAATCTTTCCCCCCAGTCTTTATTTAGTTTTCGCACACGGCTGTCTGTAAGGCAGATTTGTACTGCAGGCTTCAATCGCACAGACTTAGCTTCTTTAACTAAATCTAGTGCACACTGCTAAAATGACAGCACTTCAGTAGTGATAACATGACATCAAACCTTGTTCAAATTTGTGCCCACAAAACATCCACTTAAAGATACCACACACATGTTGCAGAAAAATGTTAGTTTTGAAGATCTTAATGTCTATGCAGTATCCTCTGCTGACAAATTTAGAACTTTAAGTATTGATTTAGATATAAAGAGCTTTTTAAACAGTCAGCATAGAATACCTAAGTGGTATGCCATGTATTTAGCTAAATCAGTATACATATCTAAAATTATTTCTCATTTTCTTCCTAAATCTAATTCTATATCTTTATAGGAAACCATTTTATTAGTTCTGCTAAGAGACATTTAAATTGAAAAACCAGATGCCACTCAGCCGTACTTAAGCATTACTTTTATAACACACTGTATATTGGGAAACTTTCATGGGATTACCACTGAATGCTGGATTTCCTTGGACAGATAAAATCATATAGGTGAGAGCGGACAATTGGCCACAAAATCTGTGCTATATTAAACCAATCTAGCTACAGGTCTGAACTATAGACAGACAAAAGGTATGAAATTAGGAACTGCCTTCTCTTTCTCCAAGCCATACATATATATGTGCACCAGGAATTCAATCTTGCATGGCATCAGGAACGTGTTATTATGACATGAAGACAGCTTATCACAAAAAGTAATATTCAGAGTCTACTCAGTTCCATGGAACTGCTTGTGTACATCCCAAGGCAGATCTGTCATTCTACCCACATTCCTTCTAAACAACTGGTGCGGTTCCTTTGATAACAGACTGCAAGACTTTCCCCCATACTTTCCCAGTATCTTCCTACTCAATTAAAAACCAGGCAGAATCATCTTCTACAATTACAAATATGCAGACACTGAAATGTGAAAAGTCTCATTTCTGCAGTCTATTCCAAGGCTCTACCTTTGTACTCTGCATATTAGCAGACTTTCAGGTTCCTTGTACCTCACTGAGACTACATTAATCTCTGTAAGAAGTCAAAGGAATTTTAATTTTATGCATAGCAATGATTTTTGCTTTAACACATCCTGCACAACAATATTTGCACATCTCTAATACCAAACCCCTTCATTTCTCTGTCACCACTTAAATTCTAAATTACGCTCCAACTATCTCCTGCTATTCTGCAGTCTCTGGAGCATAGCTATTCTGCATTATGGGAGATGTAGTTCACTGAACACATTTTTACCTGAAGGCAGTCATATTTAATATAAATATTTGGCCTATGCTGAGTGCCTAAAATATTTAACTGACACAGTACATTACAAAAAAAAGTAATTTAAATTCATTAGGAACAGTTTACATTTAACAGAAAAGTATTTTCTGCAGCTCTACAGAAAACAGTTACCTTTAAAAAATCCATTCTCTGCCTTTTAAGCACTCTTCATATCCATATGTTCTGCTAATGATTTTTCAGTGATAAATCATCTCTGCACCATCAACTGCTTTCCATTTTATACTGTACTAATGACACTAAAGAATAAGGCTAATTTCAAAGAACCAAACAAGAAAGGTGTGTTTTCCCCACTTTGGAGTGCTCACCTTTCCTTCAAACGTTGCACAGCTCAGCCTTTAGAAAGTGTCTCAGTATCTGCAGTATTTTTTCCTCATTTTGTGTAAAGCAATACACAGCACTTTAACTTATGCTTGAAAATAAGTTTACTTACCAATATTTTCTGTGGGCATTGAGACTCTACTTGGTTCTACTAGATTATCAGCCAAGACAAAAGCTCCTTCTTCTAATGTATCAAGTAACATTGTGGCTGCGTGGGCTTGTTCTGAAGAATTCATGTCCTTCCAGGACTCCAGAGCTTCAGGCCTGAGCAAGTTGTCCACCGTATCCACAACTGCCTGCATTCATTAGAAAACTATCATTAGGTCTGAAGCCCTGGGCAGCTGGGGAAAATTTCCAATGTTATATGGCGACAATTATAATACTTAACTGTCAGAATGATTTACTGTGATTTAATGGCACTAGAACACTATTTTCAACATTAAATATTTTCCATCCTCTTGTTGGATTAGCATGAATAGAAGGCAGCTAGCCACTGGCACTGTGTGGTCTCTAAGCGGTAAACATGCAAATTTGACTTGTTTTGTATCAGACAGAAGCACGGTGTTATCATTGTGCTGAAAAATGGAAAAATAAATGCCGGAAGTCGTGCCTGAAGCTTTCATCTCAATGTCAAAATGTATAAATTCTATTTAAAAACACTAACACCAAAATTAGCACTCTGCAGTTTAGGCTAAAATGACGATAATACTCCTCTGGAAACTGAGCCCTGCCTGTGCAGCCACAGCACTATAAACTACTTGTCTATGACAAACTGCCTTCTTTATTACAGGAGGCATGAAATGAAGCTGGCTCGGTGGATATAAATTAGCTCTGGCTACTCTCACTCCCCCTCCTGCTCCTGTACCTGTTCATAGATACTTAGAAGGATTACCAACTCCCATTCCTGCACAAAGGTCAGTTAGAAAAGGAAATCAATAGAGCAAACAAGATGTCCACTGACCGTCCCTGTTCTCAGTGATGGCACAACTGTAAAGCTGAATAAAAGCCAGTATTTTAAAAAGTTTTACTTGTAACAACTCTATCATCATGTTTTAAGGTTAATTGAGCTGCATATAAGGTAACAATAATAAGGCAGAAGAATAATTCAGTGACATGATTACATTATTTTACAAAATAATCCAATCAGAGTAATCAGTTAATCAATCGAAGGCAGGCTTTTACATTAATGCATAACATTGCTGTGCACCGAGTATGCTGTGCACTGAGTACACCAGGCACTGCTGCAACACCCTGTTTACTCTGTCCCATTTACCTACTCCTAATGTGTCATTAAGCATATATATAATTTGTTTGATCAATTTAAAAGCATTGGAAATGGAAACAGAACACATTATACAAACAGAAAGATGTCAGTCTGGAATACTATATTGTGCAAACAAATGAATGGGAAAACTTGGTCAAGGCTATTGTCAGAGCAAGATTAATTAGCCTAATCCATTTTAATATCCTCTTTCTGTCTGCATTGTGAGCCACCACGACCTTCCTGGCAGGTGGAAGGTACTTCGAAGTGGCATTAAAGCCTTTTTTCTTTCTCTAATGGGAGACAGAATAGTCAAAATGCTCACACTGATACTGCTGCAGCCATTAACTGGAGTGGAACAGAAATTGGTCTGCAGAGGCCAGATTCATTAGTCACTAAGAAATACAGATTGGAGCCTCTAATCTGAGGTACAAATGAATCCTCTGTCACAAAGTGGGAACTTGCTTCATTTGCATAGTGTAAGTCAGCTTTTGATTTGTAATTTCAAGAGGTTTATTAGTCTTATCTAAGCAGAGAAGCCCATTTGAGACCTACAGAAAATGACACCAGTTGGAAATTAGGGTTCTGCTCTGGTTTCTCATGTATTGCCATATAGCGCTGACGGTATGCATTCATTGATACGATACGCTCTTTGTTTATTATGGGATAACTTAACTCTGCATTTTCCTTATGGAAAATCATCACCAGTCCATTAATATTTCTGAAGCACTTCTCCTATCAGACAGAGGCAAATGGGTGGGAAAAACCCCACAGCCCCTATGACACAGCTGTTGGATCAGCCCTGTTACCACTTTTCTCATGATCCTGTTTAGTAACAAAAAGGAAGCAGAAAAACCCACTCTACTCAAACCATATCTGCTGGATTACCCTTTACTAGTAAAAAAAATTTTCTAATAAAAATCTATTAGAATTGTTATTATTAGAGAAATTAATTTCTTTCCAGATCTTTGTCTCTTTCTTCCAAATTTCTGTATAACTGGACATCTCCCATCCATTCCAGGGCTTTAGGATAAAAGACAAGTGTCCTGTACAGAGAAATTTCTTTTCAGTAAGAGTCTGAATTTTTTTATTGTGGTGTAAAGTATTTCAAAATTATTTCCCAAAATAATTCTTACATTTCATCTCAGAGGGTACAAGTCAAAATCAGTATTTTAAGAGAAGTTTTGAAAAAAAGTGCAATAAAATCTTTCAGAGCCAGACATGACTGTTC
Organism: Rhipidura dahli; assembly: GCA_013399225.1. NCBI lineage: Eukaryota > Metazoa > Chordata > Aves > Passeriformes > Rhipiduridae > Rhipidura > Rhipidura dahli. Next base: position 353,176 of record VXAC01008315.1, on the reverse strand, counting down.
TAGGACTTTTTTCTCCCCTTCGTAGGGGTGAGGTGGCATTGCTGGCATTGTACTGCAGAAAAGGAGCTGGCCACTACAGGCAGCCATTCCACAGCTGATGGGAGGAACTGGAAATCAGGTAGCAATGTGTTACACACCTTCTATAGAGGCTGGTTAATGGGACACGTGGCAGACATTTTACTAGCAAAGTTAGAGAAATGTTTTCTTTGCATTGTATCCTCAAGTCACTGAATTGTAACAATTCTTAAAACTGTAAGAAAGAGTGATTTCACTAGGCATAAGAATACACACAAAGCAGGCTATATAACATACATTTTTCACACAAGCAAATTAACTCTAAACAGTCTTTGATATAAAATTCTACCAAGCTGAAGTAATTTCTTGGAGTTGCCAGCTTTTTCCCCCTTCCCAAAATTTTATTACAAGACAGATGTTACTTCCAATTCAGATAATAATCCTTTCTGCTCTTTTAGTTTTGAACAAGTTAAGGTACAAGAGGTATGAACTTTGATCTTAAATTTTTTTTTTTTCTGAGTGTTATACCTGTGCAAAGCCAACATTTGTAAAGTTGATATGGGGAACAATACACATTTATCAAAGACTGAAATACATAGGATCATGCAGCAAGATGATAAAGCGTGGCAGGTTGCTGAAGCAGGGAGAAAGCAGGGTGACAGCACAGGAGATATACCTTAAGGTAAGCCCTGCACGTCTTCTCTCGTTTTTGGAGCTTTTTAATAAGGAAAAAGAAAATCAGAAGTTAGAAAGATTCTGGAAAACTTCAGAAAGAGAAAAAAAATACTCTGGTGTTTCAAATCCCAATTCTGAATGATAGCCTGGACATTAATCTAGTTTCTGTCCATGATGACTACAAAAAAAAAAACATCACAGAGGAAGTGTTTTTTCCCAGCTGTGGTTTAAGCCCAGCTGGCAACCAAGTACCACACAGTTGCTTGCTCATTCGCTCACCAGCAGGATTGGGGAAAGAATCACAAGGGCAAAACTGAGAAAATCCACCAGCTGATATAAACACAGTTCAATAGGTGAAACAAAAGCCGTGCATGAAACAAAATAAACCAGGGAATTAATTAACTGCTTCCCATGGGCAGGCAGGTGTTCAGCCATTCCCAGGAAAGCCAAGCTCCATCACATGTAATGGTTACTTGGGAAGACAAACACCATAACTTCAAAGTCCCCCCACTTTTTCCTAATTCCCACCAGCTTTATATGCTGAATATGATGTCACATGGTCTGGAATACCCCTTTGGTCAGTTGGACTCAGCTGTCCCAGCTGTGTCCCCTCCCAAATTCCCATGCACTCCCAAATTCCTTGTCAGTGCGGCAGTACGAAAAGAAGAAAAGGCCTTGATGCTGTGCAAGTGCTGCTCAGCATTAACAAAAACATCTTTATATTATCAAAGATATCAAAGATACATTTCAGCACAAATCCAAAATGTAGCCCCATACTAGCCACTGTGAAGAAAATTAACTCTGCTGCAGCCAAAAACAGCACAGCAACCTTTATTCAGGTGTCTAGATATCTTTTGGCCAAATGGTGGGATTTGTATGAAAAGGTCAAAGGAAAATATCTGTGTGTGGGCACTTGATCTGTCTCTGGGAAAACTATTTTAAGGGCAACTAGGGACTGTAAATAAAACTATTGCCAAAATAAGAGAGAAGTGCATGGATCTCTCTCTCTAAAGGAGGATACAAAAATATTTTGTCCGTGGCTTGCTGACTAGGCTGATGCAAGGAAGAGGCTGAGAAACACAGCATTTCCTCTGAGAAAAAGAGGAGAGGTAATAACACTGTAATTTGTATTTAAACCACAAAGACACATTTTCTCTGAAATGTTTCTTGGAACATGTTTCCAGAGAAAACATTAATTCACATTTTAGATATGTGTAGTAAGGGATTTTTATAAAGATCAATTATAAGTCATGTTGATGTCTTTAGAAGTCTAAGAAAGTGCTATTATTCTGCAGGAAGTTTGATTAAAATAAAACCCTACACCTATGCGGAATCCCACTGATTTTTATTACACGTTCAGGGTTAAAAGGATCACTGCATAAACACGCTGAATTGTTACAGAATTTCTGAGAGCTAATACTCATTTCCCTCACACTACTTATAATGGATTCCAGATTTTAATATGGGACACAGCTATGTATTTTAGGACCAGTCAGCTATTGTGAGTTATATCTTATTCCCTAAAGAAGGTAATTACAACTTTCTGCTGTGTATTTACTGCTGTTTTCTCTCATATGCTTATTCCAGAACTATACACATGCAGGAAAAAAGTATAGATTAATATTTCTGAAAGGGAAAAAATACAAAACCCAAGAGCAATTGTTATCCCAGCAGGAGGAGATGATGGGAGGTGTGTACCTTGTTATAACTCCTTCCAGCAGAGTCTTTTTCACTGGGCCGTAGTTCCTGAAGTTGAGCATCTAAAATGTCCACGAGCTGTTCCATCAGCCTCACTGATGAACTAACATCACCAGCAAAGACTGGTCCTTTGGTGTGTTTAGCCAGCTCATTGGCCAGACTAGCAGCATTTTCTCCACTTCTGATCTGAAATGACAGTTTATATTATCTCAGCAGGGTCCCTTGTTCTGCTTGCGGCTCCTAATTCCAATTCCCTGTGTACCTTTGTTGTGGTGAAATAACCATTTGCACATACATTGAAATCTGTAACTAATTGAGACCAATAACGTTCTCTTTATCTCAGAAGATTAAAGGTTCTTAGATCCTTGACATACAAAAGCAGTTCTTAACAGCCATCAAAACCAGAAGTCTGAGTGGGATTTTTGGGCTCGATCTTCTGTTCATCCTCACTTTTATTTTACTGCCATTATCAGACAGTAAGAAATCTGTTTGTTCATATCAGTGCTTGAGGCATTTGAAAGTCAAGTAGCCTTGTACTGACAACAAATTATCCAGTTTTCATAAACTTTTTAAATCTCAGTAGGGAAGGAAAACACAGAAAGTGGTTCTGTGCTCCAATCCTACTGTTAGCAATGCACTCAGACAAAAATCTATTTATTACAGTGTAATTTTTACTGAACAAAAAACCCCTTGCTATATACCACAGGTTTTGCTGTGTGATTTATAGTATTTGATTTTTTAAGCAAATATTGCTCTTGCTTTTTGAAAACAAGCAAAGCTACTTTGTTTTAAATAGTGATGAGAACATGTAATCACAAATTCAACATAAGAATTTAGAGAGGGCATTCTAAAACACACACAAGAACCCCACTGTTGGCCAGTGCTTTGCACATGGAGTACACATAAATCCTTCTACTTTTAATGAACACAGAGTAATAAAGACAGTTTCAACAAACTGAATTATTAATGCTCAGAGTTAAAATCCTTAATCACCAGTGTGCGCCAGATTAAAAGGTTTCAACCAACCTTCTGAGCCAGCTGATTTACCCAGTGTGAGGTACAGTTGCTAAGATCAGGGCCTTTGGGGTTCCACATTCCTGTTAAGACCACGCAGAGATACGAGGCAGTTCCTACAACAGATGTAGAAAACTACAGTGAAATGGAAACCATTTTTCTGCATGCAGTCAGGAAATTGGCTACACTGTCCTCCTAAACAACATTAAATTCTGAATGCTGCTAATGGTAGTACTTGACAATAATTGACAAAAATGTAAGGAAATAATGTAGATTACAAAGAGCAATAGAAAAAGTCAGTGAAAAGTACCAGACGTTTTCTGCAAACAAACAAAAAGCTCTTGATTTTTCCTGGAGCTCATCCAGAGGGGAGTTCATAATGAGAAAGGCAGCTGTAAGCATATTTCACAACAGTCCTCAAGCAATGCCCTAAAATTTGACCTGGATTCTCAGAAGTGCAAGCACAAGGTAATTCTGTGGCTACGCTCAAGTGACGTTTGCAGATTATATCTTGACCGTTGCCTGTAGATACTGCACTCTCTGGGTAACAAAAAATCATGTGACAGACAGCCTGAGATGAAAAAAATATTCCTCATGAGAGAGCTGCACATTACTTTTGAAATGTCTGCTTGAAATCAAGATATATTTTTAAAGGCAATACCTCGTGTTCCTTTGGGACAAGGGCGTTCAACCATCATTCCTCTCTGTGTTTGAGGCCAGCTAATCCCCCTGGCCTCAGTCGGTTCACAGAATCTCTCTGGCAAAGGGAAAAAACTGGTCACGGGAGGAATTTTGGTTGTGGAAACGGGTGGTGGTGGTTTGGGTCCTCTGCTTCCTTCCTTTGTTCCTCCAGCTAATGTTGTGCTTATGGGACCTTTCTGTGACGTAGTGCTAGTGGTTGACACCGTGGTTTTGTAAAGCTCTGCTGAAGAAGTTATTGTCACTGCTGTGGTAGGCACTGCACAGGGAAAAATCAGAGTAATAACAAAGTAAATTACTTCATAATTTTATATAAAAAAAGTTATTTAAAAGTTATTTATGCAGCTTTAAAGGATTCTCTGGTGTCTCCTTTCCTTTATCTTAATATTACTTATTGCTATTCTGGGTGCTAAAGATATAAATTCGACTGACTTTTTTTGGGTGTTTTTTTTTATTCCCAGCTCATACTGTCATGACGTTTCAGCACACTCTCCAAAAAATCTCTTCTGTAATAAAAATTGATAGTTACATTTCTAAAAGCTGAAAGGCATACTAGTGAGTTATCAGTACATAACAAACACGCTCAAAGCAATTAAAGATTACTTAATCACATTTGCAGCAGGAACAACTCAATAGATAGAATCACTTGAATCAGTGTGCCGTGAACAATGCAGTCCAGCTTTAACAACAAAGGCAGTGGGCTGTAACTAACGAGACCATTTTTGAAAAACAGACCCCAAAACTTCAAGTCACCCAGTACACACCTTCCAGGGCAACAATTATGATAACATCTTCCTACCCAGCAGTCATTCTGCTTCAGAGAGCTGCAGCACGCCTGATTAGCTCCAAACAGAGGCTGCACCCAGCAGGTACATGGCATTCTCTTTGAACATTTGGGGCCTTAACATCCTTTTTTTTGATAAAGCAGGTACGAAGACACAACTCATACAAGCCCATGGCAAAGACTGAGTTTTCCTCTTTTGTGAAACACCAGGACAGGCTTAGGCCAAATCGCTCCAGCTCAGGATGGGCAGCTGCTCCTGCCACTGACCCACAGCAGGAACTCATGGCCAGAGCTGCTGAGCTACAGCCCAAGCCATGCCAGGCTTTTCAGGCTTTGGAGAGATAATATAAGTTAATGCTAGTGAAGCCTGGAATGTGTGTGCAACACCTTCACATGTATATTGAGAAACAGTGCAAGTGAGCAAAGGAACCACAACAGTTATCATTATTTCCAAATCTTCATTAGTTCAAAATACTTTACAGGCACAGAAAAGTACAGATCATTGTGCTGAGAACAAATATGCTCATGAAAAATATTTTTTGCTTTTTTCTTTCTCTTTTTTTCTTGTTCTGCTAAGCCCTTGAACTCTGACTTACTGAACAATGCAGCTTCTCTAAATTAAATCATAAATAAAATAAAACCAAAAGAAGAGCAGTCTCACTTTTTTCAGCAGTTGTTTTGTAAGCTAGTGTTTTGAATAATATTAAATTTCAGTAGTTTGGCAAATAACAATTTTCTCAAAACCCTTTCTCAATTATGTTTCATTTATATTAGGGGTTTAAAATATTAATTTATCTTTTCATTTTCACATGAATTTAGGGCAGAGTTTTTGAGCATCGTGATCTGTTTTTCAGGACTAAAGGCAAAGATCTGCTTTTCATCCCTCTCCTGCTCACTTCTGCAGAGCCTGTCTTCTCTTCAGTCTCATTCTTGGCTGCCTGAACACAGCCTGTGTAATTGTGCTGAACTTCTGGTGTAGCCAGCTACTATTGAAACCCTCAGATCTGTTCTGCAAGTGCTTGCCTGACATCTTGTGAAACTGCTCTAATTTTCTTTTGAGTACAATGCATCCAGCCTTCTAGTGCTTCCCCAATTAACATTTGTCAAAAGCATTTGCAATCACTTGCACAAGTGTCAGGGAAGGCCTGCTGAATCAGGTCCTCGGGAAGAGGGAGCTTGTGGGGATGAACAATGATGCAGGGGACAACCAATTATTACAATCCATCCCCTAATACACTCTGCTAATTAATACATATTTAATCATCAAAATATGTATTAGCATTACTGCAATTACTACTCAAACCCTGTCATGTTTAGGACAGTTTTGTCTCAGGAGAAAAATATCACTGTCAGAATTCATAAAAACAGTTTGAACTTCAGCAGTGAGGTAACAATTTTCAGAAAATATTTGGTGTTGCATCCTGAGCTAAAAAAATTCTGCTGCCGTTACACAACTTTAGTTAGTACATTTTTCATGCTATCCATTAAAATCAATTTAAAAGCCTATCACATATGATTCAAAAATAACCTGCATAGCACAGTACTACATACTTAGAAATATATTAGTAATCTCACATTGTAGGAGAAAGTCTTTAAACCACCTCTTTCAAAAAACTGAAAAAAATTGCAGATAACTTCTAAGAGCTTTTCTCTTTAATCAAATTTTAAAAAAGAAGTCAGCATATTTAAGAATGCACCAGGAAACTTCAGACAGTGCTGGAAGTCTGGGAAAGAAGGTGGTTGAAAAATAAGAAAAAACTCAACACATCACTTCAAGGAACATATCTAGCTTTTAGAAGGCAGGTCATTTTGTCTTTAATGACCTGTGGAAACTTAATCTGCTTGGCCATTCTCCTGAGCTGCAAGAAGACACATGACAGCTGCCACCACCTGATGTGTCTCGTTCTGAGAGCTGAGGGCGGTGGCATCCGCGGGCTCCCATGCACTGCCTTGCACAGCACTTTGCCAATATCAGAGAATGGCAGTGATGATTAATAGGCTGCAACTGAGAAAAACAAACTCCATGGCAAGGTTATTAACCTATTGTTCTAAGCAGTAGGGGTGAAGATACATAGTTTTTGTCCAACTCCCAAAAAGCCACATTTACAATGAGAGATTCTATTTTGACTTTTTGACTAGGCTTGATATGCTGAGGACAAAACCAAAACCTCTTTTGCCTCCTTTTTTTGTTATGAATAGGTGCTTCTTATCATCAGTTGAAGACAGTCTTATTAAAATTAAGAAAATAAGAGAAAAGAGCAATAAGAAGTAAATCCAAAGACTCAAATTGAGGCATAATTGATTTACATTTGTTTCATGCAGTTCTTAACAGCTGATTTAAACAGTTATGTATCCTATCTGTTACTAAAAATGAAGACACCACTGGAGTAAAACTTAACACCTGTTTAACAGTGTGATGTCTATAAAAAACTTAACACAATTGCTTTAGGACAGCAGGGGAATAGTAACTTTATTTCCCCAACTGACAGAGAAGAGCAGATTTAGAGAAGGCCCACAAGCTATCTAGTATTCCTTGCCAACAGGTTTCTATTCTAGGCAGGCATAAAGTAAGCTTTAAAAAAAAACTAAACCAAGCCAAATCAAAAATATCCCCACTTAAAATACAACTCTGACCTTAGATTTGCAATTGTGTTAAAATGCCCAGATGATGTTCCACTACTGAAAATACTAATAGTTTCATTCTCACCTCTGGAATCCAGGTCATTTGAGAAATGACCTGCATGGATTTTTCACTTAAATGTATGTTCTTACAGGTATTTCAATTTCTTCGGACACATGAAAATCTACTTGTCCACCTTTATTCTCAGAAGGTGTCATACATGGAGAAGCTATCCAAAGCAACAGGGATCAGAAACCTGTGCAAATCACAGCTTTCCTGCCTTCTGCTTATTACTGCCCTGTACCTGTTTTCATGCTTCAGTGAATAGCAGGGACAGTACTGAGAGTCACCTAATTACCTATAGGTCCCAGCTATTATGCTAGCCAGTACTCTATTGACCCTGCCAAATCCCATTCAACTGAAAGTGAAATGTTTACACAGCCATTTATAAATTTATACCCTGAAAATTATAACAAATGTGACAAAAAAAAAAAAATTGCAAAATACCTGTGGTTAAGAAATGTGCTATCTGGTCCCCATTACATTGTCTTTACTGTACAACCATGTTTTCATTCATCTTTAGTCTATCAGATTTGATATACTAGTACAGACCAAATTTAATTAATTTGCTGCATGACTTTCTCATAGATTCTTGGTGTTGCATTATTTTCCTATTACTTCAAGCCCTTGGTGATGCTACTCTGAGTTTCTGTTCTGTCCACCCTCACAATATCCATATCTTCCTGCAGTGATCCAATAATACTTAATGATGGGTATCAGGGTACAAAAGGGGAGACAACTTCAGTCTGAACAGTTAGCACAAATTGGGATGAGTGTAGATGAAATCTCTCCCTAATGCACTAACACAGAACAAAAGGATTTATCTTCTTTTTGTTACCAAGGAAACCTTACAATGTAATACTCATATTCACGTTTTAGATGGAAAATTCCCTCATTCTTCTTGCTCTTTTAACTTAAAATTCCTTTAAAAATTCCATTTTCAGCACAGATTCATTTGGACCCTTGGTACCTCCTGTAAAAAGAATGTAACTGGATATATCCACTAAATTTACCAAGGATGTAAGAACTCTGGTATGTCTCAATTTTTTCAGTGGCTTTTGGCAAGGCTGAATGTATTCTACTTAATTTTTAAATTAGGGTTTTGATTTTTAAATGCTTTTTACACTTAACCTTAGAAAACATGCTCTTCTGCAACATCTGAGTGGTACTTGACAGGTGTAGCTCTGAAAACCATTTCTATATCTATACCAGAGATGCACCAGCTGCAGGCTGAATGTTTTACACGTAGCATTGTCTTGGCAGACACCTTGCAAATGCATTGTCTTGGCAGACACAAGCAGTGCAGAAACAGGAGGACCCCTTGCAAATGCAGCTGGGGCATTTGCTCAGCATCAGATGTGCAGACATGGAGCTCAGGGACATGGTTCAGTGGTGGACTCGGCAGGGTAAGCTTTATGGTTGGACTTAATGATCCTTTCCACCATTCTATGATACATCTGTGTACTACAATTTCCAAGAGAAGCAAGAAGAAAAAAATAACATAAAAAGAATGAGGTTAAGGGAGGCATTTTAAGGGCAGCAGACCCCACTGTCTGAGTACTAAAGCAGCAGCCTGTCTGCAGCATCTACAGTTTTAGAAATCTGAAGAGTTTCTCCTGAAGATTAAGAAAATAAGGATAGATGGAAAGTTGCAAGAAGAGAAAATGGTGTAGGTTCACAGCAAGAACAAGGTCAACATTAGGTTAATTGCAGTGGTATTTCAGAGGTTTCAACTGGGAGATTTAAAAATGAGAGACAACAAAGAAAACAAAGCCAGGAGTTTCAGGACATGGATGAGCCCAAGTTTTGGCCCTGGAGCAAATGTGAGGTGAAAGTGCGACTCAAGTATGACAAATTTGTCTTTCATATAGGAAGAAAGACTGGTGTTTTTGAAGCACTAGGTAGCTGGACACTGTGGTGTAGACAAAAACTAATAGCCAAGACAGATAGACAGGGAAAAAAAAATAAAGATCGGTGTGTGTCTTATCTATCATTATTTCTCACATGGCAACAGAGGGAACACAGATTACTGAGTTTTCCACAATGGTCCCAAGTTAACCATTCGAAAAGAAAAGGCCATGACTTCCAATTTTGAGACACTGACCTTGTGACACCATTAAATACTTGATATTAAAGTACTGTAGCAAAGGACACTAAAAGAAGGTTCTTGTGTTAGGTGACTTACAGAATGTCATTGTAACTCCTATGTTGTTGAGTAGATGATTAAGAAATCTGAGTTGACCACAAAAAACCAAACCAAATCAGAATAAAAGAAGCACAAAAATGCCCTTCATCAAGTGTGCTTAAAACCTGATATAATTCCATATGAGATAAAAAATCTAAATGTGTATTACACATAGAGATCCTTTATGTAATAGTCAAAGGACTGAGCTTCAATTTATACAGACTTTATGCTGAAACAAAGAGGACCTGGAAATATAATAGAAATAAATATAAAAGTAGATACTGTACAGAATTTCTCTGTACTCTTATAGCAGTGCATCTCAAGGACGATTATGTTAGATAATTTTTCCTTTCATTTAGTAGTTTCTAACTACAGGCAATTGGCTTAGGCAAAAGAGGAAATGACCTGAAACATATTCTTAGATCTGCTACGTACATACCCATACAAAATTAAAATGCTGGGTATTGGCTTTCTCTATGGAAAAATACTGTGCAAATATATGCATCATATGCTCAAATAAAATAAGTGTTTTCATATGGTTTTTATATTTTAAAAAGACCAGAATCAAAAGATATTTACTGATGTCCTAATGCATTTAAAACCCAAACTCATAACTTACTCAAATATTCCTTCTCTGTCTTCATGGGTGAATGGGCAAACAGCTCAGAGGAGAGGCAAGCACCCTGCAGTGTGCCCTGGACCCATTCTTGCCTCAGTCTGGTTGGAATAAACTATTTCTGCTCCTGCCTTGCATGCCAGCAGGGAACCCAGGAAAAGAAAAGTGTTCTGGTGGATACCCAGATCTGGTTTTGATAGCAGATGGGATGTGGCCAGCACACGCACTGGAACTTAAGATCTTGGAGACTCTCTCATAATAAAAACATTATGAAATGTCTTACTGGAGACCTTGGAGGTTTACTAAAGCAAGGGAAGGATTCTACAAAGCCTTTTCTCTCCCTGCTTTTCCTTGACACTTTTCCTTCTATGCAATGACTTAAAGATTAGCTTTTTTCATATTCACAGCAGCTGCCTGAACTGCAAAAGCTACTTAGAGCCTGCACTTCCATTTTTTCCTCTTAGTCTAAAATGCATCTTTGTCCCACTTGAACTGAATGGAAAGTGGCATGCATGAGAATATAAGAATATGAAAGCTTTAATTTTTTTTAATTACCTAGATGCTTTATCTCTCTGCTAAGAGCAGCCCCAAAGCCCTCCTGAGGAATGGACTTGGTCAATGTACAGAGAGCAAAGACGGACAGTTCCCCAGACACCTGGAACCTGCCTGAGCCTGGCCATATATTGCCAGGGAGGTCTGCAAGAGACTGGACAGATCACCCTTGCCTCTGGAGATCATTAATTTGTTGGTTCTACACCACCCTGTTCTGCTGCCTCATACGCAGGTTTGTACCTGGAAAAGCTCTATGTGTGTTGCCATAATTGTTTACATATTACAGTTTGCACTGCTGTGCATGAATCAGCTTTGATGAAGCAGGACAGCCACTTTTCATGTGAAGAAGCCATTATTACTACTTTTTTGAAGTAGAGAAAACGGCTGCTAAACACACATAGCAGTTAGATGAGAGAAGTGAAGTATTACCTTCATTGCTAAAGCAGCTTATCAACATTCTGTTCCTTGCTGCATACATCTTCTGCCACGCAGAGCATTTCTCCTGGTACTTACTGTCCTCTGTAGATGTTAATATGTGGCTGTGCCTGTTCATGTCATTTTTAGGGATTTCTGAGACCTAAAGATCTCTGGTTTTCTTTTCCCTTTTGGTGGTTAGTATCTTTCCTTTTAGGTGGCAGTTCTAACTTCTACTGAGCGGAAATGCAACTGTAAGGGACTTACTGAGAAATCTACTAAAAAAGATGTCAGACAATCTTGTCTAATCAGACATTAGAAACTGTGCAAATAAGGCTGTGGAAAAATACTTATGCTTGGTATTGCACATTAACCCCATACGTCTCCTCTGGGACCTCCCAGCACACACTGCTCTCTGCTGCTGGCGCCAAGAAGTTAAAAGGTCTGCATGTATGCTGTAATCAATTCAGAAGGCAGGTAACACCGAGAGGATGGGAACAGGCTTTGGGCTCAGCATGAAGCAACTCCAACTCAGTTTAGCTATAGGAGTCAAACTGACTGATGGTATAAAGTAAATAATTCCCCATCTCATCCTCAAACATAGAAAAGCTACACACCTGATTCAAATAAAAAAAAAAAAAAGATATAAAATAAAAAGAAAAACACCAGCCTGTAAACCAAATAAAGTAATTCTGTTTCTCTTCACAGATTCTGCAAATTTGTCTTGCACTGCTGTAACGCTGCACAGCTCAGCACGGTGCAGACAAACAACCCATCCTTGCCTTTGTGCCACGAGCTAAATCTCAGACCAAAAATATCGTAACATATTTCTGTGAATGGAAACACAAAGAGATCAAAAAGGAGAAAAAAAAAGAAATTCTTACCTTGGGCAGGATCAGGTGGGCCAAACTCCAAAGAGTATCGCAGAATGAAGTTGTTATTCCACACATACAGCTGGTTGTCTCTGGGGTTGTAATCCACTGCGGCGATGTACTGGTACTGGTTGGGAAAAGGAATGTCCACGTGCTCGCCTCTGCTTAACCTGGTGTTGTAGATGTAATCGATGGCGTTCCTGCCGGTCTCGCTCTCGTTGTCCTGATACACCGACCGCACCACGTACAGGACACCACATATCATGAAAGCATTGGATGCTGCCCGCTTGTCGTAGGTCGTTTCCCAGGTGGCTTCAAAGCGCAGAGTGTAGGGGTTCAGCTGGCTAATTACTATCATCCCATTGTTTTGCTCCGTAGCATAAATTACCCACAGGCCATTTTCATCAACTGCCAAGTCAATATCAGTCTTTCCTCCCCATCGGTATGGAGAAGTGTCATGGTAATTAGCATAATTGATTATAGCCTCTCCACTCTTAATTCTAGTCCTCAAGTCAAATTTTACTATGTTGCGAGTTCTTTCCTTGTTAAAAAAGACAGCACCGTCATACACCACAAATCCAGTACCATCCACTCGGTTTGGGAGTTTGTACGTCGTCTGCTGCCGTCCGTTTTGGAAGTCCTCTAAAGATGCATATTCTATCAAAGTATCGGTGCGATACGGAGTCCATGGCATGAAGTATATTTTATCTGCAGCCTGGAGAGGGTCTTTGCACCAAGCACCTGCTTTTTGTTCAGCTTCATATAAATACGGTGAGTCCACAATTGCTTTCAACGTCCCCGGGCAAACAAAAACTAACAGTCACAGAGAGAAGTAAGACAAGAATTACGTCAAATTACGACCGTCTCATAATAAAAATTTAAAATGAAAAGAAAAAAACAAAAAGGTAGGTAAATCATAATGACTGTGTCAGGAAGAAAAAAAAATCGATTTAATTGGCACTAGATTATACCTTATGTTATAATTAATGCAATTATCACCCTTTATCATCCACTTTTCTTAAAGTTACCATGTTCTTGCTGTACCAGTATGGAAAGTGGATGGGAACTGTTTTCACTAGTACAGACCAAGGCTCAATGGCATACACAGACAGCTGAAAATGTAGAGCTACTCTTGCATTTTCATTTCAGACTTTTAGTGAGTAGACATTAACGCTCCAGAGCTTTTAACTGGTGTGCAGCAGTGTGCTAGGTCATTTCAGTCCAAAAAAAATCACATCAACTTGTTTAGAACTTTAAGAAGTGGTGAGGCTGAAAAAGGAGGTGCCTCGATTAAAAATAAAGGAACAAAACAAATCATCAGGTATATAGAGAAAGCAATTAGGAGCAGAGAAAACAAAACACAACCAAAGCAATGAATGAAACAGACCAGGAAACCCTGTAACCATGGCATGCTATGGAGAGGGTTCTGGAAGCCAGGCAAGATGACACTTGATTAACAAGAATTTACCCAAGGGTGAGAGAAAGAGAGGGAAAGAAAGACAAAGAGAAAGGGAGAGAAAAAAGCAAGGGAGTCTTCCCTCCAGCCCAAGTACTTCAGACACTATACCCCGCCACCTACTTTAAGCAGCCAAGTCACTTTATTGCAAACAGTCGACTTCTTTATGAGGTGTACTTATGAGATCCTGCTGATTATCATAATATAAGAGTGTTGTGGGGAGGGGAAGGGAAGAGGTTAACATCCATAAGGCACATAACAAGGAGCTGGGGTTTGGACTGTATACGTTATTTACCTTTTTGCTCCACTTCTATTTTAAGCATCGGAAGAAAAATAAAAAAGTGCAAGGAAAAAAGAAAGAAGATTAACATAAATTGACTATTAGTCTAAAAGATTAAATTAGTAACAGACGCTAAATACAGGGAGAATAAGAACTGCACTATATTGGATAAAGAGAAACAGACAACAGGATAACCTAGCAGGAGAGAGATTCTACGGTTACACAAATGAACATGGATCAATCATTTTAGTAGATTAAAGAGGGAATACAGATATGTTGGCATGTAGTTTCACTTAGTGAACCTGAATAAATAATGAATTACTTTACTAATGCATGCTATACACACTCTTCTGCTTCTAAAAGTATAATGCTAATCAAGTTGGTTTTTAAGCAACATATTAATTTATCATATATGTACAAGTGCACATATACATATTATATTAATTAATTAGAAATACAAAATTTAGTATATTAATTATATAGGTTTGCATATGTGCATATTAAACCTCCTGACATATTTGCCCCAGACATTTCCCTGCTCTTCTTTCTTGTAAAGAAAGCAGCTTGCACACTTTGGCTCTCCTTAGGCTTTATTTTATTTGTTTTCCTGAATGTTAATCTTGAGACCTTTTGCCACTTCTTAGTCTATCACTGCAAAACCAGACTAGAAGGAATAAGCAAAAACATCTAGAAGAAAAGAAGCAAAAGCACAGTAAGCAAGAGGAAAAGAGAAAAAAAATTAACAATTAGCTCATTCAGATATTCTCCAGCATCATCGATTAAGCCCGAAACAGCAAGCTAGTATGCAAGGACAGCCATATTGTTTAAAACAAACATCCATCCTGCCACCATACACAGAAGACATAAACCGAACCCAATTAACAAAGTTATATTACTATAGCAATTTTTCCCTCAGGAAGTTTTAAGGAAGTTACAGAAAGATATATAGCTGAATCCCAGCTAGTAAATAGCTTTTCAATAATTATTTGCAATAAAACCGATTTCATATACTCTGTGGCCTTTGAAGTATGCTCCCTTGGTTTCATAAAATGACCTGGAAAATGACAAATGTACCAATCTGTGTAACAGTAGCTGCTGATGGCAGGGAAGTGTATCAAAACTATTTGCACAGCTATTACATTTTCAGTATTACAGTACTAGCCTGAAGAATGTCTTTTTATGTTTCATATAAAGTTTTGGATTTTCAGTTACATTTAATAAAATTACATATGATTATTTTGAGAGTGGTATTGTCTGATCTGATCTAGTGTTTTGTCAGGAAACAATTTCATAACTTTACAGGGGAACCAGAGGGGGTTAATATTTTCAAAATGAACAGCAGTTTTCCTAGCCTTTGTACTGTTATACATATTTAGGTAAAATACTTGTTCTTCTGCAGTTTGTAATTCTAAAGTTATTTGAGTAAACACAAGATATATTCTGTGGTGAGATATATTCTGTTGTGAATTCTTGGGTTTCACTATTAGTATTAATGACTTCCAGACGATTCTGTTTGTGAACTTCTATGCATGTGCTCATTTCTCACCAAAGAGCAATATTGATATTCTACCTGCTTAGAATTAGTAATAGGAGTGGGAGAGAAAAGACAGGGATAACTAAAATCATTACTGGCATGACTGCTCTGCATGCACTGGTGTACAGCTGTACATTTTTCAGGGACAGATCGGCTTATGGAAATAAAAAAATGCTGCAAAGTCCAATCAATACATAGAGAGAGAGAGTAAAACACTTTAAAATGTTTTCTATTGAATTCCTGACTCCAAAATAGGCTTAAAATAAAAATGCACAGATGTACAAAATGGCACCTTTGATGTTCTTCTTTATAGAAGGGCTGACTTCTGTTAGTTGAAGTGTCAACATACATTGTGCAGCATAAGTGAGAGAAATGTCAAGTGTAGTACTCTCAATTTATTTGTAATTTAATCAATAACACTTTTATTTCATGACAAAGCAATGCCTATCAAATTTGTCTAGAATTTTTGTTGGAGATCCAACTGAGTATCTGAAAAGTTGTTTTGTGTTTTTGGTTTTTTTTTTTTAATTTACACTTTGAGATGCAAAAAAGGAAGTTTTTATTATGTACTTTCAAACCAAATTAAATTTCCAGAATTAAGTACTTTCAAATGAGTAAAGCAGCGATATATTTTTAGAGGCCAGCAAAACATAGAGAAGCTCATAAACTGCATTTTGTACAAGGGTGACAGCAATTCCAGTGCACAAAAGCTCCCACCTTTCACCACAAAACCTGTTATGATTGCTGGTTTTCATCTCTCACGGACTGAAAGCTACCACAGTGCAAATTTTGCAGTCTTGCAGTAACTGAAGATGAAATTCAGAAAAAGTAAGAGCCATAACTGAACTTTGGTTAGAAGTGCTGTGATCACTGAACTCCTCCCTTCCTGGGCCCACAAAAGCTTATCTTACCTTCCTAACAAGTCTCTTACACCAAGACAGCTGCTATTTGCAAATCTAATTATTTCAGTCATTCTGTAAATTTAGTTATGGAGCACTGGAACAAGTAAGGAAATAAAACTTTAGACTTGATAACTGGAGTTTACCAGGCATCAAAAAAAGAGACTTGGAAAAATAACAGGATAAGCTTTGTGGGACAGGGAAGAAAGATGGTCAACAATCAAAATGGCTACTGAAGCACAATGTGATTTAAAATCAACCTTAAAAACTCATTTTAGTAATTGGCAATCTTTTGATGACTGGTGGTGATGACAGGTGATGCCTCTTACAGTTCTGGAATTGGGCAGTGTCATCACTGTACATGCTGCAGTTGACAAACTCCAAAACTTATAGACTTTGAAAAACAGGAAAGCATCCCGAATCCTGAATTATGATAGACACAGAATTACAGAGTTCAAAGGGTAGGCCAATGCAACTGACAGTAAACAAAAACAAGCCCTTTAAAATTAGAGTAACTACAAGTTAGAGTACAGGGTAGGCCGCGCTGTGGCACTATACTTCTGAAACTGGAAAAGAAAAGATTCCTGGAGACAGCAATACCCAATCAGTAGAACATATCCACACTTCTCTTCCTAAAACAGCATAAGAAATTATGTTTGAACATTATTTGCATTACATTTTTTCCTCTATGAGCTAGCCTACTGGAACTGGAAACATAACTTCTTGTCACTTGACTGACCTCATGGTTTGGAATCAGATGCACTGCCCTTTTTTCTGAGAATTTGGGAATGAAAATAGTGCTTAAGCAGAAGTGGTCTTTGTGGAACAAAACTTTGGTTAGATTGGGGTAAGACATCACTCCTCAAAAGTGGCACGAGAAGAACAGTTACAACAAGCCACCAATACTACACACAGGAGGAATGGTACTAGGGATCACTGTTTGCAGTAGGCTTCCAAACCTACAAATGGTACAGGGAAAAAAAATCAGCAAGCAACCATTTCACAATGACACAGCAGAAATGAGGAAAAAACAGATGATCTGTGCTTGGCCTTTAACAACAGTGAAGGTTCAGTGTGGTGAAGCAGTACAGAGCAGTATTTCAGTTTCAGAATTCTAAATTTTGTGGGAAACAGTATGGACAGTTTTGACATAGCTTTGCTTATGCCAGAACTCATTTCCTTCCTCTTTCAATATATACTGCCACCACAGTGTTTTTGCATCTCAGACTTGGCCTGTTTCCTGTACCAACAGAAAATATGACTTTGGTTAAGGAGTACTGCAGATCAAGAAATTCACGCTTAATAATAACTCAAGGGAATGATCAGTGCACTGCTCAAATTCCATTGCAAGCACAGCTATTTCTCTGTTGAGTTACGGGACGAGAGAGAAGTCACTGCAAAGAATGACCTTACAAGAAAGCAAAACCAGTTAAAAGTGTCGAATCTGTAGAACTTTCATGAACGTGCATAAATGTCAATAAAAAAAAGCATTAATTATTGCGAGGAAATAAGATGTCTAAAGCTACTGAACTTTGGCATTACAAAGAACGTTGTGGAAAACTGTTGAAGTAGCCATAACTTCACATTTTTCTATCTCAATATAATTTCACTATTTACTTCCTTTTCAGTGAAAAACTCTATTTTAGTAGCTGATTCAAGGAACAACTGATATTTTGTCTTTAAATTAAAAGCGAACATTACTTTCTCACTCTTTTCCCCTTTGCTTTTAAAGAACACAGTGTGAGTACCTTATTAATGAATTATTCACTCTGGATCTGCGTTCATTTATAAGGAAGAACAAAATCCTTTTACAATGTCCCCCAACTGGGTCACTTTCCTCAGAATGTCAGTGCTGGGTTTTGCGGTGCACCCAAAGTCACCACAGCAGCAGGTAGCCTTTCAAGCAGATCATGATTAAAATTGAAGTCAATTCCTGCTTTACAAGTCTGTGAGCCAAGCCAATTTGTCAGCAACTGGTTGCGGGCAAAAGTACAAATTTCTATCTGGCCTATTGAATAGCTAATTTGAGTTTGTTTTCTGGAAAAACAGTAGCCTTAAAAGCCAAACACTTAAGAACACAGACAGACACTTGGCCAGCATCACACCATGGCTTCCTTCCACACTTTGTGAAGCTAATTGGAGGCCCTAGTCTGCAAGTGCTTTGCATGCATAATGGGTCCATGGGCCATAAACATATGCTTCTTTTCCATGTAACAGCACTCCCGCTTCAATTGTGAGGGCCAGAGGAAGTGAGCAAGAATAAAAAGATTATACTTACTGTAAGGAACACATTCATACTGAACTTCTAGATATTTGTATGTTCCAGGACAAGGATCAGGAAACACATCTGACCCAGTAACTACTATACACTGTGTTCGGTTGTTGCACCTGTAATGGGAAAAGAAAGCAAGCTAATTAAATTAAAATTACATTTAATTTGCAAGTTCATACTAAAGGACTACATTCAGTACTAACTTTCTTCACACTTGGGCAGTTCAATCCATAAGACAACAAAGTTAATTAATACTAATTAGCCAAAGTCCAAAAGAAGGCTTCAGGACAGTATTTTAGTTCAGGTTTTATATTTTTAAATTCGGAGATTGATGTTATCTTAACTGTCCCCATTGGTAGAGATAGCTGTACCAACTACCAAGTTTACACTGATTTGATACTACTGTTCAGTAAAATGAAAACAAAATGCAAAGATGATATAATTGAAAAAAATATGCAATTTTGAATCATGTATAATAACAACACTGAGTAACTCCTTCCATCTTTAGAGATACACATCCTGCTGAATGGTTTTACATCTCAGAGAAACCTTTCTTGTGATTCAAGGAAATTATTTTGGTTGGAAGAGCTATTGTAGACAAAGACCTTAAGCATTTTCATTTTAATTATTTTAGGAGCAATTCGTGGACTCTAAGCTTCCTCTATTAGGATATGGGAAGATGACCACTTGAGGAAACAAGAAAAACAGTTGATAAGAAGAACTGCAAGAAAATTAATTAAAATGTTCTTTTGAGGAGACTAAAGCATAAAAAAAAAATGGCTTTACAATGAAAGAAAATGCATTTTGATACAAAGAAGAATTTTATTACAATGCCTCTAGTTGTGAGGATTTACTGACCCTAATGTTTTTGAAGATTTTTTTAACTACTACTACTACTACTAGATTTTAGACTACTATTATTTTTTCCAAGACAAACAAAAAACCACCAAACAAATATTACCTTGGAAGTTAAAAGTGAAAAAACAATCACCTAACCTTGAAGAGATGGTCAAAATAAATACAGAAATACAGTCACAAGGAAGAGGAAGAAAAGAAAGAGAAGGTCAGGGAGTTTGGTGACTAAAAGGGAAAGAGCTTGGCTGATCTTCTCAGGGGTTAGTTTTGTTTGTCAGCAAACTGAATAACAGAAGTCTGAACTTAAGTAATAGACTAGCCTTTGAACCCAGCTGTACATCAACTTCTCTATTGCCCTGCTTCTTCCCATACTCCCTGAATACCACATATCTGAAGCTAAAATAATCTGCCTTTTATCAGTGGCTTTCCACAGCCGAACAGTGCCAACAGGTATTAGAATAATTCATGCTACCTCATAAAAGGTAGAGCAAACACAAGTCAGAGAACTCTAATAAAAATCTCTTCCTTTTTTATATAGTAATCAAACTAGCACAGAGCCAGTCAGGACATGCTGTGCCTCTCTGCTGAGCAGGCTCAGAAACAACAGCTCTTCTGATTTGATCAGTTAACTCTTCTTTTCTCTTTCCTCTCTTTTTTTTTTTT
>VXAC01008315.1:300085-332993 GCA_013399225.1 Rhipidura dahli | reverse complement strand
TATTTTTTTTTATTTAAAGTTGCTTATTTCTACCATCATGAGGCTCATAATTGCAGAACTAATTGGAAGTAGTCAGGGATTTCTGTATGTACACAACCATGGATATGGATAGATGGTGGGGAATCCACCTGCCACCTTTGCCAGAAGGCACAGCCAGGTCCCCTGCACAGCTATTGCACAAATAATGTTGCCCCACTCGTATCCCAGTGGAACAGTCAGTCAGTGCAGCACCTTGTGTAGGATGTTAGAGAGTCTGGAATGACTCTGACACATCCAGTGGGTTTAGAGCCAGGCTGAAGTTGTGAAATGTGCACCCAGCTTGCTGAGAAAACCACGGTACTCAGTCTGTAACACTGAAAATGTACCCACAGCCCCTCCCACAGAGGACAAAGTGCTGCTCTTGTGTGGTGTAGATGGAGGCTGTAGAAGCAGGAGAAGGCATCGTGGCTCCAAACCTCACAGGTCTCTCTGCAATATCCCCAGTACAGCGTTTTTTACGTGCCACTAACCAGCATGAGATAATCTGGGATGTAAGATTTTGTAACAAATTTCTTAAAATTTGTGTTTCTTTAGCAAAAACCTCATGCTGAAACCAAAATAATTCCTACAAGACTTCTCCTGGTGCATCATTCAATATGATGGTTTCCACAGCTTTGAGCTGTATGAAAATTTTATTTTATACTCAAATGAGCAGCAATTAAGACAGAACTATGTATATGTTGCAAAAAAAAATGAGTACGTGTTGGGAGAAATTTCTTGAGAATTAAACTAACCAAGGTCGTATTTAGTGGTGGGAAAAAGATGGACTTATTTCCCTGTGAAGAGTTGTTTTCTTCAGTTTCATTTTCCCCCAGTAAAAGATTCATAATGCTGCCATCAGCCAGGGAACTGAGAAGAACTTCATGCTAGATTTTATCAAAAGGATGTGTAATAATAATTCAGAGGAAAATGCATGTTTTTCTCTCTGTACAGTAAGTGTCAAACTTCAGGCTTTAAGCAGTGTTTATAGGAAATTGATGACTCTCTAAAACCTTTTGACTATTCCTTTAGGAAAAATTTAACCTGCTCTGCATATGGTCAACTTTTGTCCACCTTTGGCCAAACCCAAAACTCCAGTAACAAAACAATGAGCTATGCCCACTGCTGCAGCATACAGCACTGCTGCCAGGCCCACCAGCACTTCCTCAAGAAGTGCAATTACTTGAATAACTACATGAATAGTGTATCTGTGCTTTACGTTGTAGGTTTTCACATTCAAATCACTGATCTGCTGCACTGTTGGCTGTATTTTATAAAACCTGAGTCATTTACATGCACTTCCAAGATTTCAAATTAAAGACATTTGATTAGGATATTCACCATTTAAAAAGTCTACATTCAGGTAACTATTTTTTACATTGTAAGAGCTCATATTTCCATTTGAGTGAGACCTTCAAGAAAAACCACAACAACTATAGCAGCTGTCAATCTCAATTCATGGGTTAAAGAGAAGAGATGAAGAATGAGTGAACTTTGTAGAAGTAGTTCTGAGACAAGTAATTCAGGGAATGTACACTATTGTGATTTGTTCTATGGATAAATTAAAGCCTTCTGTTCACTGCACTGTTTTTCTCTGTAAAACCAGGGATACTTCTCTGTTAGCTTTTGGCCTGTAATTCTGCTGTCTGCAAAAATCATTTTACAAGCTGGTAAAGGTTTCAGTTGAGCTTCTTTCTAAGTCAAGAAGCACAGAACTCTGGTATATTGGAAAAAAGAGACTCCACTCTGCACAAAATAGCACTAAACAGCAGATTATCCTACATGGCTACAGATTATCAAAGCTACCTCATCACTGCCATAGTAGAACTTCATAATTTTGAGAAACCTCTACACTTAGAAACAGTGTGCTTGAAGAAGAGGATATTGCACTGTTACAGCCTTAAATCTCATGACTCATTCATTTTTGTAATGGGCAAGCACCTTTTCTGTCACAGGATTCTCCAAAACAAGACTACTGTGGAAATAAAGTGCCTGGGACTTTGCAAAATTGGCCTAGACACCATCAGGAAAAAAATTCCAAACCTCAAAAACCTGAAAGTCCCTCATTCATTTTAACCAAAGTTAAAATGTGTTAAAATGTGTTTTAACTACACAGTATACTGTTCATTTGGTCCATCTATTCAAAGTCTTTTAGAATTGTTCCAGAGAACATGTGATACAAACCAGCTGTAATTTCTGCAAACTTAAGAAGACAAATCACAAATACTTTGGTGTTTCAGTGCTTGTAATGTAGTATTTAAGTTCTCTGTAAGTTTTAAGTGACATTTAAGTGTTCTGCAACTTGCATAACTGCATGCTTCCCCAGTTTAAGTTAAAATAGAGACATTTTCAGGGAGTTATGTACAATCTTAAGATTCATATGATCTCACACTGAGAAATGTCTTCATGCTCAAACAAAATTCACAATATTCACAAAGATTTATGATACGACTTTGTCATTTACAAGGAAATACAGCAGACCAGCAAAGAACTCTGTATAAACTCAGTAACAGTTAATTTAGGAAAGGTAATACATGAATTAAATTTGAAACTAGTTAGGAAAAGACTACCTGTAGTAGAAAGAATGACAATTCAGGTTCTTGTGCTAGCAGTGACAACAGTTTTGCAAGGGGAAATGCAGGAATTACCACTATTCTCATGAATGCAAGGAGCAATTTTGTACTCTGACACTCGTTTCTTCTGTATTTTAGTATGAATGAAGAAAGGTTACATCTTCATAATACACATGCATCACTTAGAGTAATCTAAAAATCAAATGGAGTGTTTAATTAACAGTTATAGTATAATGTCTGAACTCCTTTCACCTCAAGAAGACTGTGCAAATGAGGAATGGCCCTTCACATTTCAGATGAATACAGAAAGAAAAGAAAGTAAAGCAGCTCCAGCAGGGCTGTTATTATCTGCTGCTCATGATGCAGCCATGTCCCTGCTGCATCCATCCTCTCTGCTCAGCTTTAAGGACTGCTGTATTTTCCATGAGAATATGTTTGTATTTCAACTCTAATCTTGACTTGTACAATTCCCAACAAATTGCTTTTGCTTTTTTTTTTTTTTTTATTATTATTATCTTATGCTTATTATTGCACTTTGTCATGTGCAATGTATGGAGATGAGATTCCATGTGCAATCTATTGTGTGAGGTGTTTTAATCAATAATCTTGTTCTGCTGATTAAGCAGGGGCTTCTGTTTTGGCAAGATAACATTAGTTTCTCCTGTCATGCTCCCAAAGCTATTGGGAATCTTCAGAAGATCATTAGATATGCTACAATAAAGCTTTGGTACGTTTTCTTTTCTTTCTTAAATTACTTCTTCACTGTCCTATTCCTCGTCACTGCTGGCACTGCATTATTATTACAGCTCCCCTGAAACTTGCACTAGAGCTATGTCTGCAGGCCATAGGATGCCATTTTCAATTGAAGCTTCTGCTTGAAAATATAAATTAAGAAAATTTCATTATCTCCTGCCAAGGGCCATTATTCACCATTGTTCTAAGGAAGATTAAAAACACAAAATCTATGGACTTGAACAAATACTCCAGCATTAAAATGAAAAACACAGTGTATCATGACTGGACCAGAAAGTGAAGCACTGGGATCTGAGAAACAGATTCTGGAAAGAAATTAGCACTACATGGAACAAACCAACTGACTAAGGGAAGAGGTCATCTTCATGGGCAAGTCATATCTGATACAAAAAGATCCTTTTCAAGTGGTTCTTGCAGTGTGCAAAAATCAGGTATGTATGAAATAATGCCCACAGTGCAATTCATCCTTGTCATGATTTTATTTTGCATAACTAATTTGACCAAGATAGCAACATAAGAGAACCATCATTTTATTTTGAAAAGGATATGGATTAATGCATAGCCAGTAAAGAACTATCAAAATAATTTTGCACATTCCTAATGGTGTATTTCTGTGAATGCAGTGTTTCCTTAAGCAGGCTAAAATGAAAAACCAGAAAAGTCATATGCAATTCACTATAAAAAAAATACAATATAAACCCACATTTAATAAATAAAATTCATTTTTACTAACATTGATACATAAAAAAACCCCTATCTTGGTATGTTTTGAAACTTTCAAGTCAGTTCTGACAATATTTCTCTTTCAGCATATTGATTAAATACTTAAAAGCCAGCACGATGGCATGTTCCTGCATATCGCCTGCAGCAACCTGCCTAAACACCACTTGAGGCACGTAAACTCCAAGTTGTAGCACCACATACTCCATATGGTCTTCTTGTTCCTTATTCACCCTGGGTGAGCTGCAGTCTGAGTCAAAAGATACGGGAATATGATGGGATGAATGCACTTCATGTGATGATTTACACTGAAAAATTCCTGAACCTCATTACCCAGAGTAATTAGCTGTCTTTACAGATGTATTTCTAATGGTCTACAACTGCCATGTGAGAGGTGTTTTTGCTTTTGTGTGCATATTCACTAAACCTCCACTCCTGCCATTAAACACAAAGTTACATATGTATGAAGATGTCAGATATTACTTAAAAGTTTTGCTTTCTTAATTTTGTCTTGGAAAGTATATACAAAACTTACATATAACGTCAAGAACAGTGATTTTATTTTAGGGGTGTTTGGATACATAAGTATGCACAAAGACATGCCACAGCAGCTAAATTTAAAGGAATGTATTTAAATTCCGAGTTTCAAATTCACCTCGCAAGCCACACATTATTATGTACTGAGACCTAATGAGTGAGCAATTTAAGCCTAAACAAAGCCTGGAAAAAAACCTGCTCAGAAAATCCAGCCTTCCTTTAAAGCCTGGATTTGCAGCAGGATTGGCCAGCCATCGCTGCCTTTTCCACAGCGCTCAAGCACCATCCTTCCCATGCAGGAGGAGTGAGCAGGTGCATCCTACAGTCACAAGCCCTTAAGGGTAGATATATAACCCTGGAACCAGCCTTTTAAAACCCAGCAAGACACACTGACAACGTTGCTTATTCACGTGTAAGATTTTCTAAAAATTATTTTTAAGTTACAAGCCCCAAAACTATTATAGGGGAATGAGTACGCAGAGAGAAAATAGCACCTATTTCTCAGTTTTTTCAAAGAGAAAACTGATTTAGTGAGCTGTGCTTGGTAGTTTTCATAATCTAAGAAAAAAAGGAGGAGATACCTGAGCAGATATGACAGCAGAATTTGGCCATAAAAGCTGTGTCTAGATATTGGTGACTCTCCCACAACTGCTAAAGCAATGAGGCATCCTAGAGCTGGGACCATGAACCAGCCCTGGGATTTCCTATGCACTTGGCAATGTGACCATTACAGTAATAAATCTGCAGGATTTGGATGAAAAATATTTGGGGCAAAGAAAAGAAAAAAGACTTTTTTTCATTCTGCTTTCTTTTTAAATATATTATTGATGATTTGTTGAATCTTACTAATTATCAAGTAAATATATATAAGGAAGCTAAATAGTGTATAATTAATATTTTAGGAGAAGGTGCACCATAGCCTTGTTTCCATTTGCCCAATAAAAAAATGCAGTAATATTTAATTGTGTTTTCCTTATACAATGTATTCTTGTGGGAGTCTGAGGGTACATATTAGGCATAAAAACTCCAAATAGACAATAAAACACAGCATAAAATATGCAATTCCCATAGGCCTTAGAATTACCCAGTCTGATTCACTATCAGTGAATGTGTATGGCAAAGTAATTTTACAATATTTCTTGCTTTCAACCTCTTCTTACAACTTTAATACATTTAGTTATGACCCATTTGCCTTTTAGTATTCATGTCTGTAAGTTCAAAGCAGTCACTGCTAAAATGAGGAATCTTCTCACTTACCCACCTCTGAGCTATCCGAAATAGTTTTTTCTTGTGACAGTTCATCCTTGTTCTAATACTTTGCTTATTGGTGTAAATTCTATTATTATGGGGTAATCACTAACCTGAAACTGGAGCATCACATAAAACAGGGAGAGGAAAAAAAAAAAAAAAAGAAAAATGAAAAGAAAATGTGGATTCCAGTGGAATATATAACTCCTGCTTTCTCTTGGTATTTTTAGGGGCTTTTATAATCCCACTTTTCTATCACTACTACTTTCTACCATATATACCAAAGGCCTACTAGACCAATCAGAGCTTGAGAGGAGATGGCTGTAAATCAAGGACAGTAAAACTAAGCATCAGAGATGCAATGATGTGTGCAAAGTAAATGGAACAATCTCCCAGTGAGGTCTGCATAGGTGCAATCCCAAACCCCATAGCAGTGTGAAGAGAAAATGTTTCTAATGCAACCCCACCTGAGGAATACGAAATGAAAACACAGTAATTTTCATAATAAAAATATTTGTCATATTCCTTATGTGCATGCATATTTGCAAGCAAGCTGCAGCATGGGATTACAGGCTGTGTACATCTCAGAACACCAACTAAGCCAAGCATCATGCCGCTGAAAAGTAGTAAGTTCAAAAGATCCAATTAAATGTTTCACCATTTAGACAAAAAAAAAAAATAGCCTGCAGCTATGCTTACTTACTAATGAAAACTTTAGTAGTGCAGCATCATGGTATCTGAGCAATTTGCACAGATTATTCACACCCAATGAGCACCAGTGCAGCATCATGCCTTGTGTGTTGAGCAGGTTTCAGGGAGAAATGTGGGGCTGTGTAATAAACCCAGAGCTTTACAAAGGGGCATTTATTTCAGAGGCACAGTGCTAGAGCAGAGCTATAGAAAATCCAAGAGAAAATCCTGAAGCACAGTGTCTGATCCTTAGGAATAACACTGCAACAGACTTGCAGGAGAAGAGACTACCAGGTAGAGAGTATAGGATAAGAGTAAAAACCCTTTAAAATTCTTTTGCAGCACTGTTGATCTTTTTTATCCGTGGCTTGGAATGCAGCATATTCATAATGTAGTTAAAAGTTATTTAACTTAAGACAGCTTCTGAGTTATTAAATGAGTAACTTGAAGAATTACAATATTGAAAACATGTAGCCTTATCCTTCACGTTAATTTGCACAGATCTGAAATCCATTTTTAACAATCACCCACTTTAATTACTAAAATAAGGTATTTTAGCTGACAGGTATGATTTGTTACTGCAACTTTTGAAACACAGAAGCCTTCATACACTTCCAATGCTCACACTTCCACCAGACCTCCAGGTCTGTGCAATGCAAATTCAGCATGATTCACTATGGGTCTCCTGAGTTTAATACCTCTCTTCTGCTTACAGAAATGCATATTCAACAAAAAAACCCCTCTTTTGCCTCTAACAGGAAATTAAGATTTTGTCATTTATGGAATTGGCCACTGAGACAACCAAATTTCATAGAGTCCTTTGGTTTCCCTGTGCAACGGAAAGAATGAGGACAATTTCACACGGGGCATGCAGTGGGCACAACCCTAACTCAACTTTAACACATGCACTCACCTTGAATAATTAAAAATATTATAGCCTGTATCAATTAGGAGAAATTATTTATAAAAATGTTCACCTATTGCAGTCATCATATGGAAAAATGATCATATTTTTAACAAGGGAAATGGGAAATCGCTATGGGATGCCCTACTTAGATTAAATTAGCAAGATCTTGTTATCAGACCATATAAAAGATACACCATAATAAGACGTGACCTTGCAGAACCTTGGAGCCAATCTGTGATTTTTTCCCCCTATAACCCTTCCTAATTATCTGCAAAGTTACAGACCCTTTTGTGGCAGATTATTTTTCTGTGAATAGTGAGGGGTTTTGGGCTTTTAAATATTTAATTAGTCTTCTGATATGAGAATTGTTGCACATGCCAACTGCTTCGATTTTCAAACTGTGTTCATCCTAATTATGTTCAGATTTAGATTGGTCATCCCAAACCTCTCACTCTTGTAATTATTTACTCCTTAAAGATCATTCAGCAGAGAAATAATTTTCACCCTTATGGCTCTTTCTTTCCACAAATGGCTTTTCTGGTCCGTTAATTACCCACTCAGAGGATTAGAGTTTGTAATAATGCAAAAGATCCTGCATGTGAGATGAGTTTTACAGGGTGAAAAAGAATAAATTGTTTTTTGTAAACTTGCCTTGGGGAATATCCCCTTTTTGGGTTATAGTTTTCATCAACAGAGGCCATGTGCCCACTGCTGCATATCCACCAATTCCATAGGGCTACAGAGTGACTCATTTATACAGCTCAACAGAACTCAGAGCAAAATGCTGAGCAAGAGGCAAAAGACAATTTGGTTATTTTAAGAGATTTATAAAAGTGCAATCTGCTAGCCAGAAGGAACAATCCTTTTTCTCATAATTTTTAGTGCAGATTTCACGGCCTTAAAGTTACTCAGATTTAACTGATAACTAATAATAAAATTACAACTTTTCTCATTTCATCTGCTGATTTTTTCCAGAAGTGCTGTCCCTTGGTAGATCTTTAATCAACTCTGTAACAGTGGTGTCATTTCCTATTAAAATGTGTCTGAGAGTCCTCACTACAAGTACTTTCTTTTCTTCTGAGAGGAATGCCTGTCACAAAAGCACTGTTATTCATTACCCACAGTGATGTCTGGATCTAATTATCATCTGGAAAGCTTGCAGAGCTTCCAGGTATAGGACTTCCCCTGCAAAAGTATGCTCTTCTAACTTGGAAAGCACAGTCCCACTTTTTCTTTGCAATCTGAAGTTAAGGGATTAAGTTACTGATTTGAACTGTGCACTCTCTGATTCCTGGAACTTTCAGTTTTAAGCCCAACAAAGTTTAGGGGACTGCTTCCTTTGACTTGTTCCCACATCTGCAAAAATCTGTCTACTCTGCAGTTGGTTTTTACACAAGCCAAGCAGATTCACCACTGTAAAACATACATCAGAAAATTCACTGGCCTCACTTTGTCAGTGCACATATAATCTTTAATTGTGTCAAAAATATTCACGATCTAATCCTTTTATCAAACTGTCTACCACTGAAGGAGTCTCATGTGCCTGCACAATTAAAAACCACATGTTAGCCATACATAATACTGTGTTACATTTGATGCAAATCCTTTGCTATTGAAATAAGCACTGGGCTGACAGCAGGAAGTGGCTGATAAGAAAGAACAAGGCACTGCTGATGGCATCCGTGATAAGTGAGCTCTAACTCATATGTGCTCCGTCTACAGTACATTACCCAAAGTGCTCCTGTTTTAAATGTGACTCCAGGAGGTGTTCTTTTGCTGTATCTCTGTCACAAAGGCAGCAAAATTATCCAAGAAAGCTAAATACACAAAGTAAATTATGTTTTTCATACCCACCAGTGATGCTGGCACCAGAATAATATACTGAAAGTAATATCACCGCTGTTACATCCTAGATGAGAAAACACCTACAGTTTCATGAGTGTAACAGTACAGTTGAACTCAATGCCTCTAATAAATTCAGTAAACAGGGAAAGATTATGGGTTCAGAACTGTCACGTTATTGCTACACTTACAATTCAGCCTACAAGAAAGTATTTAAAAGACAGAGCACAAACTCTTGAGTTATGGTGAAACAATTTTACAGTGCTGCAAAAAGGTGTGTATTAAATACATTTCCAAATTGCTCCTTCATCCTACAGATATGTATCACAAGAAGCAAGGTATCTGAGAAGCAATGAACAGTAAGGTTAAAGACCACAGATTACTACTAAGAAAGGAATATAGATGCCTTTGTACCTACAACAGCAAAATACACATCTTGCCAGATGAAATATTGCACAGGTTGGTGTCACTGAGAAGGAGTAAGACTTCTTCCTCCAAGGTGTTCAAAGTGCATGACTTTGGTCAAGGCAGCTTGCTCAATGAAATGATTTTTCTGCCTCATTTCTTCTGTCTAGCATGTGTATGTGTATGTGTGTGTGTACTAGAACAACTTGAAATTCAAAGGTTCCTATAGCTACTGTATTACCTGGTAAACCTGAAAAAAATGGCTTTCAATAGTAAATTTGTAGTAAAACTTCTGTACAGCAAGTGTATTGTAAATCAGGTTTGACATTGAAAAAAATTCCTTGTGGTGAGAACCTTTCCTTCCCATTGATATGTC
Organism: Rhipidura dahli; assembly: GCA_013399225.1. Taxonomy (NCBI): domain Eukaryota; kingdom Metazoa; phylum Chordata; class Aves; order Passeriformes; family Rhipiduridae; genus Rhipidura; species Rhipidura dahli. The sequence continues at coordinate 322,924 of VXAC01008315.1, read as the reverse complement.
TACAGTGGGCTAAAAATATCCTGAATACTGAGTATTCCATCTATGTAACACTCTTAAGACTGCATTAACTTCATTGCAGTAACTTGTTTTATAGGCTCAGTTCATCATGACCTATAAAATGTTAAGCTGAAGTGCTTTAAATATCTGCTAACACCATGTGCAAGCCTGGGAGTACAAGGCACTGTGCTGTGAAGCGGCAAAGACAGTGCTCTTCTGAGAAAGTAGCACACACTCTTATGTCACTGATATAAACAGGGTAAGGCTGCTCAATAATGTATGAAACAGGCAGCCAGTCTTTATATAAAGCAGGAATTCTATCTGAATTCTTCGTGTGATTTTATTTTACCAGTATGACATTAGTTTTTGAGATTGCTTCTTAAAAACCATAGAAACTGAGTATCATACCAGATTAAAGGATACACATGAAAACTCCTCTCATCCACAGTCATTACAAAAAAGGAAAGAAAATTAAAAAATACTTCTTTTGTTTGTGGCAGTGGTATTTTTGCTAATTATTGTTCTGCAATATGGAGAAGATAAAATGCAAAGAGGGAAATTATCTATGTCTTTCAGTAATCATGGCCCATTTATTAAGCAATTAAATTGCAATTTTATTATTAGAGAGGAAAAGAAGAAATGCTGTAAAATACCACTATTGCTTGTATCTTTGATCCTTAAACTCTTCCATTTCAGCAAACTCATTAATGTCAAAATGCCATGAATATGGCCACCCCTTTTTAGAATGTATACCCTGGGCACAAGCAGAATCTATGGGATTCAATAAAGAAGATTTTTCTTGTTGAATTCAACTAAAAGCTTAATTGACCCACAAAGGTCAGAAGGTTCTTTTTATTGCAAGTAGGAGATTATTCCATGGCAGAAGGAAATTTACAAAATGAGATTTGCTAATTTCTATACTGCTCTGTAGACAGTTTTTAATTTTTAAACTCATGTTACTCTTCTGTTTCTTTCCTCTGAATTAAACATCTTCACTCTAATAATCTTTAAATTCTATTTCCTTCGTGTTACTAATGAAAACTTTTCACTACCATGGCTACTGCTGACTTTAGAAAGTACTTACATATATTTAATTCATATTAATCTGTCCTAATTTATGATCTACACCCTGCTCTGCCTATCTTCATATACCTTTTCCATGTCAGTTCTGTTTACTAAGTGATATTCAACAGATTTCCTATAGTGCAATGAACCTTAACAGGCAGCTTTTAATTGCCTCGCATAGGAAACCACATCACTATTAATTCCACAGCAACAGTATAAAATAGAACTATTGCTTCTCAGACTCTAGAGCAATTAGACCTCTTGGCTATTTGGCTAACTCTGCTTCATGATACCCAGTGCAGTTAATTATATTTTTTGATGTTAATAGTCTCTGTCAGTTTCAAGCATAACTCCTCTTTGATGAATATTTAAATTATATTTGAATAAAAAAATAATCTTGGTTACATTTCATATTCAGCAGTCATCACAGCTTAATAAAGGTCTCCTCAGAAAGGGTAGAGATAAATGGCTATATGAACACATGTATAAAGTCCTAAATCAACTTATCAGATAATGTAGCTGTTTTGGCTAAGTATAATAGAGGTTTTATTGGGGTGGGAGGAATTAATAGGCTTCAACTATTACATTATTATTATTCTATATGAACTAAATTTGGTGCAGCAATATATAAGTAAATCAGATTTTTTTAATAATAAAGTTCTGACTGCAACTGAACCAGGAACTTATACTGGCTAGACTAGAAATATGAAAACCATGTAAAATTCATGCAAACTCATCCAAGAGTATACAAAATTCAACTGAAAGGTGCTGAAGGTTAAGCAATGTTGTCTCAGTCAAGTTCTCAAAAAATTAGCAAATTACTAAGAGAGGTAATTACATACCCAAAACATACAGTACGTGATTAACTGGGCAAAACAGTATGCACTCTTAGTAGAGCCCATTTCAGCAAGCAGAAAAAAAACCACAAGAAAATCACAGGCTGAAGCATGTATTTTATATGATGCTCAAATACACAAGCAACAGCATATAAAACTTAAAATTTTATTTATACATATGTATAGTTTGTTACATTTATTTTCACTCCATGAATAGCAAGGAATGACTGATGAGTATGTATATATGATCCTGACAGATAAGAGATACGCTGACTTAAGAAGAATTTGATTGTGGTTAGCCAATAATAAAGGAAGAAAACTACTTGAATATAAGATATGAAAACACTAAACAGAATATCAAGCTACACCCTACTAAAATAATGAATCCCATCTTTGTTGAAGTAAACTAAATCTAAATTTTAAATGTAATTAGTTGGTATGAATGATCTTTTTGTTGTTTCTTTTGTAGTTTGTCCAGTGTCGTGACTACAGCCACGCGCCTGTGTGTTACTGCTTGCACATGTGTAGTAAAATTTCTTCTGCAGAAAATTAAAATAGAACACACTGCAAAATGATGATCAAGTACCACTGACAGCTATTTCCCCTCACCTGACTGCTAAGAACCTCGTAATATGAGGATCTGTATTTAATTTACTAAGTAATACCATGACAGAACAACCCCATTAATAAAACCTCCTATTTTTAATGAGTAAAAACTAGACCTACTACTTTCAAATTAAGAATTAATGATAGTGAAAACACACAATGCCAGGAAAGGTTCTTCTCAGTCACGGGTACGGCTGTTTTCTGCTGCAATAACGCCAAGGACTGCGGTGTGTTTCAGGAACCTTCTAGGCTCTGTGATTATGCCTTGCTCATGGAAACAGTCTACGTGTATTTCTGCTTTTGTACTTGTATTTGAGTCATAACTAAGTCTTGTGGCTAACACATAGAAAACAAAACATAAATCAATCTGGTCCCAGCTCAGTATTGTGAAAAGCTTAGTTTCAAAATAAAGAGCATTATAAGCTTCTGCTACACCAAAATAGTCACAGGGTTGAATGCTGTACTAAGAGCTATATCTGGTTTTGATTTAATTAAATCTTCATTTTAAAAGGGTGCTTAAGAAAAAGATATCTAATGCTGATAATGTTATATGGTAAATGTTTTGTGAAGCAGCTGTAAGGAAGCTGAAACAGAAAGCGCTGGCATGCCAAAGCAAAAAGTCCTTGTTAGTGAGAGCAGCCTCAGCACCACAGAACCTCCGATGCGTGTGAATTCCAGGAACGTACCCGATCCACAACAGCCTGTGCTACCCTGTCATCAGCACTGGGATTTCTCTGACATAAAAAAGAAAGACATGCAGAAAGCAGAAAAAGGCAAGGTGTACCTCTTATTCGAAAACACTTTTCACCTCATAGTATCTTTAGCAAAGAAAGGCAACCTTCGGCTGCAGAAGGAAAAGCAAGGGAAAAAGCAAGGATAGCAGCAGGGGTCAGCAGAGCCCTTGCCTAAGCCTGGCAGACCCCCGAAGTGCAATGTGCCATTGCCTCTATCACAGGCAGCTCCAAATGGCAAAGGATAAAATCCAGCCCGTGAAAAAGGCTAAGCATCCCAAGAAATGCAACTCCGAACTGCGCTGCAGTTTAAACACTGAATATCAACCCTGGGCTCTGTCTGAAGGAACTGTTGTTGAAGGAAGCTCTGAAATGCTTCTCTTTGGAAGTCTTGCAAAATCTGGAATGCAGCTTTGCAGTGACCCACAGCATGTCCTGCATTCTACCAGCAAAGCACCCTGTGTCAAGTTTCCTTCTGGCTACACCTTTTGCTACAATGAATGAGATTCATTGGTTATAGATTTTACCCAGTGTCCACCCAAGCCTGGAGTCCAGGGGAAGATTTGCTTTATTCACTCACATTATGGAACAGACCAAACTTGTTTTCACTTGAAAGGACACTAATACGGTGTGACAGTGCTTTTCCCTGCTGACCTGACATGCAGGAACAGGAAAGAGGGCCTGAGAGATGAGTCTTCTTTGGAACAGAACTCGTTTTGTTTTCTTTCAAAAATGTCTCACTTATTTACACAAATGATTTTTCAGAATGACCTATTTCTTGGACGTGTGAATAGATGGAAAAGAATGAACATCTCCAGTCCCCTGATCTCCCATGGGAATGATTAAGAAAAAATAAGTCTTGGGAGAAGGAATGGATATGCTGCTTCCCTCAGCTTTCCCTCGGTCTCTCGCTTACATTCTGGAAACCCTCTGCTGAAGTGCAGCTGTCTTGCAGAGAGATGATGGACGTAACAGGTTAAGAGCATTGCCATGTGAGAAAAGTTCATGGTAACAAAAACCCAGGCGTGAACTCTTCACTGGTGTCACGATGGGCAGGGTAATTGGAGGTACAAGTGTTGCTTGTGCTATAGATAGGACAGGATACATGCAACAGAAAAAATAAACACTGCTGAAGAGGATTTATTCCTCTTTTAATCCTTTGGCTTTTCTGCAGCAATCTTTTAAAAGGGAAGAGTATAAAAAAAAATTACAGTTGCCAAAGTTCATCTATTATGCCTGACATATTTTTATGTTTAAGCTTACCTATGGAAAATTAGGTTTGCTTTGTTTGTGCATACTTTGAAAGCAAAATTATACTGACTAAATGTGCTTAGTAAAGATGTAAAGTTCACAAAAGCCACAATTATAGTATAAATTGTAGGTGAAAATAGAATTTAAAGGCTATTTCAGTGCAGAACTGATGTAACTGCCTTTCTGTTGCAGATCAAAAATCAGTTTAAAAATAACTGAATATCCCTACTGTGAGAGCACTGTCTTTTACTGTAGATGTTTACATGGTCTGCAAAGGAAGTTTAAAGATTTTGAATTTTCTTCTTTTCAACATTTGATTACAACAATACTCTCGGTGTCAGATCAGAGAGCATACAGTTCCTATTTAAAAATTCAAGGTATTTTAGCCTTTCTTAGGAGGGAAACAGTGTCTTCCTTCTAAACTTAACATTAACTTGGCTGTCAAGAGTAAATGTTTGAATTTTGCATCTAGGTAAATGATTCCATAGATTCTGAGTGGATAGGCTTCATTTTCTTTAAACACAAAATACTAATTTTCTAGCCCCAACAATAGCTATGAGTACAATTGCTTAAAAAAAAAGGTGTACAGACAGGAACAGGACCAGTCATTTTTAAAATATGGGGTTTATCAAAATTTAAAATGATATTATTCAAAATTATTATCTGCCACACCATCCAACTATATATTTAAACACACAGTCAATTAAAAAAAAAATATAATTATACTGTCCTTGATTTGTGAAGATAGTTATATACTGTCCAATCAAGACAATAAATAACCATGACCTTTTCCTAAACAAAAAATTTAGGACTAGGAAAAATTATTCCTACTAAAGAACCCCTATTTTTATTTCAAAAAGAATGGTCCCAGCATGCAAGAATCCATTTTAGCATCTTATTATTCCTCTATAAAATTACATACATAAGAGATCTTTGATTTGAAATCTATTTTAAGTACGTAAGCAGAAGTACTTTTAAATATCTGTTATTATTTTAAGCTAATAAAACAGACCCCCAAACTCTGTGTGGTACCTAGGGAACCTTTAGTGCTTGTCCTAACAAAATCTATGGTCCAGATCAGGGCTTTGAAGTTGACACTGGAGACAGAAAATCTTCAAACACCTAGGTGGTTTGAACAGAACTCACGTGATCCACCTGCAATCCACTTGCCATGGAAATGGGTAAAATGAGGTCATAAGTAAATTTTATGCTGTTAATTTTCAAATCTCTGCCTTGCCTAAAAAGAGCAGTATTAGCCTTATCAACTTCAAAGTTTCATGGCAGTTTCTGCTACAGTCACATAAATGCACTTTATGAGCAGGCAACTAGAGCAATTTACTCAAGCTGCTTTGCATCTTCTGCTTCCCTGTTCATTTAATTTGATTTTAAATGAAAAGGAAACAGAGGAGATTTGTCCCTGCTAAAGGACAGCAGAGCACACAGGAGTTTGACTATCTTAAGATCTACCTGCCTGAAACGTGGATCTTCTGCCACTCACTTATGCTAGTTGCTCACCAAATAGTCCAGAAATAAGCTTATTTCTGTATTGAACTGCAGTGTGTGGTAGAATCTCTCAAACTTGACAATATGCAAACACTGGGGTTAATTATCAGAGAAGTGTGAAAGAGGAGAAGGATTTTCTAAAGGCCTAGTCTCTTTCTTCAAAGCTTTAATTTTAACCATGACAGTCTGAAGTTTACATAGAATCTAAATACATCTGAAAGACTTTATTCTGGAATAATTGGGATGTAATTTCAATCAGGGACTAAAAATTTAACAACTGCTTTACAAAGGTAAAAGCAAAGCAATGAAGTCATTAGTGTTCTAGTCAGGCTTCCTAGGAAGGCATTAAGTTAAAAATCTTTTGAGAACTGCTGAAAAGAAAGAATAGGGTGAGGTAGAAAAGATTAAGTAGCAGCTCATTCTGAGAAAGAGGAGCTGATGCATCAGTGGACACTGGCAAGTGTACCTCAGATTCTCTAGAAGGGGAGCAGGGCACGTGATTACATTGCTTTGTGTTAAACTAGAAACCTCATCTTATTTTTCAGTCTTCAGATTTCACAGTATTGATCTCATTAAGCTAGTGTTTTCACCTTGTAATTGCAGTAAATGTAGTTGCTGTGCAAAAGCTGTGGAGTAATGTTGCAAATGAATAATGAGTACTTAATAATTGCTGTGGAACTACATTTAACTGTATGTCTAAAATGAATCGAGTGGTCGAATGCAGCGGTAACACGGTTGACTGAAGTGATAAAAACAGGTCCTTAAAAGTAAACACTGCAAGATTTTAAGTAGAAATATAGAAACTATTGCTGATTATTTCTAAAGGTAGGGAAGAAAAGCTTTCCCTGTCATCAAAAGTTCATTTTTTTTTTTCCTATTAATTAAATAAAAAGGTAAAGCGATGAACTTGATAGTCCTTCAGGTGAGACTTTTCTATGCAACTGCTGCCATCAAAATACAGCTGATGTGTTACTTTCATATATCAGGTCAAGGATATGTACTGAGTACCAAACAACAATTTGCCTTAGAGATCAAAAACTACAATCACTGATGTAGTTATAAATAAATGAGATATAAGAACTTTTAATATTTCATAAGAAATTTGCAACATTTTCTATGCTTGCAATATAGCACAAATTGAGCAATTTTGGAAAAGATTAAGCAAGACAAGAGACAGCTTTTCTACTTAATGACAGGATCTAAAAAAGCAAAATATGAAAGCAAACTTCCAAATTGCTATAAATGTCAGACAAAAATAGAAAGAAAAGTGTCAAATGATCTTTGCCATTTGTTCAGACAAAAAAAAAGAGAACAAAAATGAGTAAGTCTTTTAGCATAGATAATCTGAACCAATATCCTACATGTGATCACAACTTTATTTTAATGTTGAACAAAGCATAAAAGAATATGGGGGGAGTTCAAAAATGCACTTTGCTATCATAGACTTACAGCTGATTAATTGAAAGGACTGAAAGGGAAAGATTGAAATTTCAGCTTTCCAGTAACAGTCTGATGTCACTTCAAGCAAGATTGTGCCTGTATATTTGTTTCTGACTACCTTAATCTGTATATTTGCAGTGAACATAAGGAAGACTTTGATCAAAACACAACATGCATTTTACACAACAAGGAAGTCTACAGAGAGGCACTACATTTACAAAAGCAATTGAAGGTGGTTTCAAAGGGAGTTGACAGATTAGAGGATGATGACACTGCTGCTGCAGTCTCAATGGAAATCTGGCTTGATCTAATTAACAACAATGAACTAGAACCACAAGAAGATAATTCAAACATGATTTAAAGAAGTTATACTATCTTTTTAATAGTGTGGAGATGGAGCCTTTCCCTTACTGATCACAAAACAAGTCACAGGTTCAACACAGAACAGGAATAAAAGACCTGATATCCTTAATTTGCCTCCAAAATTTCAAATTGATGTCTGAGATCCAGCCCAAATATTAGACTACAGAAGTAGAAAACATCCACATATTCACATAAAAATGATAAAAAAATTTAAGAGTCCCACTGATGACAACTCGAGTGAATTGGTAAATCAAAATGGAAAACTACTTTTAAGAGGTGACTGTGTTATTAAGTGTTACCATGTCCAAACAGAACAGAGGAAATGAAGCACAGCAGGCAGGACAACTTGCATATTTCATTTGACACATCTGTGTACATGCACCAGAAAGCTTCCAGGTTATTCCCTTCCCCTTTTTGCTCAGATTCCTCACCCTAGGAAAAAGACACTGGGGGGAAAACTTCCAACCAATCCTGAACTCATTCAGGCTTTTAGTTTAAGCCAGTAGCAATGCTAGTGACTGATTTGTGCTGACATTTCCACAACTGTCAGTAGTAGGTGACTGCTGCCTGTAATTAGCACAGGACTTCCTGTGAATCTGAGCTCCCATGCACCTTTTGTACTAAAAATACTTTTACTGGCAGTTGGGAACATGATTTAGAGGTGGAACTGGCAGCACCAGGCTAATGGTAGGATTCAATGATCTTAAAAGTCTTTTTCAACCTAAATGATTTTATGATTCTTGGTTGGTTCTTCTGTCTTCTCTGAGCGACAAGCACTGTTACTAAGAGAATGTACCTTGTGCTTATATGCACATGCATGCTTGTACACACATGTATAATGACATATAATCATCCTGGCATGTAATCATTCTGGCATTTTCCATTGGAGGGAGCTACTGTTGGGAACTATGGCAGTGATTAACTGCACCTACTGAAAAATACAGCAGCCATTTGGAAACATTCTCAGGGCTGTTTGACCACCTGAGAGACAAGGAGATAGGGAGTCTCCAAATAACTGAATTGTTTCATTCTCTTTGAAGTTATCTTCCTGCTTTTTAATGTTTGCATACAAAACTTAAAAAAACCCAAAATCTCTAATTGCAACTGGTAGTTTTTACTTACTTTAAATAGAAACAATTAGATAGAAGATAGAAACAATACTACCTGAAAAGCAAAGTGGCAATTACAACTCAACATTTCTTACTGTATATACCCCCCTCTGTATCAAAGCAGGTATTTTTCCACTATAGGCCTCACCACGATATGTGCATTTTTACCTTTGTGTCATGATTTTGTAGGCATCTGGAAGGAAGCATTCTGTGTTCTCCATCTGGAAAGGGTCAGCATCACAGATCTTGTCGTCTGTCCGTCCATAGTTTGCGCTTTCTATCATGATAACATCGCTTCCCGGGCACCGCAGGTCGATGGAGTAGCCTTCGCAGGAGAGCTCCCTCCTAACCAAGCCAAAGGGTAGTGCTGCCCGGCTGAAACCTTAAACAAATAAACACAAGGACAAAATGGGATTGAGCCTAAAGGATATACTGCATTGGACTGCTCTTCTTCTGTCACATAAGCACTAACTCCCATGTGCCAAAGGAAGTGCACCTTGACACAGTTTGACCTGGTACCGTGTTAAGTGAGCCATCTTTCATGGCACTGTCACATCCCTACACCACGGCTGCTGTGTCCTTAATCTGGGAAAGGAGGAAATTTCTTTTCACTGCTTCTAATCCTGGGCAGGGCAGACAGTGGTGCCTGTCTGCATGGCTACACTGCACAGTCCAGTTTCCACCTCTTTTCTCTCTGCTTCTGTCTCCGCTCCTTGGGCACAGTCAGACAGGCTGTGTCTGCAAGTGGGAAGCAGCAGAGCAGGCAGAATTTGCCAAAGTGATTTTAAAAAAGAAAACAGTAGAACCACAAAAAAGCCCAAAGCCATAGCTCCAACTTGCAACTTCATTAGTCTTACTTTGTGACTCCTTTTCTCCAGGAAGAGTGGGTTCCTTTTGCTTAGCTATTTTGTGACCTCAGCATGGACATGATCCAATATACATGCTGACACTTCACCTAGTTGAACTCTAGTGCTCCTTACTGTGTCTTTTACATAAATTAAACTACATACAGATAAGATTTTGAAACAAATACAGAAAGTATCAATACCACAAATCGCAGATGTGTCCTGTATAAAATCTCCTCATCTCTCACAAATATGATACGCATTTCACAGAATTTTAATTTTTAACATGTTTTTCTACATAAGAGAATTCCTAAAAATAAGTAACTTCTCCAATGAAGCAGTATGAAATATTTTAGAAACAAAATAAGGTTCAGCTATTCATCCAGATATTTAGACTTTTTCAGACATTTCTTAATGCAAAAGAATATATTACATCAGAATAAAACTATCTGTATACTAAAGTTTCTTGTACACAGTTACTGATGGATTATTATTAAACAGTATTTCTGTTTCTTACAAAATTGTGTTTCATTTGGTAGACAAGCTGGGTACTGTGGCAGTGTTAAAAACCTCTTTCTTTAAAATATTAAATCCTAAACTTTCAGCAGAATTTCCTATTTTTTAAAAATGCTTTCATAATATAGTAGCACAAGGCCATTAATATTTCTGTGCAGGCTTTTGGAGACCAGTTGTGACAGCAAAGAGAAATAGTTGCTAAGTATGGAAAGTTGGAGCTCTATGGTTTTTGAAAGCAAAGAAAATAAACATTTGTTAAAAGTATCATGCATCAGAAGAAGCAAGGAAGCAAGTATCTAAAACAATCAAGAACAACTAGAGATAACCCCTTGAAAGTAAATTTTCCCATGAACCAGAGGCTATCACTTATTCTATTGAATTAATATCTGTGGCTTAAAACCCCTACAATATGAAGATGATTATCTGCTATGACTGCAAAAGTTTTTTTATAATGATCATGCAAGTAAAAGGATGTGGCTCCCTGGCAGCCAGAGCCCATCTTTCCATCCACCCCTCCCCTCCCTGCATGTCCCTGCCTTGCCCTTGCACCAGCTTTTGTACAACCTGTGTAATGAATTTATGCCAGGGTCTGGTCTGATCCTCATCTCCCTCTCCTGCAGGAAACTGATGAGGTCCCAGAGCAGCAGATCTTTGACTGGGCATGAGTTGCCCAGCACAAGGGGAACAGTTGGCCAGAGCCCAGTGACCAGGTCTGCCTTTCTATTTTGTGGAACCATATCCTACAGGAAACCTATACTGTTACTCTGCCAATACATTTCAGTGTTTTTTAATAAGGGAAGAAGCCATATTGCTGTGGAAAGCATCAAGTTCTGTCTCAAATTCACTCCTGGCCATCAGTTCAGCTGCACATACCATAAGCAATAACAAACACTATTATTAGAGGCTTGCTGAGGTGTCATGGGCTGAAAGCTGGAAAGAGCTAAAACATGAATGCCTCACATTAATACCCTACATGTTCCTCCCATGCAGCAAATTGGTACAAGGAAGACAGAGTGGCTCATGGCTCAGTGAGGGCGTGAAAGGGGCACAGGGAGGGGCACACACACAGCCCCCACCACACCTGACTACAGCAGCTCCTTTGCTTAATTACCATCACAACAGCCACGGTGGGACCACATGCGATGTTGCTGGTCACTGCCATTCCTCCATCCTGCTGCTCTTGTCAAGTGTGATGCCGACCCCAGGAGCTCATCCCTCCCGCTGGCAGCAGTGGTGCCTGTATCTCCTGCGGTCAGCAGGGATTCCCTGGCCTGCAGCACCGCCATGGCCTAGCTGGGGGAGTCCCCCAACCCAAACTTTTTGGATTTCCAACAGCAAGAAGGGGAACAGCACCTACAGCTATCCAAAGGGGTGTTTGCAGCAGGGCAGGAGGGAAGGGGCACAGGGCACAGCTGCTGAGGTGTCAGTGGCTCCACGTGCAGCAGCAGCTCAGGATAGTTATGGGGCCAGGGCTGACAAACCCACACCCAGCTCCCTGTGACCAGCACTGACCCTCACTGCGGATCCTGCAGCACAGGCTCCACATCTGCTAAGAAATACTCTGAATTCAAACACAAGACCTCTGCAGTTTGCTACACAGAAATCAGCAGCCTGCAAATCCAACTTCATCATCTATGGCAACTGCTGCAATGACTATGAATGTGTTTTATCCTTCAGTTTTTCCCCCTACAGGCATCCACAAGAAGTTCTGTATTAGGACAAACATTAAAAATATTAGAGCAAGGTTAGATTACTTCACAGGCAACAGAGGACACACCTGAGATTGCAGTGTAGGTGTTACATTGCAAAAGCAGCAAGCAATAAAGCAAAACAATGCAGCGTGCATTAGGTGGGAATGCTGCTCTAAGGAATCTCTGTGGTGCAGAAAGAATTTTAACTAAATAAAGTAAATAAATTCAAAGTCCACTAGCAGAGCTACTGTGATCTTTATGCTGAAGCTTTATTTGTAATTTTTTCCTATCACCAAAGAAAAAATAAGTGTATCAACAAGCAAAGTGTAATTCAATCCATCTTGCAATCCTGACAATCGAAGAAAGAACTTGTGGGAGGCCCTGTAAGCGAAAAATCAATATTGCAGCTTTGTGCCGTGCAAATGTGAATACTGCCAAATAGCAGTGCTTAGGATAAAATGAACTGTTTTGCTCCATTTTCTCCTCTCTGAACAAATGATTTTGAAATGACAGCTTTTTTTTTGGAGCTATAAAACGTCAAGCAATAACTCCCTGTGCTTTAGGCAAGTGATTGGAATAAATACCTCTTAGCAACAGGTGCAGTGACTTAGGACTGAAATTCATTTACATTCAGGAGATAATTCCTGATAAACAGATGCACTGCCACAGGATGGAAGTCTGAACAACCAGCATCTGAATGCTTCAGCATCATTCCAGGGTTTTTTAGATGTAAGTATGTGGCTCTGTCAATAATTACTGTTGTCACCAGTAACTTTGTATCTCCAATACAATCCCTCATCAGTATTCCCAATACTGTATTTTCTTAACAAACTTGTATTAAACCTGCTGCTTGCCTTACCACACCTCGAACAAACCTATTTTGTTGGGCTGTCCTCCGGCAGCTGAAATCAACATTCCTCCTTTTCCTGCTAATTGCTCCAAGGCAAACTATGCCCTGGATGACACTGCTCCTGCTGTCTGCCGCCCAAAACGCTCCCCGATTGCAAAGGCCTTTCTGCTGCCTGGGCTGGGATTTCCAGCACAACCTAAACATTAACTCAAATAAGTGTCTATTACCTAATGCAACATATGCTGTCTCTGATTCACTCGTGCTTGTATATGTTAATCAGTGCTCTACGCCAGTTTTTAATTTTTTTTTTTAATGGAAGAAGATTAACACTTAATGAGAAAATAAACATTATTTCTGTCCTGCTGACCATTCTGATCTCAGAAAAGCTTCCTGGCAAACATGTTTCCTGAACATTTTATCTGCTCTCAAATTAGTTGAGTGCAGACTCTTTACTGAAAGGAGAAAATAAACTGCTTTTGAAAAATTGCATTTCTAAGAAAAAAAGGTAGAGGGGATGTTTAGTGGCAATATATAATCTTTAATGCTTTATTGATCAATCCATATAGAAAGACAAAGTGAAAGGAAAAATCGCAATCAAAAATCTCTCCTCTGACACTTCAGTCTATGAAATGAAAAGTACAAGTCCTTTGAAAAAACTGTAACTCACGATCATGTTTGAAAAGTATGGTAAATTCAAATTTGGCTAAAAAAATACATTTAAGTTTGCAAAGCCTTATTTACCACCCCGCTGTTTTGGTTCCTTCAGAGAAACTATTTGTCTTTACAAAGATAACCTAAATTTGTCAAAGCGCAAAGAAAAGTTAATAATTCACAGCATCCTGCCCACTAGCATACCATCTTTTTGAGCTGTCAGTAGTAAGAGAGTGTGCTGAGTTTGGTAGATAAAAGCAAAAAAGGCATCACCACATTTGAATGTTCACCCAATAGAGAGGAAAAACAGTGGAATGTAAACAGGCTAACATCAGTACTCGACATCAGAAGCAAGGAACCTTTGATTAAAACTTAAAGCACCGAGAAAGTCAACATGGAAGTATAAAATTATTTCAAAGAATGCAGATACGGGAAGAACTGAGAATCCAAAACAAATCTCTGCAGAAATAAATATATATGTCTCTGTGAGCAAGGAAATATTGCTTCTTGTGTTATTTGGCTGTAACAGAAAGGTCTTTTGAAAAGAGCACATCTTTTCAAACAGAATGTTTACAGTTGTCTCTTTCACAATCTCTTTTATTTTACCATATCATGCAACATGATGATTTAAGTTCTACACAAGATGAAGTGATGTGTCCTGGGCAGCATTTCAATAATATATGTTTAACAAATGCAAAGCCCAATGAAAACTGTGCTGAGAATCCTCTCCCTCTCCAGTGAAGTGCATACGTGCACACGCGGGAGGGTGCACAGAGACAGCTGAACACACTTCACCATCTGAAAATCATGCAAATGCTCAACATGGGCTCCTCAAAGCTTTTATAATTCCACAGACAAGTCTCAGCATCCTGCAGTTTCTAAAAAATCCCGTGAACTCTGTCAAGGGAGACTTCTCCCCGTCTCTCAGCACTGTATATATTTCACACAGACAAGCATGTTATTTTGTTAAACAGCTTTTAAATTATCCAATCCTGGTCAACAGATCACTACCAACTACTACAGAAGACAGAGGCAATTTAAATGACAACTGTGCTTTCTCATTCTATCTTTGAAGGAAAAAAAAAGTCATTCTGGCAAGCATGTCTATTAAAAGATTACATTGGCACAGTAAGAGCTTCTGACACAGCACAGAGGTCTGGAGTTCACAGCACTCAGCTCCTCTTTCAGGGAAACCCAGCAGCCACGCACAGCCAGCCTGTGCTGCAGCCCAGCACACAAAACCCCACTGTTCAGTCGGGGTTAAAGTAGGCAGGAAGTGATCATTTAAAAAATATTCTCCTACAGCTGGATTCTCTGCATATACTCCTTTTTTTTTTGCATATACTCCTTCTTGTCAATGAAGATGCTGAAAGGAGTGGACATCAAGAGAAAAGGGACATTTCACCAACGGAAAACTATTTTCTAGTAAGAGACATCGCCCTCATTTTTTTAAACTCATTCATAAAAATGGGATATCTCAAAACAAGGTACATGAAAATATCTCAATATCTGAACTTTAACAAAGAGGCACAGGGTCCTAAGAAACAGGCTTGACCATTTAAATTACATTGAAGCTAGGCAACTTCTTCAGTGAATAAATGAGCTGTGAGGGGGAATTCTCAACACTGGTTTCTAGAATTCTGCTTCTCAGACATTTCATATTTCAATGACATGACTAAAATCTGGAAGCCTGTCTCTTACAAGACAGAAATATGAATTCTTATCAATAAAAGCTTTTAGAAATATTAAGTAACTAGTGAAGGCTTTTTATAGGTGTTTTTTACATTGTATTTGAACATGATTTAGCCTTTTAAAAATTTAAATTTTCAAAATCTTTGTCAAGTTTTAATATTTTTCAAGATTCAGTGTGAGCAGCAAAATTACAACTGCATGTAATTTTCTGTAATTACATACTTAATATTCAGTATACATAAACTTAAAATATGTATGTCTGCTTAATGAAATGCAGGAGAAGCCAGAGTTACACCCTCTGACTCACACCAGGATGGGTCCTGCCCTCCAGGTTCACTGAAACTTATTACAATTTTTCTTCTGCGCTTTCAGTCTCCATGCAATTCTCAAATACAACCCTGTGAGGCTCTCTGTAACAAAAAAATGAGTCAGGGCTTACCTACTTTCTGCACCTTGTTAAATGATTCAGCAAAACCTAAAGTGAGCGGCAGTATCTCAGCCTTTTAATCTAACAGCGTTTATCCTTCCTGTGTACTGCTGGCAAGGATCTTACTTAAATTCTCCTAAGCAGCTCTCACCCCTCATTCGACAGGGCAAGAATGTGTCTCTCCGAGTCAGCAGAACTAAGGGGTTCTTTTGATTGTGTTTTTGTCAGGGTTTGGGTGTGCGTGGGGAGCGTGTGTGCACTTTAATAGCACACAGGAGAGGGCAGAGGACAGGGATGAGGGCCACAGTGACAGGCCTGTAGACCAGAGTCCTTCAGTCACCTGGAACAAGCACAGCCAGCCAGCAGCCAGGCACACATCCCCACATCAGCCCACTACAGCTCAGCCCTATTTTGAAGGAATCGCCACTATGGGAAAAGAGATAGTTTGGTCTTCATGGCCATTTAATCTCTCACCTGCCTGCTGAGGCTGCCATTAGAGTGCTAATTAATGCTAAACTGTGAAAATGGGCTTCTGCACTTTGAATCCAGCCACACTGAAACTGGAGAGAAACCACTAATTCCTTTAATGAAAGTCACCAAACCAGAGCCTGGTTCCTGGCAGCATTTAGCAATGCCTACATATGGCAGATGGAAACCATGTGATCTAAACATGAAAGTCAAAATATCTAATATAAAAATACATGTTCTTCAGTTCTCACTTAGCACCACATTTTATTCTCATATGCGTGCACCTTTCCCAACCCTTTCAGTGGAGCTGTATGCATGAGAGCAAAACTTTGCCCTCTTGATCTAAAATTATCCCAGTTTAAAACAGTATTCCTCTGTCAATGATATTTCTTTTCTTTTGCCAGCCAGATGTCTGTTCTCAGGCTGCAAGAATCTCCTTCCTTTATTCCTTCACATCATACACACTTGATCCTCTGCCAGCTCACAAAAAGCACTCTACCCTTTTCTTTCTTGCCATTAAATACATTGCATCTTCAAAATTTCTAAAGGCAAGTAAGTCCCATGGTCTTTGTAAACCCCCCTCCTGAAGGTTATCTCCAGTTTACCAACTGTGAACTCTCTGAGCACAGCACCTGTCAGGAAGGAGAAGCTTCTGAATCAGAAACAACCTCTGAAAAAGGGAGCTAAGACACAAAGGCTGATGTGTCAGAACTGTTGTGTCAACAGGATTTCCCGTTGAATTATTTCCTCTGCACAGGATACTGGTAGCAGAATAAAAATAAATATTCTTTTATTTTCTATAAAAATATATCTTGACAACAATTTATATTTCCAGTTATCACAATCATTTTTTGATTGTAAACCATGTGTTAAAGACAGGCAGAGGAAGAGGAAGAAAGGGGAATTTCCATCATCAGTATTCACAGCGGCCAGCTGACAAAAGAAATATTTTATTCTCATCATTAAGAAACTCAAAGCCTTGTCACCTCAGAGGCTGATAGAAGCCATGCAGAGATGTATCATTTCCTTGGGAATATGTGCATTGGTGAAAGCCAAATAATCCCAGCAGGTGACATACTCGGTGCTAATAATAACCCTCCGTGTCCTGTGTACATCACCTTTTTAGCCAGCTATACCCTATCCTATGTAAGAAAGTAAAACTTTTAATCTCACTCAAATACCTGATAATTCTGGCTCATTTTAAATAGGATGTTATTCTACAATTGCCACAGCTTAAAATACCAAATACAGCACGACTGCTAAAAAAAAAATCATAGGTTTAATTATTGTACAAATGCTACCACATGGCAATATTTGAGATCACAACCGTAAACTTAAAACTGGGGCATTTTCTTGTTTACAAACAGAATTATATATACATTAGAAATGGAATCAAGAAACAATATAAGAGTTCATATACTCTCTTTTGTTTCAGTAAAATGATGGGGTGGAGTCAATTGTCACAGTATAATTTATAGTGGAAAAGTTATGTGGTTAATTTTAATGATGGCAAGCTACTTAAAGAGTGCTTATGAGCATGCAAATAGCACAGCAAGCCCCTTCTCATTCAGTGTAGCTTCTGAATCATTTCAGACAACTCAGGGGCAGAAAGCAGAACCCTTGGAAACATAAAGGCAGGGATCCTGCAGATGAAACTGCTAAACCAAAACATACAGTCATACCTTTTGAAAACAAGAAGAGCCATGTGAAGAATGTACTTTAAGGTAAATGTGCCATCGCTTTAAACGTTCCCATAAATAGATATGAAACAAGAGTAGCAAGCAATCTTGGAAAATACCTGTCAGAGTGAAAGGCTTTCTTCCTGACCTTACCTTCTATGAAATATTTGTGGATTTTTGAAAGACTGTTATAGAGAGGAGAGGGGTGTACCACACAGTTTTCACAACATAGGTTAAGGTTTTGGCATATTCTGTGAATCATGAAATAATTCTACACAGATATCTAAGAGCATCCTCTGAATAATAAATTGTATGAAGAAAGGAAAATTATTTCATTTTTTGTAAACAATGAGGTAATTCAAAACTCCTAAGGAATAGATGCAGTTCTAACATGCTCCCTGGGCAGTAGGGAGTAAGAATGGCAACACTGGTACCATTTCAAAAGTAAATAAAGGAAACAGGCACCTTTTCCACCCCGTCAAACTGCTGTTAATCCCTGTAAAGGAACTGCGTCTCCATATGCTTCATTGCAAGCATGAAAGACAAGGAAGATAAAGGGACAAGATAATTAAATTCCACCTGGACTCAAAATCAGGGCTTCTGAGTTTGAATTCTGGTTTTCAGTAGTGGAATTTGTGTGTCTTCCTCACCACTCGTTACCATGTGTATGGCAAGAATGCTCTCAGCTTTTAGAGAATCAGCAAATGAAAATTCAAAGGAAATAAATGAAAAATCAGGATCCCTGAAATCTGTGAGTACTAAGACAGAAACTAAGCAGTTTTCCATAATTATGTGTAGGAGTTCCATATTTAATACTATTTCTATTAGAAAGAACAAGACAGATGAACAATGTAGCACAACACAAAAAGGAAAACTTTGCATTTGCTGATTACTTCAATTTAGAAGCACGCATCTAATAGCTGAAAGACTGTTTCCAAAGCTGTGCATTGATCTTAATATAACCCATAATGAAGGCAAGGGCTAGGAAAGCTCTGCGCCACACCCAGGAAAATAAAAAAAAAAAATATTGTTAGGTGCTCAAATATAAACTCAAAACCAGCAACAAGAAGTGCTGAACCATTACTACAGATGTGGAAGGTAATTTCCTCAGTAATTGATCTGCCTCACTGATGCTTCACTGTCCCAGGTCAGAGTTTTCTTTCAAAAAAATCTTTCCCCACATATCTAAAGCAAGTATTTCAGGAGACAGCTGTGAAGTACGGAAGACCTGATTGCTCCGCTTTTTTCCACACCACCTAAAACGACGCTTTCCTCCCGAAAGCACCGTGTTCTCGTGATGCATTATTCAGGTGTACAAAACAGGCAGTCGGCTGCTGCCAGTCAGAGGGGACGGTGCGGATGCGCTGCGGGCTCGGGAGGGAGCGCCCGGCTGCCCCGGGCTGCGGCACCCAGGGCCCCCCGCTCGCTCCCCTCTTTGCATTGCTGCTGCTTCTGCAGCGGCGAGTGCTCTTAATCAAGGTAATTTCCCCATCCAGCTCAGAGCATGATCAAAGCAGCCATTATGGCGGCGTAATTGAGGAGGGAGTTGTTAATCTGGTGGGGATGCCAAGGAGGGAAGGAGAAGGTTAGGGGTGTCCGAAGGCGGCAGGAATGAGCAGGTGTTAGGGTAACTATTTAAATTAGGCATCCTGACACAACCATTTATAACAGAGGCTTTAGACTCCCTGGAAGGCACTAAAGCTGGATATCCTATCTATTCTACTCAGTAAGCAAACAGCATTTCTTTTGGTCCAAACAGTGACTTTAGTAAATCTGCAGTACTACAAAGTGAGCTGCATTTAATTAAACTATTCTCTGCAATTTATACAATGCCATAGTTCTACTGCAGTGCCTTTTCCATCTCTGCCACTCCTGAATTTGACCTCCAGATCCTTACTGGGATTCAGCAATGTGTATTGGCCTGTGTTCTCTTTACATATACAATAAAGACAATATTTGATCTCCAAAACCAAAAAGAACCCTATTTTCACAATAGTTTTCACATCCACAAGCCTCTAGAAGACTACAAGGGTACTTTGTGAATCAAATGCAAAATACGGAAATAGTATTATCTCCCACTGAATTGCTGTCATCTCTGAAGGATTTGTTGAGATCCAACATTATACAACTCTTCATAGTAGCAATTTTGTAATGCTTTATCTACTTGAAAATAATAGGGAATTTTAGGTAAGCAGAATCTTAATTACCTCAATTAAGTTCTCATCCTGCATCACTAATATCATTGGGAGCTTTGTCATTAACCTCAACAAGTGCAGGACAGATTCTTTAGAATTTAACCTGGATACTCAGTATTCTTGTTCTAATGAAAAATGCATTAATGAGCTTCATTAGACTACTCCATTTTAGTAGCCAGCTTCCCTCAACAGTCTAATGGGGCACTGGTGCATGAGTGAGCCAGAACTTGACACAAAGAGTGTTTAGGTCACAAAAAAATCTTTTTATTGACTCAATGAGCTTCATGTTCAGCCCGCCACAGGAAGAGCAACACCTTTTGACTCACTTCAGGAACTCCCTGAGGTGGAGATGCTAAAATGTGTATACACTTTTGAAATTAAACTGGAGTGGTACAGCTGAAAGACTATATGCAGTGAAATAAACACATTAAAACAAGAATTCCTCCCTATAATTAAAAAATGACACAAGTTTTCTACATAGTCTCTACAGAAGATCCTCAATGCATTTCAAACACTACCTTTTTTCCGGTCATCTACTGGGACACATTATGGGAATACCAGTGATCTTCTGTGACCTTCATTTTACTTTATTAAATGCAGCAGACTCCTCATGCTGAATACGAAATAAAAAATATGCAACCTAGGAAAGTACTTTGAGAAAAAAATGCCCTTTGGAGGACCCAATTCCAATCTTGATCTATAATGATACAAATTTGCCAGTGATATTTGAATAAAAATCTCTATTATTTATTTTATTGTGTTAAGACTTCTATTTTGAATTACTAAAATTTAGAACACGCACTGAAGATCACAATTCAGTCAATGCTTTATAAACATGGGAAATACATATTTGAAATACATGTCAAGTTAGAACAGACTAGTGGTACTCCCCA
This sequence comes from Rhipidura dahli, assembly GCA_013399225.1. Lineage (NCBI taxonomy): Eukaryota > Metazoa > Chordata > Aves > Passeriformes > Rhipiduridae > Rhipidura > Rhipidura dahli. The sequence goes on along the minus strand of VXAC01008315.1, from coordinate 302,116 downwards.
ACTTTAGCCACAATTTAGGAGACACTTTCCTTTTCAAATAGCTATCCAACTGGTAGTAGTGAAAACCTCCCAAGTACCAAAATACACTCTTTGTTTACACAACAGTGGCTGATGTATTGCTAATAAAGCCTTCAAGGTGAAAATAATGTGAATTGCCCAAGCAAGGGAAACTGACACTTGCACATATTTTATCTTTCCCATAGCTCTAATGACAATTGAAATGTATCACTTGCTGTAGTCCCTTGAAAAACTGGGTGTGGGGGGAAGGTTAGGAGGTCTAGTATTCGTGGTAGTAAATGCAGATTAACAAATCCCCACCCAACATAACATCCACTGAATTTCAGTTATCTGCTGTCTGAGCAACCTGCCTAAAATTCCAAATGCTAAACACAGAGCCTAATTTGTAGCTGGTTTATAGCCACATCAATGTGGGATAGGTGTAGCTGGTCATAGCAATAACGTGGGGGTATTCAAATTTGGAAGGGAGGGGACTTATGGAAATCCTTCTCCCTAATTAAATCAGAGAATGAGAGTTTGAAGTGGTAAATAATAAATCACAAAGAATCCTCAATCTGGTTGTCAAGGAAACCAGTATGCCTCTGCCATAATTGCTGTGAGCCCAATCTTGCCCTTTCTGACATCAAGCCTTATCATGCATTCTGGTCAGAGACTGAGAAAGTGGCTTTTCCATTCCCCTCAGGCAGGAGCTCAGGCTCGCCCGAGCGGGGCCGCACACGGCGGCTCCGGCGCCATCCGTCCCCCGCCTGCAGACGGGGCCGGACCAGTGAGCCCCAGCACAGCCCCACCAGCTCCTCGCTGAGAAACAGGACAGCCAGCTTCATCGTGCCCTTGGCATGCCACAGCAGCTGTGTTTACTATGAAGGCATTCCTAATTTACTGGTGCTAACATCTTCAGCCTGGTTATCACAGCCGGTCACAAGTCCCCGGTATCTGTAGTTCTGTGAGCTCCTACTCCCTTAAGCACGCTTCTGGAAGCAGGAATCAGCCATTCATTTCACTCATGGACATGTAAGATGCTTATGGAGGAGACGAAGAGGGAAAGGGAAGCACAAGACAAAATATGCTTTCAAAAGCACAACAAAATAGATTAAAAATTGACTTCATGCCAAGTCATTCAGATAGCTCAATGCATCATTGTCTTTTTCCTCTGAGATGGTAATTACCTTCTATAAACATATCCAAACTTGTTTTTTCCTTCTGTTTCTGGTGTAATCACACATGGCCACTGGACACACACCAAAGTTTGAACATAAGCAATTCTTAGTGCTTCAACACCAGGAAGGCCAAAAAGGGAGGATAGCTATATTAGTGTCTCTATCTCATCCCTCAAGAAATCCTGAAGCAGATTTTAAAGGAAGTATCTTCAAAGTAAGGAAATAGGAGGAACAAGAGCAAGTACATTATGTTCCCAGCTGACTTTAAGGAAAAGAAAATCTATGGCCATGGGGAAGAATTGTGAGAATGAAAAAAAACCATAAAAACTCCCTTTAGGAACTACAGAGAGAAAAAGACTACCAGAAAGATTTCCTGAAGATACTCCTTTGAGTCTTCTGCAACTAGTTGACTGGTTCCTTGCTATTTTACCAATGGATAAATCTTCGTTCCTAATCTAGTCCAAGCAACAACCACCATTTCCTTTAATACATTTTTATAAATTGAATGTTAGCAAAAGATGTTAAAAGTAATAAGAGAGATACACCCTTGTGATTTTTATCCTTTGCTGTATGCCATTCTAATGATCTTTGTTTCTTTCAGTATGTAAAGAATGTAAAGGATTCCGCTCAGGATCCAAGTTTCAGTGGGACACTGGTGATACTCACCATATAATTCCAAAATTTTATCTTGACACTGCATTTGGGTAAATGTAATTTACTAACTTATTTGTATCCATTACTCAAAGGGGTATGCTAATAGCACTTTTCTCTGTCTGCTCAGCTACTACTCAGAGATGGCTATTTAATTATATTTACTCTAGCAACTCTAGCAACTGTCATCTTTTTTTTTTTTTTT
>VXAC01008315.1:289953-300063 GCA_013399225.1 Rhipidura dahli | reverse complement strand
TTTTTTTTTTTTTTTAAGTTGGTAGATAAACCAAACATCTCAACAAAACATATGGTAGGACACAGTTTTTCTGCTGCAATATTCAACTATTCAAACATTAACTAAGGACACTGGTAAAATCCTTTGTTCAACAGATCTGTGGACATGCAATACATAAAAAGAAACAAATGTTTGTTCCACAGCAGGCTTAATCAAAGCAAAATAAACTGTCCTCCAAACCCAATGCAAATCCCTTCCATATTCCTCTTCCAAAGAAATATGATTCTGATGTTTGGTAGCTAAGAGAGCTTGAATTCAACTTTATTCCAAAACAATTCATGGTTGCAGAGTATTATGAGATAATTGGAGCTGAAGTGGATTCCTGATCCATTACATGCTTGAAATAGTCTTTAATCCAAATGCTTCTTATAGCTGTAAAACTTAAATCACATACAGGAAGAATTATTCCTACATAATTTAAAAACTGAATCCCCTTTAGTCGCCATCCATTTGAAAAGGTGCAATTATGGATTAGTTACAACCAATTACAATAATGCACATTACTCTCTATATCACTATCTATATAAATCACTAATTACTCTCTAAATCACTATCTATATATTCTTCGATCACCTTACCCGAAAAAAAACCAAAACCATAGTAAAAGTTTCCATCAGAAAAGATAACACGAAATCAAATGATTGAGCCATTTGAGTGTAAGTACATTCATTTGTAAAATACACATCTACATCCATCAGAAGAAAAAAGGCCTTTAGCTGATTTACAGATAATTTACTATGGCACACTCTTAACACTATTTTATTCTTATTTGAAAAATAAGTCTGGATTCCTGAGCACAATGGCAAGAACCAGTTTATTTTTATGTCTTGCTAAATTTCAGTGATCTTGAACCTTTAGGGCTAAACATGTCTGTGACAATCTCTTTTTATCATCCAAGAGTTTCACATACTTCAAGATTCAAAGAATGGTGTCACTGGCTTTCTCAGTGACACATCATGCAGGAGAAGGAGTTCAATATTACCCAGGGCCTGCTCCATCATAATCCACTGTGAAAAAAATACCTCTGTCTCTTCTGTTGGTAGGAAGCCATAATAATCTGATATTTCTCCCCTGAACAATTTTCCAGGTGGCCAATTTGATTTGTCAATTCTTTAGAATTTTCATGTCCTCTGAGCAGTATCTATCCACCATCTTTTGTCTTCACCATTCTGCTTAGACTCCTGCAATTTTGAACAAAAGCCTTCAAACCTCTTATTCTCTATAACACTAAACTGGACTTGAATAAGCTTTGTTGCTGTGTGGGGAGTTTTTGCAGAGCATTGCAGGGCTCTTTATCTGAAACCAAGCTGCTACTCTCACCGTATGAACTGAAACAGAGGTGGTTTGTCCCTTAGCTGTGGGAGCCAAGGGCATCCCACCTTTCTCTGTCTGTGCCAGCCTGCGCAGGGCAGCAGTGGGATCCTGCTCCTGTGCTTCTGCAAACTTCAGCTCAAACCAGTCAAGAGCTATGCTGCAGAGTAGTGCCAAGCTGAGCACTGGCTGCTGAGCACTGGCTGCTTTAAGAGGTTGGGCGTGGTACCACTAAGCTATAGATAAGATAGGCAGTTTCTGAAAAATTCTGAACTCAAATGCAATTTTAATATGTCCCTGTACAGTATCATGCTGAAATATCCACAACTGTCTCCTGCTGTAGTTACGAAAAGCGGTTATTACCTGTAATTGGCCTAAGCTACTTTTAGAGAAATTATATCTTCAGGCTTCATCACCTATCTAAACACCCTCTTTTTGCCATTACCATAGACATTCTTCTATGAGGAAATACAAGAAATGTGTTCTGTATTTCCTCACAGAATACCAACTATATTAAGCAAAGAGGACTGGAACCAAAACAGAAATAAAAAAATAAAGGCACTCTGAAACAAAGTGGTTGTGATGCTTATTTATAGGCAACTTATCCATATTCCTTTTTCTGGGAGAGTAGGAAGAGATTGAAACCCCAAAACAGCAAACCACAGTATTCCCCTGTGTGAAAGTTGCACAAATTTTAAGTTGAGGAACAAGTACTGTGTGCAGTATAATATTTCACTGACTTTTTTCTTTCTTTCCCTGGTCCTGGTCCTTCTCTTTCCAGGTCCCTGATAGGATTAGGTAGAGTTCACAATCCCCAGTTCGAAACAAAAACTGTCTTGGTATCAGATTCAACATAAAAACATCCTAGCTGCATGGGAATGATAATTTTAAAGGCTACTACTACTAATGATTTTGAAAGACAAAGCATTTCTCATTGTCATGACAACTGTACAGACTTATAAATCAAAAACCCTTCAACAAGTCCTATTTTAAGCACTTCCTGTTATTCTTTGGACACTAGCTCTCTAACAGCCAAAGGTAATGGCATATCAGAAGACAAAACAAGGGTTACCTCACCGCAGTAGTTGGTGAGAAGCTTTACGAGGACTTCCCCATCATCTTTCTTCACCTGCATGGCAATAAACCAACCAGTGGAGCAGACAAAGGAGCTAAATTTGTGCAAGCCTTGCTCAGCAGGTTTGCTGGAACTAGGACACTGAAGAACATCAGAGTGGAGGGAGTTTTACCATGAAAAAACCAAATTCGGCACTAACGTGAAATACCTGACAGCTGGGAGTCTAAAACTTGATCAGTTCTGAAGGTCTGTGCTTTATGAAAAGTAACCACTAAGACACCAGCAAAATAATTCAGTGAACTGGAATCTGTGGCTTCTTTTTTTTTCCCCTGAAAATGCCACACTTTCCTTAGGCTTGCCAACAGTTTGAACAAGTAGCCTTAGAAAGGAGTGATTTAGTAAACAAACCAACAAAAAATTAACTTGTGAATTATAAGTACTTGAAATAGAATCTGCTGTGCCCACAATTCATACTAACATGGTAATCTCTTACAGAATGCCTTTTCAAGGAAAGAAATACATTCCTTGTGTGTTCAAGTATAGAACCATAAACCATATGAGACCTTATTTATTTCAAATTTCCCATGATGCCATTTACTCCAGCTTTTAACCTTTTATGTGACATTGAGCTATTTTACAATCATAAAATAGTAGGAAAAAACGACCTGTTAATTTGAAAGGGACACATTACAACATCTCTCCCCGGCACTATAATATTTTAATTTCTTTTTTTCAAGGCAAACCAGTTGGAAAGTGACCATCTGCTAGTCTCTTAGCACTATTCAAGCAAAGCAATGCACAAAATGTCCTCCTTTCCCAGCTAGAGCAGGACCATTAACTCAAAAGGAATTTAGGACATTGTCATGTGAGTTTAACAGATTGATTAACAATAAAATTAAATCCATTTTTTAAAATTATTCTTAAATATACTGACTATAAGGTGATGCTATAAAACTGCTGCACACTGTGTGACATCTAGAGCAGTATAAGAAGTCTGAACCCTTCCAAGAAATAAATCAGTATTACCAAATTTCCCAGGCAAATTGTGTTCTTCTATTTGGAGTGTTAAGCTAAATGCAAGCATACTTTACAAGTACAGTTCTATTTCTCACTTCAAAATACACAATGTGCTTTGGACACTTAGTAAGTTTTCAGTATCACTTAAGGTTTTGAATATTTCAAAACAGTTGATAACGGCAGTGAAAGAGGAAACTCGACAAGCTCTCCATGCTGATAAATATAGAACTTCTTGGATGAGTAGAGCTCAATGGAGCCGTAATCTTGGCTGGCACCTGTACATGATACTATAACACATACAGCTAGAACTGCAAGTTTGTGAGAATAAATTAAATTAAATTCACATTCATGTTAGCACTTTAAAAGATGTTGTCAGTACAACTTTGTATGCATGCAAGCCACTGCACTTTTGAAAGTTTTACCTTAAATGTTTGGAATTCAAGTACTGTGTCTACACTGTGTCTACGGGTTAGGAGATATACTGGCCATATCTTAGTCGGCCTTAATCCACATTATTCACATCTGTACCTCTTCAACATGCCTAACTAAACTGCAAATTAGGCTGCAAATGAAGTAACTGCACTTCAGAATGTTAAATTCTAAATGAGTTTATCGTATCTGAATTGTGAAATATAGCAGATGTCAAACGCCCTTACCAAAATGTATTCCACAGTTGCCTTAAATCTGCAGTATATTTTACTTTAAAAGCCTTTTTTTCCCCTTGTTCTTCTTCCTAGTCTCTCTCTCCCTATCAAAAAACAATCAAGCAATTCAGGAATTTATACCAGTAGCAAAATACTTGCTAAATATAAAAGACAGTTTCTCGCTGTTTTATGGAATAAATAGATCTTTTTGATCAGCTATTAATGACATAGTAGTCATATCCATTTGCCCAATAAATGTGTAGGTGTTACTGCTTTCCTTATTTTTATTTATAAATTTCATCATGGCAGTAAGGCACTTTAAACTGTATTTCTCAGGGAATACTGCACTTTGGGGACTGTTAAGTCACTTTGCCTTCAGCCTTTATCACCCTGCGTGAGGTACAATAAACACTAAGAAATGGGCTGCCTATTGTGTGCCTTGTTATAAAGTTCACGTCCAGCAATTCTCCTGTCCTTTCAGTTTGAATTTCCTTTCTTCCCAAGCGTTTCCCAGACATGTTCTTAGCAAGTCTAACTGATTCATCCTAATTTTGGATAACAGACTGGGTTGAGCAGTACAGGCTCCAGTTATACAACAGGCTCATTCACATGGCTACAAGCTCACCTACTGCTAATTCCATTCATTTATGGCTAGAGAGTACTGCTCACTCTATGCTGGATTCTGGACCTTTTTTTCCTAAACTGTTGCACTATTCCATAAGAAATTTCCCATGCTCTTTATTGGTGTCCAGTAGCCACATATTACCAGACTTCAACTAAGTTAAACAGACCTTGCTCATGATATTTCTCAAGATCCAGAGCACACTTTTAATAGAAATTCAAGGAAGGTTGCACATCATTTATGTGATTTCATTACCACGGGGTAAGACAATCTGGTGGTATTTTGCAAGGTACAGAGAAAAGTTCTAGTCAAGCAGCAAACTACAAAAGCTACTCAGAACACAGGGTGATGCTCTAAACTTGCTAGGATGCCATGCAGACATTCAAAAGCCACAGTATCTACAATTGTCTTGGTTCTTGTATTTGCTGAATCAGACAAGAGAAGGCCAGACAAGACTACAAACTTGCTGTGAAGATAAAATTGTTAATTCTCTACCTGGCTCTAATACTCATACAAAAAGCCAAGCATGCACATAAATATGTATTTATTTGCTGTTATGTTAATTTTGTTAAAAAACATCAGTAGTTGATAAGCTGGATAATGTGTGCAATTTTGAAAGGATTTGAAAACATGGATGTCTGACTTGACCTTATGACTATTTTCTCCTTCAGGCAAACCAATATTATAACCAGAACAACACAAGAGGATGAACATTGTTGGGGAGTTGCTCACTGTGCCTGTCATACCCCGTTAATGCAACTTTGATTTGCCTTTGTTCTGACAGTAGCAAACAGCTGCTTGTAAATGAGCCACAGTCCCTGGGCTGCCTCCCATTATTCCACACTTTTGTTTGACAAGGTCACTTGCTGTGGGGATTTTGGGGAGAAAGAGTGTGCAGCCTATGGAATTAGAGTTAAACCACAGGCAACCCAGCTTGAATGTTCTTATTATATTTTTTTTATAGCACCAGCAAAGCAAAAATAACAAAGAGAAAATCTTCTACTCTGTGAGCAAGTCAAACTTTTCTTTTTCCCAGTGTTCATTTCATAATCCTAAAACTATCTTACAAAAAGCAAGTCATGTTTCCATAAATCCCCTTTCATTCAAATCTTAACAGGATTTATATGAAAGATGTATTTAATTACAAAACAGGATTAACAAAAACAGATTAATATTGTTTTGTTCATCCACTGCTACAATTCATCAGGAGACAATACTGAGCTATAGCTAACAGCAACTCTGACAAACACTGCAAAAACATGAAGAAACAATCTGATTTATGCCAGTTTTCACAGGAAATTGATTTATTTTTGACAGGAACTGAGGCACATTAGTCTTCCAGAAAGAGAAGCATCTCATAAGCAAATTACTGCTACGATAGCTGCCCATTTAAGGGCAAGCAGACATTCTTCCTACTGGGGTTTTATGGTGCTGAATTAAACTCTAAGATCAGTTTACGAAGACATTAGGATAGTATGTGGTGCTATCAAATCATTCCTGAACCTTCATTTTCCAATTTGACCTGTGATCTTAATGGCAGTGAAAGCTGTCATTTAGGACAGCCTGTTTCTTTGTGACAACTGTTGCTTTTGAAGCCACGCATAAGCAAGGAATAGGTAGCAAATATTCAAAGACATGGCTGATGCTATGGGAGGAGACAGCCAGTGGCAGTCTGCAACCACAGATGAATCACAGCAGTGTGCTTTCAAAACTTACAAGTGAAGAGAGAAGAGGACTGACTTTAAAAACGCCTTTCAGGCTCTTCAAGAAGGGTCACTGAAAACAATGAATGGAAATCAGTCCAAAAACCTCCCCCAGCAGCCAGCTATGCTATTCCAAAGGGACAGTCCCGATTGTTCAGAATTTTATCTCATCAACCCAAAAAGTGACTGAGCACTTCCTGTCCTGAATCATTTGCTTCCTAGCTCTTTGTTTGGCCACTGGAAGAAATGTCTTCATCACAAAGGCCTCTACATCTGCATTAAAAGAAAAACTCACAGACATTTCTGGAATCTTTGATTTAACTTCTAAGTCTCGGGGTGTTCTCAACAGAAAAGCACAGATGACTTAGACAAGTTACACATCTTCCCTGGACTCGCTGAAAATGCTGACTGAGCTTGGAAGATTAGATTTATGACAATAGGATTGGGTTAGGCAGCCTTCTACTCTCTTCTCCCTTTCAGCTAATTCAGCTTAAATCTCACTCTCCACCACAAATCTGTCAATGTGCAGGTAAGAGAAATCTTCCCCAAGTTTCAGCTGGAAGTAGTTTGTCTTGTCAAATGCAAGCTACAAAATACATAGTTAGTGACATACCTGAAACCTTCCCACTGAATCACACTTGAATTATCCACTGCTAACAAGAAGTCATCAACAACAACAAAGTCTAATGATAATTCATGATGACAACACTCACTTTCCAATAAAGCATGCTGAAAACACTCCAGTAGCCAGAGTGCAGGATGGGAGGTTGTTAGCCTCATTTGTATTCAAAGGCAGGCAAATCACTAAAACTCATTTACATCCTTCCACCTCTCTTAGTTCATGTCAACAGCAGGTGGTCTATCGATACTACCTTTGAAATAAGTAGGTGGCTTAAATTGCCTTCAAATTTCAGTAAAAACCCTGAATTATAGAATAGACCTTGAGTCTTAACTTTCCTGTTTTCTTTGTGTGGGCTGTAATAGAACATGAGTAAGTACAACAGGCACTTTGTTCGTATTTAATCTACATTAAAAACTAAGTTTTGCACATAAATCTAGGCACCTTAATCTTGAGCCTTAGCAGACAGTCGCAGACATGACCATTTATGAGCTCAGCAAAGTGAGTTACAGAAGTTTATTTGTAAAGGTTTGAGTAAAATCCGCAACAGATTAAGAAAGTTTTTTTTTTTTTTTTTGTTAAAACACACATTTTTGGGATAAGCAGATGAAGACTGACTCTTGAATCCCTCGATGCATGTGTTTAAGTTTCCCTGCTGCTAGCCCACTGGGAACTTCTCCTCTGAATAGATTACGTTCACTACACACATCTAGGGACATATGTCTTCTATTTTTCTTTGTGGCATTGTGACTATTCCTAACAGTCAGTTTAAAAACACAAATGTCTGTTGTCAATCAGGACCAATTTCTGATGAAGTGAGAAGAAACACTGCCTGAGACAAGAATCAAGGCCATCTTCGTGCCCAAAAGAGTACACAGACAGCAGTAAGCAACATCACAAATGTGTTATACAAATCCAGAATAGATTAAAGTAACTAAAAGCAGCATTTGGTTGCTTTTCCTCTGTGATGTTTGCTTTCACATTTTGACAACTCCCTCAGAATTTGTGTGAAATTCAGTGTCCGCCAGAATTACTTCTTTGATGTCTGCTTTCAAACTTCCATAAAGAAAAGTGACTTTTGAAACACACAAGTCAGTAATAACTCTGCAGACCGTGCAGATTATGCTAAATTAACTCCCATATTTTGGTCAGCAGGTGGAGAAAGCATAATGCACTGTCCCAGTATCCCTGAAAGCCAAAGCTGGGGTCAGTCCCCACAAATCCATTGCGAATTCAGAGGCTTTGTTTATTACCCTGTCTGGCTTCAGTTGAGCATTAGTAAAATCTGACATGCAGGATTCGCATTTAAAGATCTGGGTAAGGTTTTGTTGCTGATAAATAAAGATATCTGTTTACACAGTTGGGATTTTTCTATGTGAAAAATGGTAAGGATGCTGAAGGTGTCCCCTGAGCTACTAAGCATAAGGGAGCCTGTACCTCACAATGAGTTAAAGATTGTTTAAAGACCCGGACAGTCATTAAGCTGTATTTACTGTCTAGACAGGAATAGCTCCACCTAACCATTCCCAAAGGTTGTTAGCATTTCTAAAAATTAAGCAGCAGCAGGAAAAGGTTAAGATCAACTTACTAATTAAGTTACACTCACAGAAATCTGGAGAGGGGAAGGGAATGTAAATATGAATAGCATCCCCCAGTCTGAGTCCCAATCCTTAAGTACAGGTCTTGCTTTAAGAAGGAAAACATTAGGACTGAGCATCAGTGTGCAGAGTTGATGCCCAGACATGGGGCTGCACAAAAATGCCATTAGCCTGAGACAGATAAACTCCAAGGGGTTCCTTTTATCTAAGTTACTGGTAGACACAAGCAGTGTTTTTCTTTCATTTCTTTACAGTACATATAATGCACTGTAAATCTGCAGTACATTAGTACATTGGTAGAGTACATTTCTGTTGGTTTCTTGTAGCTTTTGGTGTTAAAGGGTGAATTCAAGATAACTGCCAAACAATGAGGAACGTTCCAAGCCTACCTTAGGCTGTTAATTGTATGGTAAAAGCAGATATTTAGGTCGCTTCCACGGTGCTTAGCGAATTCCCAAGGGCACTTGACAGGAAAACAGAACTCCTTCAAGGAGCTACACAAGCAGCAACCGAGATAAAAGAGATCCCTTCTGGTGACAAGAATTACTCAGAAATTCCTTAGCAAGTGGTGAGACTGGGTAGTCTGAGAGATCCCTCAGACTCCCAGGAGGGACAGAAGCTCCTCTGCTCTACAGGTTCTTGTAGGCGGAAACCCTGAGTAAAGCTCAGAGAGGTCTCTGGTTTCCCTGCCCCACAGCTTTCCCTCCATAGGATCCACAGCATCGCTGGGCTTGTTTACACACTGGAGATGAGAAGAGTCTGTTGATGCAACAATAATAATTTAAATTCTAATCCAACGAATAACTGCTTAAGCAAAGAGCAGGAGGCAAGCAGAGCCACTGCCATCCATATCTCTGGAAACAGAAATGATGAATGCAAATCAAACTGTTCAGAATCACTTAAATTGCTACTTAAAGTCCAGTTATTTAAGTTGTCAAAAAGAAACCTATATTTAGATAACCAATTTAGTCTTATTTACTTTTATCTGTATTTTTATTATAAAAGAAAGGATAACTCAGTGATTGTTAACAAAACATATTCATAAACACAGATTTTAAACTCAGTTTGCACTTCCCTTTCTCAATTTGTAGATTTATCTACCTTAATGATATTTCAATTGAGATTTTTATATTCTACCACTTTTCTTATACTTAAAAGAGCAAATAAGTACTTTTTATTTTTAATTAAATGAGTACCAAATCTTACTCTTATTAATGTTGGACCTTTCCTGTGGAAAAAGCCCCAGACTGGAATTCTACTAAACACACAGTTCTTCAAATCTTGGGCATTATTTCCACATAAATTAAGTTATCCAACTTGTTTGCATTATAAATGAACATATTTAAAAAGCACTTTTTCTGGAATGAAAAACTGAATTGTTTGGGTTTGTTGACTGGGTCACACAAAATTTTAAAATCTGTTTAGCCCCATCGTCTCACTTCAAAAAGGTAGTTACAGATCAGAAAAAAAAAAAAAAAAAAA
>VXAC01008315.1:255077-289483 GCA_013399225.1 Rhipidura dahli | reverse complement strand
CCATCGTCTCACTTAAAAAAGGTAGTTACAGAACAGAAAAAAAAAAAAAAAAAAAAAAAAAAAGTTTTTTTCCACTTTCACTGTTCCTAGATAACTTTAACTTTTAACAAAGCTGTCACAGAAGTGAAGTGAACAGAATAAATGGAAACTAAAAAAGAAATCCCAAAGTATTTCTACACCTGCAGAGGACAGCACTCATGCTTAAAGCTAATTTAGCACCTCCCAGTCTTTTGTTCCAGACCAAGTCAATTCTTTCACCATTCCTCTTTCTTAGAGAAAGCAAACCGGTAGGGCTTGAATATTGCTTATTAAATGCAACCCGAGAAGTGCCTGCAAGGCAACCCCAGCACCTGCAGGNCGCCCGCCTGCTCCCTGCCCAGGCACAGGGAGCTGAATAAAAACAGTTCTGACTCTCCTGACATCACTTCTGCTAAGCAGACACTAATGACTTTTTTTTGTTTTTTTTTTTTTCCTTTCTCCTACATCCCCGTGGGCAGAAGTTGATAATGAACTCAGTATATGGCACTGGCACTCTCACCGGGGAGAAATAACAAACTACAATTCCACCTCTTCCCTGCCCATCTCTCAGGGCGGGTGGAATAATGGTGATGCCTACATTTTCTTCTCCCCCTCCCTCAGACAAAATGTTAATAAACCACTCAGCATTTGCTTTTCATGGAAACAGTATGTGTGGATTAATTAGCATTTTCCAGGTAGCACCATTGTGAGTGCTCAATACCAGGTTGTTCCAGAAACCTATTACAAAACTGTAACCCAAGAGCAGTTGAGGATTCATTCATTTTAGGACAGAAGAAATAATTCTGGCTACAACTGCAGCAATAACTTAGCCTAGAACTGGGCAGAGACAGACTATTGCATCGGATCAGAAACATGACCAGAGCTGAGTGACCTAGTTAGGAGCATTTACTCTCCTCTGAGATCACTGACAGCAAGTCTTTGTGCTTTAAGACAATTTATACTTGATCCAGGTTGGAGGATACATATCTAACATCAGCACTGGACCATTCTAGAACTGCATCTTGCAGCGCTTCTTGTAACTTCTTCGAGCAAACTACTGACAGGATGGGCAGATGGACCCCTTAAACCTGGAGCTTTGGGTCACCTCAGAAGGGATAAATGTTCATCTCTTATCAGTCACAGAAGACACTCTCCAAATTTCCAGCTCCTGTGTGAGTGCACCTGCATGGGAGTTTTTTTGTGTAAAAACAGGGAGATGGCACCAGCAGCCAAACCAGAGCCACTCCTGGCAGACTGATCTCTTGAAAGATGCTAAATGCAAGAAGCAAGTGTTCACTTCCGGATCTCAGGTGGAAGAAGATGCCTGCAAGCAGTCCTGAGTGCTAACTCAGAACTTAGTCCCAGAAAACACATTCTCTATGGGCTAACAGGAGACAGCTCCAGGTCACACCACTGCCAACTTCACACCCTTCTTGGGTGTACCACTAAAGGTACAAGGACCACAGTGTTCTCATGAGAGTGGGACCACATATCTAACATTAAGCAAGACCCAGGCTGAATGCCTAATCTCCAAACCTCCCATGACAATATTGCAAATGTCTAAAGATCACTGCTTCCAGAATTAGTAGTTACTTACTGATAAAAGCTGATACTGGAAAGAAAAAATGCAAAGATCAGCTATATATATTATGTATATGCCAAAGAAAAGAGGCCAAAACGAAAACCAAACTGAATAGAGCATCTCAATCGATCTGTACAGTTCTCTTTGTATGATTATATTTCCAGAAAGGCATCACAGTTTCAGAGCAAGACATCTGCCAAACTAATGAGAGCCCAAGAGTCAAAACAAAAGGGCAAATAAGTACTAAGAAATCAAAAATCCCCAAACTGTTAGGAAGACCCTACTGTCTAAAACTACAGGTGCTTAGGAAGAAATTATTTCTTAACTGTAACATAAACATTTACAAAAGATGGTATTTCTTCATCTGGTGTTCATCAGAAACTTTTGCTCAAGTCTCAAAGCAGCAACCCGCTATTCTTGCTTCTTCCAGCACAGAAAACCAAAAGGGGCTGTCACCAGGGATGGGGAAAAGGAAACCTTGAAGAGCTGGCTCAGAGTAACTAAATACTTCAAATCCAAATTTTACTCACTTCAACATGTTTGGAAACGATGCAGGTTGGCCGAGGGCCATCCTCAACCCAACAAGTGTACCTCACCAGCTGGCATGACACAGACAAGAGCCCCCGACACCTCGGGAGGCAGCAGTCGGGAACAGATCGGGTGAATTAATGCAGCACTCCAGGTTGCGTGCCTGGGCAAAACTGTTTGTTCTTCGGCTCCAGTTTCAAAGTCAGGCAGTATTTAAACCTCTTGTTCTCTAGCTCGGATTTCAAAATCAGTGTTTACGTTTTATTGTTTTACAGTTCAGCAAGACCAAGCACAATTAGCTTGTAAAATCCTATACTGGCTGCCTTCAAGGTTGAGGAAGGGTGAGGAAGCACAGTGTTAACAGTGAGTAGTTACACACTTGGGCAGCTCTGAGCACACTCAGTTTTATGCCACAACACTCAGGCAGCTGTTGAACTTGGTGTAAACCAAGATGGATAAAACATTGCAGTCAACAGCAAAGTAACCCTTGTCTGCATTTGCAAGGCCAGGCCCACTGAAATGCCACATTTCTGCTGTCCTGGGAAGAGCAAGACTGGGAGGACTTATGGATATGACAGGGACCAGAGCAATTTTACCTCTCCTTAGCTGTTTAACACAGTAAGTATTTTGGTGTAGTTTGTAGTTACAGCTATGTAATTCAACCACTATAAGTATTTTGAAAGGTACTAATCAGTGGTTTAAAAATATTTATTGATACATTGTAGTGGTAATGATTTCTAAAAAAGTGTGTATGGGCATTCCAGCTACTCCCAAAATAGGGAAAAATACGAATGAGAAAACTGTTATTCTACATTAATTTCCACAAGATATGTGAATTTAGCCAGAGGCTATCAGTCTTGGAAGAACACTACTTTTAGAAAGCTTAGTCACATATTTTATTTTATTCTATTTTTCTCAGTAGAAACATACTTGTACAAATGTACAAATGTGATTGCCCCAACTCCTGGCTCCAGACCTACAGGGAAAATGCACAAGTGAGCACATGCAGTTGTTTTGTAAGATCTCAGTTTATTTTCTAGCAATTACTGCTCACTACTTACAATGATGCATTACCAGATTACCCATTCCAATTGCTTATTAAAGTATGAACAGGGTATCTCAAGTCTGTTATACACATAATCCTGGAGGTGCCTCTTCTGGTCTCTGGACAACAAAACACACATCCCAAAACATCAGTGCTCCATTACCCTTTCAGGCACATGAGATACCTTCTAGCTAATAGCCCAATTAATCATGAGGATGTACTTGAAAAGGAAGTTGAAATCTTGTTTGGATGATGAAGTAGAGATTATAGGATGCCTAAGAAGAAACTGTGCCATACAAGAACAAATTGAACATGTTCATCATAGTGATATAATACACTTACTACAACTTAAAAAAAGTAATTGACAAAATCTTAATTATCATTTTACAAATTAACAATTACAGGTAAAAATGGATGTGGATAGATGACGGGGTGTGAGGACTTTAATAGGGTCAAATCATAATGCTGTTGAGAACCCACATAAATTAGGTTTTCATTTATAATTATTAACTCCACAAAAATGTTTAAAAGGGGCATCTTTTATACACAGGTTGGATTGAAGAGGTTGAAGAGGAAAAGGTCTTTTTGACTGAAGATAGAACACATTCTAATACTATCAACCTACAGTTGTCAAGCCTAAAAATACATTTCATAGTCTGTCTTGAGAGTTTCTTTCCACATTAAAGTCCACATTTGAGTCCATCTGTGTGTGGCATAGGACTCGGATAAAGGCGGACAGGGAACATGTTCACAAGTTCACCCTGATGTTGTTCTTCCACAGGAGATGTTAGATCCATATTACTTTTTCTAATAAGGTAAGGACTTCACAAATAGAGTAAAAAATAATATTACAGATTTTGCAGTCTGCATTTACATCCAGCCAAGTGGCAATTTGTTGCTTTTTCCTACTACTACCTTTAAAGTAATTTTTTTAAACTATTCACTGGATTCAAAATAGTCAAACCTCATTATGTAGTTTCTTTGAATTTACTTCCCAATACAAAAGCATCTGTATTTCAGTTACTTCAGCTATTGTAGTTGTAATTGCCTGTATTTCAGTATTTCGTTTATTCCAGGAAACTGTAATAGAATCATTAAAATAGGATAATATGCAGAATTTTTTTTCCTGCATAGGCAGTGAGCAGTCCTAATCATATAAAAATCTTGTTTATTATAATTTTAAACACTCACCCCTCATTATTGCAACAAATTGCTGGGTTTACACACCTGAATCAAACTTTCAAAATCGTAATGAGACTGATGAATGCTGGATACCTTTTTCGTATGACCAGATGCAAACCTACTGTAGCTCTGGCCAAAGACACTGTGCTACCAAGTAAACAAGACAACAGCCTGGCCTTTTTGTGTTGTTATCCAATTCACAAATAAAGAGCATTGAAAGAGATTACAGGAAAGCCTTAAAATACCCAGCATTACACCTGTTTATGTTTCTGCTGGCTCTGAACCTACAAACAGAGGTAGGAATTATTGGAGGCACTACATGCTTGTCAGTTCCAGGGTTTATATGTCTATTTTCAGACTCTCAGGAAAACAGAAGATATCTTAATAACAGAAAGGGAGCAGTGAATTCACTGGTAGCAAAAGCATCACAACTAAACTTGTTCTCATTTAATGAGGATCTGTCCAGAAATCTCTCACCTGCAGGAATAAAACAACCACCATGATGTTTTAATTTTATTATTTTGCTTTAATTTCTAGGGTTCTTTTAATGAAACGAGACCTTACAAAATCAGATCTATTAAACTACCTAACAAAAAGGGCATTGGACTACTTAAAAGGGCATGAAATTCTGCACTCACATATAGTCTCAGATAGGCTGGTAGGCTCTACTTTCATGGATAAGCACATCCTAAAGAGATTACAACATCTTAGGCAAAAGGCTATTGAATTACAGTGTGGATTAAATTACAGAATTTGGTAAGTGTGTATTATCATATATCAGCACATCCACCAGTTTAGTTCAGGAGATGAGTTACTAAAACTATGCAAGAAGCTGAATAGCCTCTTATGACAGTTTGATGCAATATTGATTTTTTTTCCATTTTTATTTCCAAAACAAATTTGATTTAATTTTCATTATTTAATTCCCATCAATTCAGGCAATTCACAGACTTTTTTGGCTGTTGAATGTCTTTGTGCAGAACACATTTAAGTAACTGAGTAGAAAATTCTGTCATAACCATGCGTTTTCCTGCTAACTATTGGCAATTATTCTCCTAGTCCACTGTCAGAATTACAACCAACTTAATTTTTATATATGAAGACTGGAGAAAAAAAAATTATGGGAACATAGACAGCTTCCAGCACTCAAGCATTCTGGGTTACTACTCACCCAAAGCAATAACTATCCCTTGATTCAGCTTACCATGAAGTCACATACTTAGTTTTTGCCCCTCTGTTTTAACAAAGGTTTCATAATACAAATTTTGCCTTTTCATTTCAGTTGCATACAGAGGTTACCAGAATGCTAAAATAAAGCAAAAAGGCAAGCAAAACAAAGAGGGTAACTCTTCCAAGCACTCAGTCCTGTTAATTCTTAAGAACAAAAATAATATTTCTAGGATATTTGTACACTACAGGGTAATATAAAACAAGCCAAACTATAACAATGAAGAACAACCAATTTAAGTATATAAAAAAAGAATGTCTTTTTCTTCTGGAACTGTTCAAACATAACCCAAAAAAGAAACAACTATATTCAGCCTCTGGAAACTTTAGCTAGACACATTGTTTTACGTTTATATTAGAACATAAAATATAATTGATATTTTCAGGAAAAAATATTTAAATTAGATGAGGAAAAGCTGCTTCAGCAGTGACTTCAAGCTGGTCCACCAGAATGCAATACTGTTTCTTACATACATATTTCATATTTGGAGAAAGCAGAGTATTTCATAGAACCAAAACTAAACTACTAGAAACAAGGAAACTAGCACCACTAGCACAGTGTAAGAATGTGAAGTTATAACTGTATTTCAAAACATAAAATCTGACAAAACAGTGAAAATAAGTTTTGCCCACTAAGAGAACATACTGCAAAATATATTTTACCAGTCCACTTGGCCTGAGGGGCTGCAGTTTGAACAATGATCAGGCCTGACTGTATAATAGCACAGCAGAATTTGGGATCCCAAGATTTCTTTTTACCTGTAATAAACTATTGCTCAGTCCATTCAATAATGGAATATTCTACTTGGGTCAATAATGGCAGATCAGGCAAACAAAAGAAGTCTTTATGCTCCATCTAGACGTTGCAAAGTGCTTATTCAATTCCTTCTGCATCAGGGGCACTGTTCCTTACCTAATATGTATACATTTGCTGAGTGTTATTCAGCCTTTGTTGCTACTGACCCTCACTTGGCATTTAATTCCCAGTCCACCGGGGTATTCATGCTTGATGGCACTGATGCACACACTGAATGCTTTATTTATTTAATGGCACAGGGAATGAAGCTATAAACTGTATTAGACAATATCCTGTTTAAAGATGCCAATGCTCGGTGTGGCAGCATTAGTAACCCACGTCTGCAGCAGTGAATATGTCACTGGAATTGAGAGGACACGATATACTGATTACAGATCAACACTGCAATAAGGAAAACAAGGTTCCAATTCAAAATTCCATTTAACATTTCTCAGGAATATTGTTATAGTACTGAAAATGTTATGCACGCGTTTGTGTTCCCTATCTTTTAAAGATGCCCATTAATCTTCACTGCTAGTGGCAAAGAAATTTTTCTCCAAATACTACAGTCCCTACTAAAAACTGCTGATACTACAATGAAATTTCAGTTATGTCCCTGTGTAGCTATGCAGAATTGTTTTAAAGCACAGTTCTCTGAGCCTAAAGCGGTAGAGAGCTGATTGCAAACAACTCACATACAATTTGACAACTAGTGAAAAAAAAATACTGACTTTTATTCAGTTGAACAACTTTGTCATTTATAACAATAGAAGTAACTTCACCTACACTGGTAAGGTTCAGTCTTTCTCTTAGTCAAGGTAAGGTTTTCCAAACAGCAAAACTAATGAATGTTATTGAAATATTCTCTCAAAAGGTTTATTACCTAAACCCAAACAAAGAGTATTTAACAAAAATAATGTGGAAGTGACCAACACAGTTTACTGAACCTCTACAATCAAATATACTGACTAAAGTGAAATATCACACAAATGCTAATAGGCAACCACAGCAAGAGGTATTTAGAGGAACTTACAATTATTCTGGAAGCCTGGGACCTAAGATCCATAACAGCCTATCTCATCCGTTGTTTTTAATTATGTATTTTAAAAAAGCTCCCCTGCTGTGTTTCTGAAATACTAAATGGCCTCCACAGCTACTTGGCATAACTCATTCTAATTCATGATTCCAAGATGGTATTTTCAGACTATTCCCTCTTTTCCAGCAACTACTTAAATGGGAAAAAAAAAATCATTTTGTCTTAATTCCTATTTAAGCCATCCATTTGAGGCATAAAATTTGAAATGCAATAAATGTCAAGTCACAGAACATAATATTTACATTCTGTTTATGCAGAATTCCTATCTAAAAGAAATTTTCAAATAAGTAAAGCATGATGATTTTAATACTTACTTTCAGTAAAAAAAAAATTCACAGTGGAAGTTTTACTTGCAAGCAGGATAGGGTCAACTGGCTTAAATTTGGTTCCAATTTTTATTGTGCTGTGCAAGATTTTTAAGATTAGAATCGCATACGCTCGAAGTAAAATGTTCTCCTCACTACAGTAGACATTTCCTAACTGCACTTCCATGTTCAAATGCTAAAGGTTGATAGGTATATTTATCCTATAAGCTGTGAACTTTAACTTTTACTACTAAGAAGGTTATGCCCTTAAGGTTCAAACAAAACATACTGGAAGACACACTTAAAAGGGAAAGATGCAAACACTTTGTGTGACCTGTCCTCTGCAGGATTACTCCCATAAACACTGAGAGGGTTTTTTTCTTTCTTTACCTCTTCTTATTCCTAAAATACCACCGATTCCTTTTTAAAGAATACTGCCTTTAAGAACTGCATAATTTGCTTAGGAGAATTACCATTGTTATCTCCCTGAGAAAAGAAGAGCAAGGTAATGGAAAGGGAAGGGAGTAACTGAACGCTTGGGGTCATAAGGACTAAGCCTTAAACAAAGACAGAATACAGAGTATTCATGAATTTGCAACTAGTCAAAATGTGCCAAGGACTGTGTTTCCTCTCTGTAAGCTCTTTTGTGCTTCGTGTAAGCAAAAGTCAAGCCAACCTCAAAAGAAGCAGTATCTGATTTTCTGGACAGTTTCTCTGATAGGATGTAGCTGGGGCTCTGTTTATCTGAAATAATGCTTGACAGCTGCATCCCCCAAGCACATGCTCCAGTACAACATCCCAAGATGGGTGAAGCATGTATAACAAAATGAAACTTTTAAAGCAAGACAGCCGAGTCAGAGTAAATCCCTGTTTCATTGAGTTCTTTCCTGACTGAAAGACGTGGAGACTGTCTCTTGGTAGCTTACAGAGAAACCAGCAGGTCTAGGGGGGAATATAG
Source organism: Rhipidura dahli (assembly GCA_013399225.1). Taxonomy (NCBI): domain Eukaryota; kingdom Metazoa; phylum Chordata; class Aves; order Passeriformes; family Rhipiduridae; genus Rhipidura; species Rhipidura dahli. The sequence goes on along the minus strand of VXAC01008315.1, from coordinate 280,746 downwards.
TGCCATTCTTTGCCTTTTTCTTTTTTTAAAACATTGATTTTGAACAGCACATTAGAAAAAAGGATGACAGAATCAATAGAATTTAAGATGCTCTTGTAATCTGGGTTTAACTTCATAGTAACACCTCTAATCAAAGGTGGGGAACCCTTTGTGGCATTTTGACATCTGCATCTATCATGTGGATATGGCTTTTATTGAGCTGAATTAACAGCTTTACTCAAATAATTAAAATCTAGCCGCCCAAAATGTCAGAGTAAAAGTAGTTTCGCACTTCATCTTTCTTGTAAAAGCGTAATTTTAATCTGTGCATTATGCCAGCTGTTTTGTGGGTTTACAATAAAAGTAATCAAGCAGTAGAACAGAAAAAGAACTTGTAAAACAGCAAAAGAAATAACATCACAGTAGCCTGCCACATGTTGAAATTAGCACCAATTTTACTCCATGGAAATTAAATCCACCTATAAAACTGATAATACCTCAAAACTGCAAGCAAGGGAATACTTAAAACATCAAATCCAACCTGGGTTTTATTTTTCTCCTTAAATAAAAAGAGTCATAAAAATCCCTCATTTCCTCCCAAAAGTGGAAGTAAAAATATCATGGGTTCTATCCTTCAATTTTTCTTCTCATATCCTGTTGCTTTGGAAAAATCTGATTCTCCAACTACAAATGGAGTTTAAAAAGACTAAGGTCATATTTTCAAAAGGCATAAACAACCATCACCACAAAAAAAAAAAAAAAAAAAGNTTTCTTTTTTTTTTTTTCAGTGCAAGTGGATCACCCATGCTGCATAACTGATCAGGGTTCAGACCACATTTTTGTAGGGAGGGGCAACCTAAAGTAGAAAACAGGTCCCAGGGAGGAAGAGAAGGGTAAGATGCTTTTTAAGTGGTCACACTGGCTTATTTCAATCGCAAATGAGTATAATCTCAGTTTTTTATTACACTCGGTAGTTGAAAGATTTAGTTATTTAATTGATAATTACTGAAATGTAGACAAAGCAACATATATTGATAATCCTCCATGATAGAGATTCCTTTGCCTTTTCTTCCTATTACTTGTACTGGGGTACAAGACCATTTACACTAACAGATATGACCTTTAAAAATGATGGAGTAAGTGTGAGACAGGGCAGGCTAAGGAGATGAAAGATGATGCTGGTGCCGCAGTCATTTTATGTTAAAGGCTCTGCTTATATGTGTAATTCATACCACTGAAGTCAGAATAATTTGAGAGCTGAGTTTTCAACAGCCTTTATAAATGATGTGTTTTGTTTCAGGAAATGTCATCTTCACTGAAATGCTGGTAACATGTATATAATTATGTCAAAATAAAAACCACCGTTTTTAAAAAATTTCAAAGGCTTAATTTTAAAAATAAGCTACATCTCAGTGACTTTTTTTTTTACTACCTTGATGCCAATTATTTTGAATTTTACTGATACATATCTTTGTTTCAGCCAGGTTTTTTCCTTACTAACTGCCTTAACAATGTTAACAAGAGAAGCACATTTTCCATACAGATGAAAAAAAAACTTCACAGTCGTTTTTGGTTTTTTGGGTTTTTTTTTAATCACTTCTCTTATGGTTTAAAATGCAGAATATGTATTTCAAATTATGAGACTTGTACCACAGCAGCAGAGACCCTACAGCAAAACACTTCCAAAGGGCCATGCACTGTCCCCAGATACACAGCATGGCTTCTTATTTATTACAGTAAAAGTCTCAGACAGGCAAAGAAGGTAAAAACTAATAAGCACCTGAGGAAGAGATTAAATTTAACCAACAGAAAAATAAATCCAATCTTAAAGGCTTCTACTCATTTTGGGAAGGTGCTGACACACTTCTCACCTCTGTAAAGTGAAGAGTAATGAGACAACTTAATTCTTTCATATTTCGATAATGCTCGCTATGCCTATAAATTGCAGTTAAAATTCCTAGCAAGAAATTTTCACTGCTGCGACTTGGATCCAAGTCCAAACAAGCATCTAGGCTGATAGAGCTGAGATAACTCACAGATCAAGTTTCTAGGTTAAATTAATACATCCCTCTAGTACTCACTTTAGGCTGAGTAAGGTGAACTGAATTTCATTAAGAAAATCTGGAAAGTGCTGTTTGAATTGGCAAGGAAAGAGGGTAGGCTGGTGGGAGGCAGAGACTAGCAGCTGAACACATCTGCAACCTAAACTCCAAACCTGTCTAAAAATCTACAGTGCTACTGGGTGAAAGAGGAAAAAAAAGATACAAGAATATGCACTAAAGAATGCACTCTTATCTGGACTGGCCACTAAACCAACATTAACTTGAATGTTTTGATGCTTCTGGGAGATTAAGAATTGCCCCAAAGGGAAACACTGCAAAAGAAAATAGAAATGAGTTCTAAAAACTATTTTCTTTTTATTTTTTTTAATTGTAGACAAGCCAGAAATATAGAAAAACAGCTGAAGGGGAAATTAGAGAGAAAATGAAAATCCTGCAGACAATGAGGAACTGAGCAGGTTCTGATCTTTCCTGTGATTATTACAGCTAACAACCCATTTAAGAGAGATGTAAGACACGTTACTGTTTCTAACCCCTTTAGAGGATCAACAATGCAAAAAACACTACAGACAAATATTTTAATTGTAGTGCTAATTCAGTTGTTTCTACTCTTTGTTTAAAAGTATACTGTGTTCATATGGCTAAGTGTTTTTGTTTGTTTTGCATCAACCCCACTCAAGTGTGGAAAAAGCTGGAGTGGGTGAACAAAGGCTTTTCTCCCTCACATACCTTCCAAATATTCCAAACCTCACTAAAACGGACAACAAAAACTCTGATACTTGTCTTTCATTATTTTGAGGTCCCACGTGAGAAACTGTACATTACTCATTACAAAAGTCTCCTGCACGCAATTACTTGGCCTGAGAGGCTGCAGTTTTTCCTGCACGAGAAGCATTTTGTTCCTCCCACCCTGCAGGAACATCTTGTTGCAATCTGCCTCCTGCCAAACGGGGCACCTTGCTGCCTGGGAGGCATCAGCCAGGGGAGCATCTTTCTCTGGCCTGACACCCGCAATGCCACTCGCCAGGCTGCTGCCGGCAATTCAATTCAGCAGGAAATGTATCCCAGCGCTGCTGCTGCCATGCCCTGACCACGCCCTGTACAGGTTAGGTAGGTAAACATCTTATGTCACAGAGAGGTGTGAAAGGATCACCTTTTTGATCAGAAAACAGGAAAGAATTAAGTAAAATACGAAAGCAAAAATGCAGAGCTTCCTTCCCAAGCAAACCCTTCCTAGCTCTTGCACTTGTCTTGGTTCACTTGCAGGTTTTTGAGCTCCTCCTTTACTCATAGCTCACTTGCTTCAGAGAGTTACTCGCAGCTACATTTCCTCTGTTCCTTTGTTAAAGATGGAGTCCCCCCAGGGCTGCTCACAGCACTTGCTTAGGGCTACCTTCCTCTCCTTTCCATCAAAACTCTCCTATTAGGCATCTCTGCCTTTCACAATTTCCAGAACTAGTCATATCAAATACAGCTATGGAAATTTGTATTTCCCCCTTCTGCTTTCTGGAGTTTTTATTTATTTAAAAAAAAAAAAAAAAAAAATCAGTTAAGTAGGACACCACACTTCTTGAACCAGGGCATCACGTTTCATTCAAATGAGATTCAAGATTTACGATAATGTAGAACTTCAGATTATAAATCTCACATATTTAGAAATATTCAGCACATACATAGCTTACATATTGCCTAATGTCTCTTTTTTAGTGCTTTGGCTAGAATCTACACTGCCTGCCCATTGATGTTTCATACCAATTGGGATGTCTTGTCACTACAAAATGCAGTTTTCTCCAGCTGAAACTTAAGTGAAAGCAGTAAACAAAACAAATCTGCAATTCTGCTACAGCTGTAATAACCAATTCCTTTATTCCGACCCAGATCCATTAAGATCCAGTAACAGAAAACACGCCATGTTAAAAGGTGAGGAATACAGTCTGTGTTTCTTAAAATAGCTGATCTATTGCCTTCTGAAAGAATCCAGCCTCTTCTGTGGGGAACAGCACAACCTGAACACAGAAAGTGCCATCCTGTGGCACCAACTGCTCACCATGTGAATAATGAAATCGTAAGAAAATACTTGAGAATAGTGACAGCTATATCTTGAAGTAGAACTGAACTGCATAATAATGTGCTTAAACACTTTTCGACTGCTGACAGAACAAAGGAGATTACATGGTGACCACAGGAAATACCAGTATGATGAAAACAATGGAAGAGTTTATTTCTGTAGCTCAACCTCTATCTCCCCTTATCTATTCTTCAAAATAGTCTTCATGATATAGAGCTGAAGACCAAAAACAAAGTATAAAGCCAAAAGAAACACATATTGCAGTGCAAAAATTGAAAAAAACCAAACCATCCTTCAAATAATCATTACATTAGAGTTATAAGACATAATAGAGTATAGTACTAAAGGCAAATAGTAAATTTAAATTAAAGGCTATAGAAGTTGAATTTGCATAATATGATAACATTAGAAATTTTATTTTATATTTTTCTTAATTTGAACAACTACTGTTATTAAAATATGATGTCATAAACATTACTCTTAAAATCACTTAATCTTTTTCCAATATAAAATATTTCACTATGAATATTTCCCATTTATTTAATTTACAGGCATGTTTTTGTATTATGAGTTTTGGAAAGGAGTGAAAAAATCATGGTTTTATGAAAGTGTGCAGTTTTCTCTCAATTCAGTTTGTTTCTACATGAACAACCCCTGCTGAGCTCATAAATCTCACAGTAAAACTTATGAAACTGCTGCAACAAATATCAGAAAGACAAGAAATGAGAAATGGCTGATCTGACTTTCTGCTCGGGCTATTTCAGGATGAACAGATCAACTTCCCAGATGCCTATTCATGCCTGCACTGGGAAAGCCATTATAATGAAAATCAGAGTTAAAAGGTCTGGAGCCTTACCTGGCCTGGAGGTATTCTCTGAAAAAACCTGTTTTTCCTGGTCTAGAAAGAACTGACCCCTTGAACAAGGTAAATTAGCTTTTCAGAGGCCTGGAATAAATTCCTAGGCTTAAGATGCTTTTTGGTCTTTGCTATTTACCCACTTCCTTCGCCTTAACGAACTTCAGCAGAAACAAGAGCTGGAAAACACCACTCTCACAGCCACTCATAACTATGTTTTAGGCACCTAAAATACAGGTACAAGGCCTAATGGCATCCATTAACACACTTTCAATAACACCTAAGAACCTACTGCATGCACCTACTATGAAGCAGTTACCTCCATCTCTAAGCATTAGCAACACTTTTAAAAATACCTGCTCTTAGGACAGAAAACTGAAGCTTTGTAAAAACTAGAGCATTGATGAGGGATTGAGGAAATGGTTTCAGAATTAATTTGATCCATCATAAAGCTGCATTGCATGTTGCCATCGATGCCCAACCACTCCCAGGGCTTGGAAACAACCCCAGCAGGTGCTGGACTGGAACCAAGCCCCAGCTCCTGTCAGGACATGGCCACCGGGGCTGGGGGGATCCAGCAGCCCAGGCTGGGGGGCAGGAGGAACAGCCCCATTCCAGAGCAGGGCAGGGAACTCCTGGGACTGAACCCACTGAGAAATGGGGACACTGTAACCCCAAGCCTGCAAAGCAAACTGACCTGTGCACAGAATATGCACTGGCAGAAGCTCAGACATGCAAAGAGATCTTCTCCATGGCACCAAATCCCACACCCTGAGCTTTTTTCAGGCAGCCTGATTTGCATAGAGTAACTGCAAACTCAGGTATTTCTCCAGCCTCATTCCATTTGGGACTACAGGTTGGGGGCTCTTTTTCCCCTTGGAAAGGCTGGTGTTGTGGGGGGCTTTTTTTGCTTGGATTTGTTTGTTAGTGTGGGGTGTTTTTAATTAACAAGTTGCTATGTAACACCTCCTGAGTGCTAGTAAATATTAACTTAAAAAGTAGAGGCAAGAAATAAAGCAAGTGTGAAGGTGCAACTACTAATATAATTGTCTTGGGCAAATAATTGTCTTGGGCTCAGTTCACTCAGATTCATGAGTAAAGACCATGAATTTTAGACTGCATAGAAAACCTAAGAATGAAAACTGTAACTCCTGTAAGAAGGGTGGAAAAATGCAAGGAGAAATCATAAACAAACAGATGTTGCACTTATTTGTAGTAAGGAATGTTCTGTACAACATTAAGAAACCTAAAAGAGCAATTGGATGACAGCAACATTTCTGACGTTTCTTTAGATTCATTTCAATAAATATCAGGTAAAGTGAGGGATAATTTAGCTGTCTGAATTACTGGATTATGAATTAAATGGTTCCTTTTAACATTCTGTACTCAAACCACAGTCCTATTAAGCATAAGACTGTAATGTGAATTTTTAAAGAATGAGAAAATATTATCAGTTCTGCAAGTGATTAAGTCTAGCCCAAAAAGAACATGTAAGGCAAATGCTTTGGAAAGCCTGCCTTTTTGTATAAATGACAGATCAAAGTGTTATTAGTAAAATTACATTAGTAAAATTCCTGTTAAACTGGATCCTGGAAAAGGAGTACTGAAAGGCAATTTAGATTCTACCTCTTCCTTAAACCACCACGTTTTATTTATTTTAACTTGCAGGTCCTTGCAAAACTCTCACTGGCACGCCCGTTCTTTTCTTTCCGCTGAAATCACAAGACAGGACAATCAGGTTTGTTATCACAAACCCCTCAAACATAACACACACGTGCATACATTTTTCTTGGGCTGTGGAATAGCAGTCTTCTGCTTTTCACACTCACAAATTTTATAATGACAGAAAAATTCTCACAAATTTATCTTCCGTTCTTCACTGAAGACTTAAAAAAAAGAGAGGAAAAAAAGCCTCACACACAGATGGAGATTTCTTACATGTTCTGCACTCTGTATTGTCACCACAGGACCACCTGCAGTCCTGCACTGCCCAGATAGGTGTTCTCTAAAACACCTGGGTAAGCTGTTTGCCCAAGGACTGTGTGCTGGAGATAAGAGGTAATTAGCAAATGAGACTATTCCTAGCACTCCTCCTTCAACATTAAGTGCAGAGCTGCAGCAGCAAGCTGGCACCTGGTACAGGGAAATGCTAGATGTGATCATTTCAATTTACACATTCAGCATTACATCCCATATGCTTGTCAATGTGAAAGTGTCAGTGATAACAGAGATACCCTAAGAAACTGCTCTGTTGAAATGCTGACATGAAGTTTTTATGTATGAAACAGACCCTCTACTCTGGACCATCTGTAACTTCTTCCTTTTCTCATGGGGCATGTGTTGGCCATAAAATCTTTCCATTAAAAAAAGCATATAAAAAATTAAGCTCGAGTTTAAAGGGAAAATTTTAAGCCCTTGAACATCCATAAACCAAATTTATATATTGAAGTATTTTTCATATAAACACACTACTTGCTCAGCAAGAATAAAAAAATTGCTGAGCAGAAGAAGTTTGCTGCAATTAGATATAGCAAAATTTATAGCTGTGCTGCAAAATTAAAGGAAAGTATCTGGCACTATGGCTTGTACCAATATATAAAATTAAACAAACTGGCAAATTGTGACTGGATTTGTCTCTTGACTCTGTAGTATGTTTTTCCATGCCCATCTTCTGTACACATCACAGGTGTTTCTTTCCAATATGCATTCCAGTGGTTTCACAACCAGAAATTTCTAAAGTACAACAAAAGTAGGCAGCTTCTTTTGTGTGAGAAGTGACGAGTTTGCTGAATTAGGTGACTAACTAAGGCTATGGAAGACAATGCACAGAAGCAGAATGATTTCCTCAGCACAGCTGAGGTCTGTGAGGTGGCGTCGATCATCAGAAAAGGATGATGGAGAGGATGGAGGGAGAGAACAGGATGGCAAAATTTACAAGGCAGCAGTTTTATTTATTATACTCCTTAAATGGTCTGAAAATGCATTGAGGAGTGAGAAATGGAGAAATATTCTCCATGATAATGTCTTTAAAAAGTAAAGTTGACAAAAGACAAGGAGATTCATGACCACAGTCATGCAGTCCAAAACCTAAAAATACAAATTAAGTATTTTTTTTTTAAATCCTAAGCAGTGAGGCAAGAAATATCTACTGGTCCTCAATGACAGTGGATAATTAAGAAATGTACAGTCTAAGCAGGCTACTTTATCCATTTAAGTATTTTGGCATTTTCCTCAACAGCTTCCAGTACTGACTTCCACTGAAAGAAAAAGAATCTAAATGACTGAGATAAAATGAGGCAATTTCTGTTCCAGTAAAAGTACATGTACACTTAAAATCCCTAAAGTAGTCTTGAAATGGCTAGGTTATCTGGGAAATGAACCCTTTGGAAAAATCTTGTTTCTTTCCTCAGGACAGAAATCAGATGCAACTCTGAATCGACCCAACCACACCCTTATAAAGACACAAAGGCTGTCTTCGCATTTGCACTTGTAAACCCTTGCAGACAATTTGGGACACCCTTCACCATCTTCATACCTAAATCAAGGAGATTCAGACTCTAGATATTCTGATTTTAAATGACAGTGTCCCACAAAGGAACATTAATCATGTTAAGTGTCAAACTGGTGCTGTATTTTAACAAAGAATGGCACATTTTAGACCATTTTTCTCTCTTGAGAAGAAAATGCCCATTCAACTGGCACAACGGTTTCCCAAGCTTCAGTGGATGCATGGATCTCACTGGTTTTTCATCTATTTAAGGGTGAGGCACTCTGACAGCTCCACCATGACCTACACCTCTCCCAGTTGTCCCACGCCTGGGTGCCATGGTTCAGGGAAGAGGCTGGGGGTAGGTTCTTCCTAAAAGAGAAGGAAAGGCTGTCTCCTGCCAGCCCTGCCTCCTGCATCAGTCCACCCCAGGGCTGCCAGAGACCACAAGGGAGGTGCTGGGGTGACAGAGCAGGAACCAATGCTTTGTACCACCATCAGAGGGAAATCCTGCAGCTCTGTGCCACGGCTCAGCCCCACTGTGTGCAGGTACCCTGCGTGATGTCACCTCCAGGGCAGCAATGTCCCCCTGCCCAGGTGCACGGAGAGCACCTGCAGCTTTGCCCTTGACAGGCTTTCCAAGGCATACTGCCTACTGCAAACATCTTCTGGTAATTAAATCTTAATACCTTCACTTTGGAAAGCAAACACCAGACACAGAGAAGCTGTACACATCTCCCCATGCTCCAGAGACTTTCCTAAATAACTTGTCAGCAGTACTAATTGAAAGCATGTAACATTAATATATTAGCAGCAGACATATGATCAAAAATACACATTTTCCATAGAAAACTGGAATTTTTCAAGGGGGAGGAAAGAGATGCATATGCCTTTATTATTGTCTAATCTTATTGTCTAAAGCATTTATTTGGGATCTAATCTAGAAATTTCTGTTACACATTTTCACCATATGCTTTATGAGTGGGGTTTATTTTCTCCCTTTAAACAGCATCAAAGCCTTCCATTACCCTCATCAGAGGTACTCCAAATTCTGGCCTCCTAAACACAACAAACACAGAAAACAACTGCTTCTCCTAAAGTACCTGACTGTAAGGTCTAGGTGTATATTCAAGTGACACAGGTAAAGCTGACAGCTCTAAAAACAGACTTAATAGTTTAGGTTGCAGACATGCTATTGTGTTGTCAGCAGAATAAGCACTCTTGTAACCTTCAATACTTTGGTTGAGGAAACTAAAAAAGTTGAGCTTGGAAAAGGGAGAAAAAACAAAAGTAAGCATTCTAAGTCTAGGGAATTCAGTCTACTATCTTCAAAAGGAGACACCTCCCTATGCTGCAGATCTAATTTAGGAGGCATGACTTTATAAATGCTCAAAGAATAAAAAGGAAATTTCAGCTGAGCATATACATTCACACTGTCAAAATATATCTATACATATACATATCTATGCATAAAACTACCCAGGTTTAAGCTCTATGCAGGTAATTTGTTGAAAACTTAATTCCCAATGAAGGGTATATATATGTGTGGGCATTAAAATGGGAATTGATTCCAGAGGCTTTTGTTCCAATACCTCCTTCACTTTTAATTCCCCCAGGTTTTCTTAAGAATGTAGCATAATTGAGAACTATTTTCATGGAACAGTAATTCTAAATAAGTGGGATGTTGGAGGTGAATTGTACGTCTAAAAATGATTTTATGTCTAAATCATTAAATATCTTGCAGTGAACATAGCATCTTTTTCCCATTTAAATGCTTGACTGGCATAAATAAATATATATTAAAAAGTCCTTCTAAGAACAAAATTTTTAGTTAACAAGCTTCTAGGAAAATCCACCCCATGAGGCCATACCAAGGTACCACAAGAATATGTATTGTCTTTTTACTGATAGACATATTGTTAGCACTCAGGAGAATTGCTTGTGAGCAGTTAACTAACACTACCCTATACAAACATGTGGCCAAAAATTCTCCAAATCTTCAATAATGAGATTTCCTTGTGTTATTTCTTCATAGTGTCATTGGTAACAATTCACTGGCCCTTATCAGACAAGAATTCCCATTTTCTATCATTCCATTTTTACCTGCCTAATCAGTTGAACAAAAGTACTTTATGTAAAACGATTCCTTTAGTTGCCTTAGCTACAAATCCCTGCAGTATTGTATAATTGAAATCTACTCACGTAAGTTAGTAATAATTAGGCCCCAAAATTAAGCCAAAGACAAAGTTAATTCAAATAGTCAGCTGCTGTCATTTAAATGGTTACAGAGGTTTATTGTTGCTTAACATCCTTGAATGCTTCTAAGTGCACCTTTTTTCCCCTCTCTGTTACAAACTGATCCCTTACTCCAGATAGAAACAGGATCAAGAGAATGAATTTTATGTCATAATCATTCATACATTGACCAAAGATTTTTTTTTACTAGTTTTTCCCAGTTACTGTCACTAGATTTTCCTATTTTAGTTTTTAATCAGCCACATGAATAAAGGAAATAAAAAGAATCAAAACAGATGAGGCTCTGAGGTAAATAAAGTCAGCATCACTAAGTCTGTTGCAAGTGACATTAACATGGTAACAAATTTTTAATAGCAAATATTCAGAAAGTCTCTCTTCATACTTCAAAAAACCTTTTGTAAAAAGAAGGCAACATAGAAATACAGTTAAAATGGATCCATGATAAATCTAAGACCTAGAAAATAATGCATAAAAGAGATAAGATTAAATATCATAACAGGAATTGTTCTCGGGACTGAGTTAGGACTGTTGATTTATCACTGTGAAATTTGAAATATTTTGCACACAAAAAATAATTGCTATATTGTTACATATGAAACATAAGATAATTGCTACATTATTAGATTGTAACTGGTAAAGGAAAGACTGCTGGTTAGATGTATTTCTGACTGTTTTTCTGTCGGCACTCAGTTTACACTGCAGAACAAAACACTGCATCATAAATCCTTCAAGACAGTTTATATATGGATGACTTCCAGCCTTTTGTATTGTGAATTTTTAAAAATGTACCAATGCTTTTTATATATAGGAAGATATACATACATATCCAGATATTTAGACTAGCATAGAGATGATTACTGAGCAGGACTTGAATTGAAGGTCTAAACCAAGCAGTTTATGCATGATATAGTATGCTGATAGATTTTTTTTTTTTCCAGCTGGTGCATTAATACACGAAGTGATGTTTTGTGGACCCTATCCATCTTTATGGGTAATAATCCACATCACAAACCACCCGTTTGCCCTCTAGTACTTTCTGTGCTTCACTCTTCACGCATGCCAGCTTCATCTGTTGCAAATTAAATGATGCAAAAGCGTAAGCAACAAATTGTTCAGTTTTGTTTACTAAAAGCATATTTATCTTAAGCCACTAAAAAGCATGATCAGTCCTCAGCCAGAAACACAGACTCTTCCAATAGACTTTCAATGGTCAATGTTACAGTGTTGCAGAATAAATAGCCATTTAATTCTTACAGTAACATTTGCAATTAGAGGCAATTCACAAGCCTAAGCAAATGAACTAGGGTAGCTCAATGGGAGAACTACTGTGGAAGGCAGATTTAGTCACATGAACAGGATCCTGGCAAACAGGAAAATCTGACTGAAGCTCATTCAAAAGATGGTTAAAACAGAAGCGACATGAAACAGCTCTGAAGCCTATAAAAGGCAAACATTTCCCATTTCTTTTCCAACTAAAAGTGCAGCACACAGGCAAATCTGGTTTCAATGTCAACTTCCTCTCAGGTTTCCTAAATGAATTACCTAATTCAAATTTAACAAGAAAATTGCTCCAACAGCACCTTGCATTAATTGCACTTTCTGCTGGAAGAGAACAAAACTACCTAACTCCTGAGAGAGACATCAAAATCCCTGACAAGGGAGAACACAAAAGCCAGCCTTCCTTCCATCGTCAAGATCCCTCATAAAACTCACCGAGCGCTGTATCCAACAACTGAAAGTTATGTGGTCCCCCTGGGTTTCTCACATGTATGGGTTGCTCAGGCAACAGATGAAAAAAAATTCATTTTGCTTCCCAACTAGTCTCCCCCACACATCTTTTATACACCAAGAAAACATCAGGGATTATTATACTAGTATTAATTGAGAAAACAAAATGAATGAAACATTCCCAACCACCTGGACCAGTCCAAGCTCAGAAGGAACAACCAGGGACTCTCCCCCACCACTGCCAACACCCTCACGTATGCTTACATGGGTTGCCCTAACGTCACTGGGACATGGATGAAATGTCTCCCTGACTGAAAGGAGGAGCCATAAGCAGAGCTAACATTCATATAGCTCCATTTCTTTATACTTAAATGAAAGCAAGGAGGTAGAGACTATAGAAACAGACAGAGCTTTAGCACAGTTGGGTTTTGAAAGCCAATGGCGTAGTTTGAGACTTTCTGGAACGGCAGGAATGTGGAACACCTTGTGCAAAAGGTTTTTTTAGCTCCTACTATCAGAAAGAACTACATATTCAATTTATCATACTGTGTCTCTGGATTTCAGGTATGGCTCATCTACAGAGGCACACATACAAAATATATCCCATGTTTAAAATGTAAAAAGCTTAGTATTCCTCAAAAAAATGAATTATGATTGGAAAAGTATCCAGCATTCAGGAGTCTCATTTGAAATATCAACCCAAACATAATAAACAAAAAAACCAAAATCACAAGGCACAACTATAAATATTCTTCTATAAAACCAACATTGATGAGTAAAAATAACACCAGACAATTTTTAAGTGTGTCTTTGCCATTGTTAGGTGCTCCTATACTACGAAGTGCCTTTATAATGGGAGTACGGATGGACAAGCCAAGAACTTCTCTCTTTGAATGGTTTTATCTCCTCTTCCTCATGTAACACAAACATGGAAGCAGGCACATACATGAAACATACTTTAGAGCCATTTGTGTAAATCCTTTTTCTGTAGTCCCTTCATCCTACATATGCTTCATGCTATCAAGACATTCATCCAAGACATTGCATGAAACATGCAATTAGCACAGACTGTTACTTTCTGTGCCATTTAGTCACAGAGGTAGACTATGAGCATCAGTGGATCTGCCTGCAAGTATAAAACCCATTATGTGCTTGTAGAACTTGGCAACAAATATTTAATCTAAAATCATTATACTTTATGGTAATTTTTATAATCTGATCATAAGGACACTAAATGTAATAAGAAAGCCAGTGCTGAGGCATTCATTGATATCAGATGCTTCAGGCAGTTATAACTCCATTTTACACTATGACCTGAAATTACAATATAAAACAATGTTAAAACTATATAAAAACCCTGGTTACTAAGATGAGCAGCATTCTTCCACTTAAAAAAAAAAAAAAAAGAACAGAAATGAAAAATAATTAGAATTTTTTAAAATACAACTCTTAATAAAAACTAAATCATATATTGTCCCATATTTAGTAACAGAATACCAATACAGCCTATTTACATTTCAAAAGATGTCCAAATTCTGCTACTGTGTTCCTCATAAAGGACTCTTATCATAATAAACTAATCTAAAATATTCCCAGATTTTTATTTAACAAAAGAAAAGCCCCTTAAGCAATGATGTCAGTGCAGGTCAGCTGAAGGTTAAGTCAATCCCCTCTCATTGCACTGGTCATCAGCACAGCTCACCTCGCCCACTGAGACCCACCAAGGTTACTGCAACTAAAGACAATAAACTCCATCTTAGAGGGCTCTAAAAATACAGCATCTGCTCTTAACACAACACACTGCACTTCTATCATTTTACACATTACAGGGGTTTTTCTTCTTCTGAATACAGAGCCCAAGAACATGCAAAATCTCCCCCCATAAAGGAAAATGTTTTTCAGTAACTGAGAAAACAGCATATCAAAACAGTAATATTATTGCTCATCTCATAGTAATTATGCATTTAGACTCTTTTCTTTGCTTAAATTGTGAGACTCCTACATTAACACTTCCTAGCAAATTTTCATTTAAATGTAAGTACAGTATTTAAAGTGGTTCTTCATGCATCCTTCTACATGGTTCTTCTACATTTTAAAATAGTGGTGGTTTTGCTTTGGTTTTTTTTGGGTTACAAAAATGTAATGTTACAGCATAGAATCCTGCAGACCTCACTGCTCTGGGAATGTATAAATGGTTATTCACTGCCAGCATGTTAAAGCATCTCTGGATTTTCTGGGCGGTCTGTCAGTCTCTATTTTCTGTAAATGCAGTTGAAAAGCTTAACAGATATTCTTCTTTAAGAAGTTTGGTCTTGCCATTTAGATCAATTTTCTTTTTAGAAGATATATTGGGCCTCCCTCAGAAAAGAAAAGAGAGATGTCCCAGAAAAGTATGCACCAGAAAATCCCACTGAAAAATGGCACAATCCTTCAGGACAGAAAACAGGACCCAGTGCAGCAGTTGCTTTCTTCAGAAAAGTTCTGCATAATCTGCATTAACCAATTAGGAAAACAAAAATTTGCTAGAGAATCCTAAACCATATCAGGTATACATGATATAAATAAAGGTAGTATTAGGCTTATTTGACTGATGCTCCAACAGGCAGGCAATACCTGTCTGGCCTCAGTACGCTGGGGGTGCTTACAGATGCTTTGCAACCTCTGTAAACCAAGCAGCTCCTACTAACTGGGTGCCTGACAGAGCTCTCACTGTGGTAAATCTGGCTAGAAATTAAATTAGTGCTCCTATTTGCTCTGGTGTGACTCCATAATGGATTTCACTCCTTGCAGAACCTTAAACCACTAATTAAAAGAAGTTGATTTCTCCTCAAGTCCATGGTATAAGTTTTTTATAATTTTTATCCTGGGTAAAATCCTACTAATATTCGCCAGTAAATGTGTAGGAAAGCTGACATGCTTTCACAGTTTTTTCAGTACCTGTGCCATGTGCCTTAGACACTCCACATCTGAGTGGCCTGACAGGAAGATGAAGAGCTGAAGTAATACACTAAAATAGCAAATACCTTTGTAGTGGCCCAGAGTACGCTGTCTGAATTTAGTGTGTCCTTTCTTTAGTAAATGCACTAACATTGAATATGCACTTAAAACAGCTTCCAATTCAGCACTCAGCTCTTTGGCTGGCATAACTGGAACTTACAGGAAGATACCCTTTTCAGTGTAATGCTCATTAAAACAAACATTCAGAAGCAAAGACGAGCTGGATTTCTTCAAATAACATTAATTCAATTTAGGAAAACAGAATTAAATAGATAATGAAAGCATGATGCTTCTTCCTTTGGACAAAGCACAGATAATAATTCATAATAAAATGAATTTAAATTGTATTAAACCTTGATTAAAATAGAATGTTAGCAAAGAAAATTATTTCAGCACTTCCCAAGCACTTGTGCTTTTCAAGCAGCAGAAGAAAATAAAAACAAACAGCATCAAAAGCTAGTCAAAGGTGGACTTTGTAAGCAAGATAAAGCTTAAAATACTGAAACCTGCACAGTCCAAAAGCAAATCTTCACCAGAATGTTAAGCTCTGACATCTTTTCTTCATTTGCATATTAGTGTATCTGTCTTAACTTGCTTGAAGAGAAACCAATAATACATATAATAAGCTTTCTACTCTGCTTTGCTATGGAAACAAGACGTGTGATCTCACTCTCTGGCTTTCTGTATTTTCTCAGATAATTTTTAAATTGTTAGATGGTTTCACCTAATTAGGACGGGGGAAAAAAAACGAGGGAAAAAAAGAGGTGGTGTCAAAAGTAATTAATTTCCTAGAGTTTGTAGGAAACAGGTAAGTAAAGGTGCAGGACTCAGCTGCACGGGGCTGAGCAGGAAGCGTGGGACAGACACAGAGGGAGCTCTGCTCTGCCCTGGGTCCCCAGGCCACTCCTCACACGGCCACCTGCCCACGTCTGAGCCAAGCTGCTTCCCCAGGATTGCCCTTCCAGTCTGCCTTTCCCAACAGAAGTGTAGTTTGAAAGACATGCCTGCATAAAGTGTGCTAGAAAAACGGACAGGAGACTTTCAGAAATGAGATTAATATTCCAGCCTCTTGTCTCTTCCTCATTTAGGGCCACAACGCTTGCTGTCGGTGGCAATAACAACCAACACAATATTGGCCTGTTGTTGATCAGATGCACCAGCAGTGGGAAATAACTCACAGTGGTTTTCCCATCCAGCACTTGTCTGTTCCAGGTGAATTTTACCTGCGGACTGTTTCAAAAGCAATCCCATCTGGACTGCGTAGCCAGGAGAAACAAAAAGCAAAACTGAGTCCTTCTTATCTGAAGATACGATTCCTGTTTGGATAGGCAACACTAAAAGGAAATTACAGCCTTCGTATAACTGTGCTTCTGCTTGCTAATTCCCCAGTGAGTTAAAGTTAAGGCTGTGAGAGTAATGAAGCCTTTTCTTGATTGGAAAATGTTTCATTATGTGAACAAATGAATCACTTGTCCATACCCAGGATTCTTCCCCCCGCTTCGTCTCCATTAAACTGTACAGAAACATTAAAATGTAGCAGCAGGGAATTCAGCCAGGTTTTATCTCCCCCAGTAACTGTAACAACCTTCATGTACACATCAGATTTCTATAAAAAAAGTACGTTCCAACCAAGAGAATTAAAGATTTTCTTATTTGTAGCAAAAGTTAGATGTTCTTATTTTAACCTTTGTTCATGTTCATACTTCCAGGCATGAAGTGCTACTAAAGCATGTTATACTTGGCATCTCTTATTACTGAAGCAGAAGGCAATGTAATCTTGTGAGAAAGTGTAATAATGCAGTATTCATTTTTCTTCTGTGGCTGGGAGCCAACTCTATATTAATATTCATTTCCAGTATACAGAGCCACAGTATTTCATTTATTTTAAGAATTTACAATTAATTTGGTATGATTCTGTTATCTGCTCCCAATTTCCTTCCCTGTTTCTTTTAGCTGAAAAAGCAGCCCTTGTATAGATTTTAAAAAAGTAAATTCACAACTGAAGCATCAAAAGATTGCTACTGGCTACTAAAAGCAAGAAAAACAGGGACAGAACAAAATGAACTTGAAATATTGCAGATGACAATGACAATTAACTTTCTGCAAATGGCAAAAATTCAATCTGCAGAAGTTCTCAGTTGACTTTTTCCTTTCCAAATTCAGCAGATAAAACACTCTTTAGAGCCTGCTGTTTGCAACTGTAACGAAACCACAGAAAGTTGTTCACCTGCTTTTCCTTTGTGCTTTTAGATGTTTTCAACCACCACACAGCATCCAACTGCAAGTACCTGAATGCTTGTAAAATGCATTAGGTAGAGGGATTTGAAACATTTGCAATAATAATAAAAAAATCCTTACTGTTTTAAAACTTCAGAAAAAAACCCACAAATAGATGTCTCCACTTCCTACACCTTAGATTTCACCTAGTGCAACCACTTTTGCAATGTAAGTGTATTTATAATTAGCACCAGTTATTACCAAACCAGCCAGTCATAAAGTTTATAACTCTGATCTCCAACCTCCTAATCCACATTTACCTTTCTTACCTCAGAGAGAGACTGAAAAGCATTCTGCCTTCCAGCTGTTTGTACTTATTTTCCCATACCAATGAGATTATAGCCAAGTGCACAGCCTGGACAGACACCCAGAGAGCAGTGAGCACAGCAGCTCCCAGACCAGGAGTCCCAGCAAGGATGAAACCCTCCCAGATGTGCACTGGGAAACGCCAGCTTCCTACTCTAGCCTGGCAATGTTTAAGGAGGGGAGGGATGGGAAACTGGCTGCAAAAGCTATTTAAGTGAAATGAGACTTCCCCAAGTTCAGAAACCTCCATGAAGACTCCGAGGACTACATTGCCTGAGAGATGTGTGTGTTCACACATGCAGATGAACAACCTACTTCAGCAAAGCTCGTCTGTCGGCACAGCGCACAACCTGAGCTGTGCAAGACTGGAAAGAAAGCTTAGGAAATTAGGCACTGAGCATGGAAGGCTGCATAAAATACTTAATTCTTTTAATCTTGGATTTTGTCATTTTTAGGGACTTTTTATTTATATAATAGTTCCTTTTCACTTATACAGATTTAGGAAAAAAAGAGAGGGGGAGGCAGGGTAGCTTTCCTGAAGTGTTTCTGAAAATCTAGACTTAAAATTCAAAAAATTTTGACAGAGTAAGGCGTGTATCTGCTTTAAAAGCTGGTGACATCCTGACAAAGATGCAACAAGGAAATCTACATATTATATATCAATTACTGAATAATGTGAGATGGCATGGAGATGCTATTTTATTACTAAAACAATCTTTTCACCTGCAATCTAGTCAATCAAAACGCTTACACCCAAAAATAGCCTCAAGTTCTTTAAGAATATTTGTAATTAAGAATTAATAAATAATGTTTTCCTATTAATTCATTTGTGTTCCTCTGTTTATTAAAAGGGCCACAAGAACAGCTGTGGAGACAGACTAACTGGATGAAGTATAGTTTATGAAGAAAAACAGATAAAGAATAGATAATGCAACTTCTTTAAAAAATCTATTTCCTTCCTCATCTCTTTAACAGCTATTTTAAACACATTTGATAGCAGTGAAGTATTTTTCCTTTTTCTAAAAAAAGCAAAAATATTTTCAAGTAGATGCTATTTCTGTATTAAGTTCGAGTTTTCTTTCCTGAAATTTAACTTGCATAGCACTAATCTTAATGAAGTGTTTGCCATTTCATTTTCAATGAGCCAAATTAAAAAAGTAAAACGGGTATTTCATTTAGTTGTTTTATATCACATTTAACATATCCATACATTCCTTTTAAATGGTTGTGCAATGAGAATAGATAAAGATGGATAAGCAGGAAGAATCCAAAAATAAGGCACCTACCAATCAAGGCTATTAATATTTCACTTGCCCGAATATTGCATTTCAATTTCAACATATCACACTATCAAGCCCACAAAATCCATTTTCTTTTTTTCGTCATTAAAAAGGGACAATTTGAGTCTTACAAATTAAACCTAGAATATGCTACAGATACATTTAGTTTGACATCCTCAAACTTCAAGTTATCTAGCAGAAATTAATTGTACAGTCCATTTAACTCATCTGCAAACTCAAGTAAAAAATAAACTAAAGCTTACCTTCAGTACCCTGCAGGAAGCTGATAATGAGCAGAAACCAAAAACTTTGCATTCTGCAGCCAGAAGACACCATTATTGATCCCTGTAAGAATTTTCTTTGTATTCCTTAATGAATCCAGTTATAAAAGTCCAGCATCATCGAAACCAGTGGTCTGCATTATTCATCTTCATACCTGGATAGCAGAGGATTTGGAAGAAAAAAGAGAAAAAAAATCCATCAGTATCTGAACACCAGTAATTTAGAATACCAAATTTTACTTCACACAAAGATGGAAGTTTTTAGTGAAAACTGACAGTACACCTGCACTGTAGCTGGGCATTTGGCAGGCTTCTGGGATGGAATCTCTCAAGGTCAATGATTGCTGAACACAATGCCAAATAATGATATGTGTTAAGGTTGAAAGCATGAGTGTTATTGATGTATTTGCACTAAGATGCATGGAAAAAAAAAAAAAAAAACAAAAACCAGAGAACATTTTCACAGAGTATAAGAAACTGGACCTGTAGATGAGTAGGCTAAGCTTTTCTGACTCCACAAATCTGACATGACCTGCATTTCTCTACCTCTAAGAACCACAGTAAAATTAAATCTAGGGCACTACCATATTTCTTGGCAATTTGAAACATGGAGTGGCTGAGAACAACACAGCAACTCCTCTCAGCAGGAAGGCTGAGCAGGTCTGCTCCCTGCCATGGTTCTGGCGTTGCTTTCACGCTACACAAAGATTGCTCTTCTTGGATGAGAGAGGGAGTAACAGCTGCTTTGCTGAAAAAATACCCTGTTTGGTGAGGCAGCCTTTTCATATGACTGCACAGTTAGCTGTATTTCTACAGAATAAACATCTTCAGAGAAAAGGGAATAAACAATGGGTGAGACCTTCGCTTGTCCTTAGCCTCGGACAAGATTTGTCTTCTACTGAGAAATACAAACTGAACTGCTCCTGTAAACGATGTGCCAAAGGAAGAATTCTTAAAGCTATCATTTGCATTTGAAAAATATAATTACAGTGATAGAGTGCAGTAGCTGTGGTAGAAGATTTGACAGCAGAGTGCTCCCTTTTGCTAATGACTCTATTCTCTCACCAGCCAGCTGACTAACTACACACATCCTCTTCCATATCTCACTGTGTGAAGCTAGGTCATGCTTCAGCCCCGACTATTAGAGTTTGGGAAGATAGAGAAAAAAGAACATCCATGAAAGAACAAATTATTTTTAAGTAGAAAACTGGCTCTACATATTACAGATATGTGAAACGACTCCGGAGAACACTGAACACTGCAGCAATCATAGATGCAAAGGGCTGAGCCCAGTGCCACATTGGCTTGGTATGTCCAAGACAAATGGACAGGACTGTGTGGATGTATTGCTGAGATATCTGAAATTAATGTTACTTTAAAACCATATGACAATGACGATGTAAAAATTTAAGTGGCAGGATCCAAGGGCCACTTATGATTCTTATGAGTACTACAGCATGTTAAGGGCTTTAAAAATACATTTACCCTTTTGGCAAGGAGAAGTGGAAAGGATGAAGAGCACAAAATGCCAGATACAGAAATTCTATGAGATGTTGATCATTTTCAGAAGTTGAAAATGTATATTAGTCAATGTTAATCTTAATCAATGATAAATTTGTTCCCTGAGCACACAAACAGCAACAAGACTGACACTCAGTTTTTTCGTCAAGGAGAGAAAGATGGGAAGTAACAGAAAACATTATGGAACAATTTCTCTGGCTCTCAAAGAAGGCAGTATATCTGTGAAGATTATTAAATAGCCAGGCAAGTTTCTTTACTTGGCTTCTCTTTAAGAGAACTGGGGGCAACCCTCTCACAACACAAGTGTGCATGTGATTTCTCACACAGGGAAATGAAAGAAAACGACATTTGAGTCCATATGATTTTATGTTTATTGATACATAAAAATGAGCCTTTTTTCCATTTTCCAGCTACAGACAGGTGCTCGTCAGTCACAGGCACTTTTTTCCCCCACACATATTTCAACGAGAAGCAGGCAACAGCAAACTGAGCACAGGACGACCAGAGTGTGGCTCTCCCTGGCACACGCCCTTGTGTCCTTGAGAGGTGCAAGGTGTGACCTTGACTTAGATGGTGATATAGCATCTAAAAACCCCAAAGTGGTTATGAAGAGACAGTCACATTCTAGCTCTAGATCTTTTACATTGGGCTGAGACTCTTTTGCAACTAAAAGAAAATAAATCTAAAAGTCCACAAAGGATGCACTGCATTCAGCAGAAATTAAAATTGCAAAGGAGCTCCTGCTGAGTTAAGAAGAAAAAATTGCCACCATGATCTCCAAAAAAAAGCCCTGGAGATAGTTCAGCTAGAAGCTTGGGAAGAGTTTGGATTAATTTTTCACCTGTAGCACCCAAAGGAAAAATCATAAAACTATTTCGCACACACTACAGACTAATCAGCGTAATTTCAGTAGGCAGTCAGAATAATCCAAGAGAATGGAGGATGAATAATAATGGCTAAAAGTGAAATTAAATCAGCTTTCGATTGCTCCCAGTCTGTCTAGAAGATTTGGACTTCCTGAGACTCAAGTTTTATTGTTATTTCTGTAATGTATCACTGCGCTCCCAGATTTTGAGACATCTTTCTTCAAGTGGATAGTGACATACCACACTATGTGTGCTTCATCATTCTCACAGTCATCACTTCCTTGCGGGCCTTTTTAAATTGGAGAGGGGAGGAAAGAGTTATGTTAAAAAAAAAACAATAATCAAACCACCACTTGCAGTAAGACCCAGCATCTCCCTAAGAAACAGTTCCAAAATGTATGCCAAATATTTTTTCTTTTTTTTTTTTTAGTTGAGTAAGAGTTCTTGACCTTCTAAACTGACTTAGCTACTTTTATAAGGACCTACAGTTTCTGAAAAGATATTGATGTCTTTGTAATACCACAACAAGCAGAAATTATTCAATTAAGAAGAAATTGCGAGCATTTTGAAGGACAAACTTAAGTGTTTTGTGCAATATATTGTTCTCTTTAGGTTGCTGTAGCCTACAGACATAGAATTTAACTCAGTATGCTGCTGCAAAAAGAATTCAAAAGAAACTAACCAGCTCCTATGAGATTATCAGTAACGCATGTTTATCTAAAAACCCAAGAAAAAATGAAATAGCGTTTGAAAACTGATGCAATAGGGTTGGAGGTTTCTTTTTTTCTTTTGAATAAGTTAGCATGTTCACAGCAAGCAAATTTCAATAGAGCCTCCATATTTGAGAAACTGTGTGGCTCCAAGTAAAAGAACGATGCAGTTCCAACTATTCATCAGCATAACAAAAGCTAAACCCGAGAAAGGCATCCAGACATGAGCTGGAGCCAGAGAGCACTCGGACTAAAGACACTGCTGTCAGCCACATCCTTCTGCCCATCCATCAGTGATACAGAGACTGGCGGTGGCATCTCAAAACAACAACAAATCCCAAACCAAACGAGTAGAAGCAGGAAAAGATGTATTAAGTTACTTCTTTGTAAACAGAAAAAGGAGACCACAGCGAGTGGCTGTCCTGTGCAAATAAGTTATTTCCCCTCAGACCTTAATAAACCTTTTCTCTGCATCACTGATTGCTTCAGCTTGTGGGTGGGGCAGAGACAAACTCCCTAGAGCAAAATCTTGCTTGAATTTCAGAGTGCAATAAAGCTGCCCAGAAAATTTCAGCTGTAACTTAAATCCCTACCTCTGGGCCATACTGCAATCTCCCACAGGAAGAAAAAACAACCCCCTGCTGGAAGCAGAGTAGTTCACCTTTTTAAGATTCTTCTCATATGCACCCTTAAAGAAGACTAGATCAGGAATACAAATGTTAATGCTCAAGCCCGTAATACTGCAAAGGTACTGGGCATCTTTTCCTACTGCATTCATAAACTGAGCTCCAAGGCCCCAATATCTCAGTGCCCCTGCCTCTTTTCCTTGTTCTGCTGTGCTTCTGAAACTTCTTACAGACGGAACACGACCGCTGCAGAATACACGCCACTGCTGGCCATCCCTCTCCCCGCAACACTGCTCAAGAGCACCCCAGAGATAACAGAAAGCTGCTCCAAGCATGCTCCTTGAAATACTTTCATCTTTGAAGAGAAAGACCTCTAAAGGACTGCTGCGTCCCAACTCTACTCTGTTTAACCTTCCCAAGGTTTTATTTTCAAAAGCCAAAAAAAGGGTCTTTTAAGAGCTTCCGGACAACTGACACAGCATGCTCAAAAGCTGCCTTTTCCCTCCTGTTCTATCCATCTTTTCAGGCAATTAAGACAAAGGAGAACACAGAGATCTTTCCAGCTAAGCAAGGATGTTTTTCTTTAGCTAAAAGTTATTCAGACTAATGCTGATGTATTTTAGAGTATAGTGCCTAATTTTCCAAACAATTTTAGAAACACCGCAGAGCACCTGTAACCTCAGTGAAGCTTTAACATCCCTATTACAGAAACAAAATTTATACTAGCTTTAAAGATGATGAGGCACAGGGAGGTAAGGAACATCAGGCATAACTGCACAACTCATACATGCCAAGGAACTAGCAGGACCAGGCAGTCCTTTTTATAAATCCTGTGTGACCTACCTTGCCACACATGCAGCACCCCCGCTACCTTTCATAACCCAGTTTATGAAACTAAGTAATTCTGTAATATATATGAGCCATTCTGCAGAGGAAAGGAGGAGCAAGAGAAGGCAAGGGTGAGTAGATATCTATTCATACAATATAATAGACTACTTAGTCTCCTGAGAAATCATGTGTCCATGTGCTTTCCCATCATGAGGCTTTCCCAATTTAAAAAAAAACCCAGAATGTCAATCTTCCTATAATCTGTAACATAAGAATTTAATTAGTGAAGTGTGATTAGTAAAACTGTATAAGCCGCATTAGTAAAATACTCAAAATGAGACTAATACTGTTTATGATCCAAGAGCTACCATTTTCTACGTGTCTGCAATGAGATCCAGCTCTGGTTTCCAACACTGAACATACCTTCAGATGCATTCAACAGGAGTTATTCCTAAGTTTTCAATATCCTTATTCAAAAACTGATTTACACTAGTAACTCCCCATTAGTGCTACAGTACCAGATTGCAGAAAATCTGGTTATAAGTTTTAGCCAAGAGACCAAAACCCCCTGACAACAAGCAAGACTCTGTGCTGATCTAGTTAGCCTTCTTCTACTACCTATGGTAAACCATCAGTGCCTGATCTTCTTCAATGAAACCGGCTGGCTATTGCAAGGAGAAAGGAAGGGCTAACTCTGCTCCATCTAAAATGGCTAACAAAGACTTCTTTTCCCTTAAAAGCAATTTAATGCTCAAAAGGTAGCAGGGAGTCTTATCTACAATTCTGTATTCAACAGTCCCTATTAATTGTCACCTTGAACACTGAATTTCTAACCCAAAACATTTCTTCCCAAGTTACATGGAAAGAATACACTATGAAGGAAGGGAATAATACAGTAAGAACAAGACTTGACCAAGGTCATCCAATCTTGCTACAAAAAAATTACTTCAATGCATTCAGCTGCATTTTGCTCTGAAGTTACATGTTCATGCCTGAGGAATGCCTGAAACAGTGAACAATAAATGTGAATCGTAAATTGACAAACACCCCAGAAACACCTGCCCCACACCAGCCTGAATTCCCAGCTCATCAGTGTAACAGATCATTCAAAATACCCAATCTACCTATGCAAGACATGACACTAAACAGTGCACGGACATTATTTTAACAGTGGAACATCACAATTTAGTCCATCAGTCCCCAGCACCTCAGTGGTCTACCACAGTCATTCACAGAGGAAATAAATAGGATTTGAGAGGAAAAGACAAAGATTTTCCTTTTTCATCAGCACTCTAATTCAGCTTGGCCTCACTCGTGTGTTTTACAGACACATTACACAGCGGTCCATTCCCAACAAGCCAGCTTTGCCCCTTGTTAACACAGGATAAAGCCTGGACACTCCAGGGAGTTCTCATTCAATAAGCCAGCAAAGTAAACCTTTGCTAGCGCTAATAAGAATGGCTTTTTTTGGCTCCAGGCACTCTTCTTTTGCCAAGTCTGAATTTCTCTTTTTGCCTTTGATAAATGCTCAGAATCAAGGGGG
>VXAC01008315.1:229904-255063 GCA_013399225.1 Rhipidura dahli | reverse complement strand
GGGGGGGATGTCACTCAATCGTCATTGCAAATTCCCCGTCTTTCACCTGAACTGACACTGTGCCACTACATGAGAACACCTCCACTCCAGCAGCGCAGGTAAAACCTTTCTACCACTTCTGCCCTCTGTGTCACTACAGCTTCCTGGGGACTCAAAGATAAATCCCCACCACCCAAAGAAGGGGGGAGGGAAAGGGATGCTGTAAGTCAATTACAACCACTATCGGCTGTAATATCTTAGTGTCATGCTGAGCATGTTAAATATGCTGATCACTGTGGACACCAGAGGCACAGTCTGAGGCTGTTTGCCATTCTCTTCATTAAACTGCAAAACAAATAGCTCTCATTTTCAAATCTATGTAGGACAGATTTTATGAACATCAAAAATAAACAAGAAAATAATGAGTATCTTTACAAAAACACTGAGAGCCATATGACAAACCTAAAGAAGCAATGTAACAGCTGAAGAAAATTCAAAGGCTTTTCAAACTTCTCAGAGAAGAGAAATCCTCAAAATAATCTATTTATATTAAAGATCTCATTTCTTTCCCCTGGAAAAAAAAAATCACTAGACTAACATCAACTAAAGACACAGCAGTCTTGTAAGACAGCAAACTGTTTGTTGACAGCCTTGACAAGGCTTGCAAAGGCCCGTATTTCTCAGAGCTGTTATGGCACTTAGCTGATCTCTTTTTTTTTTTTTCCTTCCCCTCCACTGTTTTTCACAGCTGAGAACTTGTTTGAAGTGGAAGTAGACTGAAAACCAAAACAAACAGAACTAAGTCCTGGGACTGTGGTCAGACATGTCGGTACCTGTGAAGCGACATGGTGTTTCTCTAATTGACTGCAAGGATTTCAACACACCTGATCTTCTTCATGGCCGCTGGGCCCTGGGCTTAGGCACAGAGATGGGTTCTGATACTGAGTACTGAATCCAGCTCTGGGGCCCCCAAGACAAGAATTATGTGGACCTGTTGGAGGAGGTCCAGAGGAGGCCACAAAGATGATCAGAGGTCTGGAGCACCTTTCCCATGCAGACAGGCTGAGAGAGCTGGGGCTGTTCAGCCTGGAGAAGAGAAGGTTCTGGGGAGACCTTACAGGAGCTTTCTAGTACCTAAAGGGACACCTGAGAGCTGGAAAGGAACTTTTTACAAGGGTCTGCAGTGACAGGACAGGGGGAATGGCTTTAAACTGAAAGATGGTAAATATAGAGTAGATGTTTGGAAGCTCCTCTTCACTATGAGAGTGGTGAGGCACTGGAACAGGGTGGCCAATGCCACACCTATGGAAGTGCTTAAGGCCAGGTTGGATGGGGTTTGGAGCAACCTGGTCTGGCAGCATGTGTCCCTGGCCATGGAAGGGGGGTTGGAACTAGATGGTAATTTAAGGTCCCTTCCAACCCAAACTGTTCTATGATTCTGTTTTTCACAGCTGACACACACTGAAGTAAGACAGCTCCACAGACCAACACAGAGCCAGCAAAACACCCATGCGTTACTAACTTCCAAAATAAAAATCAAGTTACAGGCAAGACCAGACAAGAACACATTTTTATCATGCATGTACAGCACTTTTATCCATGCTGTAACAGGGTTAATGGGGAATGTATAGTCCCAACCCACTGGATCTCTTGGGGGATGGCTGTGCTGCAGCCTCGCACTTGATATTCATGCACAAACCCCAGTTTGGGAGCACCAATTCCCTGGAAAGTACTGCACTGAAAACTTCTTTGCTGAGCACGTGCCAAGAAATATTACCAAAAAGATTCATGAAGGTGCTGGTTTAACATCCATTTTAAAGCATCCATTTTCTATCAGTTGTTATGATCATACTTATGATCAAATTAAGTGGTCTGTATTCAATACAAATGATACTGTTCCAGTTTCAGGAACAAGCTTGAGTGTGCAGCAAAATCACTTTTGATTATTTTAAAAAATTCTCTCAAACCCCTTTGTAATTGCCAGAGAAATAACAACTTTTTATAAGCAACTAAAAAATATTTACCATTTTAAAAAGTCAAAAGCAGTGGGCATATAGACACAGTAGTAGTTTGGGCAGATCTTTGCTTAGAGAGGAATATTATTCCAACATTAACATCTGTGAGACCATGGCCTAATCATTGTGCAGTGAAATATGAATCAAAATCAATGGTGGCACCTAAGATGTAATCTCTGCTGTGTTTGGCTCACTGCACTGAATCTTTGACTCATAAATCATTGTTACTAGCCATTCAGTGAAATCAATATTCAGATTCCCTCTTGGTCTATACATATGACCACTAAATGAAATAATAATGACCAAAATCTGTCATATAGTAGGTTATCAATATTACCAAAAGTGTTTTCTTGGGAACAATGAGGTAATCTAGGATAAAATGCATCAGATGAGCAAGCAAAGAAATGTGGAAAACCTGTGACTATATAAAGACAGAAGGGAGAAGGTAATTTTAAATATTTCTTCTTCCATCATGTCCTCAACTACAAGAATTTATCATAGCATCACAATATTGCATTTTATGAAAGACCATTTCAATAATGCATGCTTTTATCATGTTTTAAAACATGCTGTACCTAAGCATATTTCTTCTTCTTCTTTCAAATAACCCCATCTTAAGTTATTCGTAGCTTTGTTTCTTTTCTCTAAAGCACAATTAATATTACAATGATCCAAGAGTAGTGTTTTCTTTCCAGCAGCCTAATGGTCAGGACATTTAGAAGATCAAATTTTAGTTCCACTAAAAATCACCACAAGCAAACAAACTTCCAGGAGTAATGCCGTAAAGCTGTATTTTCCAAACCATCTACAAACCATTTACTTATTAAAAGGCAGTGGCTCATGACTTGCACAGAAACCTGAGAAGTGCTGTGTGCTACCATCCCATACTTGGCCACGAGCCACAACAAAATTTCTAATTTTGACAACAGAAGAAGGGAAGAAGTCTTTAACTGCTTTCCAAGCAGACAAGAGATTCTCCAGGCAAATATGACTTACAGGTAGAAATTCCACTGAATTTATGTAAGCCTTTGGAGGACTTCTGCGTGGACTTCCTAACTACAAAAAGAAGCACAGTGACAGAAGACACATCTTTCAGGTTCAGTACCTTTATGTTCAGCACTTTGAGGTGTGGAAAACTCTAAAATCACAAAATGAAAATCAACAAACTCCTTGCTTTTCTTCCCTCGTAACTGGCTTTTCTCTGACACACATTCAAGTCAAAAACTCAGGGGTGAGAAGCCCTATATGGCAGTCCTGCACACAATGCACTAACTCTCCTTCTTGCACCTACACACAAATATACCACTGAATTACACACCTAATGCTTGCACATCATTGAGGATGTGAGAAATGTATGCACCAATTTTGGCAAATAAATCTTCAGGATCTATTCAGAAAGGCCTGATTCTGCAGTGGAACAAAGGATTCAAGTCTCTTACTGGATGATGGGCTCTGTAAGGACATAAAAGTTGCCAAGGTGTATAATGGTGCAACTCTAGCTAAGAGTATTTTCTTGTACAATTTAATAAGCAATGAACATTCAGGTGACTATTCTTAACTATGCAAGACAGCTGAGTAAGTACCAGTCATTCATCAGAGCTGCAACATTCTTTCAACTGGGGAAAACTGGGCTTTCTTATTTATTCAAACTATAATGGAAAAATAGAAATTATTTCAGTTATTTTTTTCTTCCTTTTGTAGAAAGTCTAAGTCAGGAAACTATAATGATTACATCTGAAGAAGTTACAAGCAAGAAGAGCTTCTAAATTATAATTCAGCAGGATGGCTCCTTCTACTTACATGTACTACGGCTTAAAACTCTTCTCCCTAGCAGCCTACATAACATTTTCTCTTCTGAAGAGAAATTTCTGAAGAGAAAAAAAGAAAAAAAAAACCCATGTATTGTGGAAACAGTGAAGGTCTCTTCCATGCATGGTGAAAAGGGAAGTGTGAAGTGATATCTTTTAAATATTAAACAAAATGGAATATGGGTTATCTCCAGCACTGCCCTGCCAGCTACCACGAGCACTAGAGGAAAAAGTATCCTGAAATTACTTTCATGCAAAGAATTTTTAAGAAGAATGAATAAGTTTTAAAATATTCAAGAGAATGAACTCTTTCCATTGGAGTGACTGAAAACATTATATTTCCTGTACATTTTAATTTTTTTAATCATCCATACAGATGAAATTTAAGATACATTTTTAACACATTTTTTAGCAGTAATGTGACCTCTGATATTCTGTGGTTTCATCAAGCAGACCAAGAACTCTGCACCACACATTTTACAATTTCTTTTAAATAATATAGCTCTTGGTGGCTCAATGTGACAATGACACTGTTACTTTGGAAAAAAATCATATTTTTCTTTAATTAGGTTACATCATGATTTTAGATGATAATTTATTTAGCCTTTCATGATTATAAATACTTATTGGCTTTTATTTTGTATTCTTTTACTAGAAATTAAAGAGAATTGCTTTTTATTAAAACACTGCTCTTCATACATTCTGCTGCAGTTCATGAACTGTATGTGCAACTAAAGAAAAAATAAGTCTACATTTGTCTATCAATAGTATTTATAAGTGAAAGAGTGGAAAGATTACAAAATTTTAATAAGAACATTATATTATAGTAGCAATAATCTAGGTGTTTTACTGGGAAGTGAAGTGGATTACCGTAAATGAAATTTTTAAATGTCCTTTCCATTTTACAGATAACACAAAATGACTCTTTTCATGTCTCCAGCGATAAGGATACATGTGCCACACATTTAAATAGTGCCTTCACCCTATCCAACCCTGCTCATGAATTAATAATTCAGTGACATTAATACAAGAAGATAAATGATAAAGAGGTTACAGCAAAAGGGCCAGTGGTACACGTATACTTCTTTTAAAACAGCTAATACCTCTCTGCCAATTACAGTTAGAACTTTTTTACAGTTTTCAATGGCATTTTTACAATCTAAATAGCAGCTTATGCACACACAATTTCACACAACTCAAGCTTAATAAATCTCCTGCTGCTACCAAACAATCATTCTGGGGGATTAAAGTGCAACATCTGCTAACATTAATAAGCATTTTACATAGCAATATGTATAAAAGTAGTTGCTATCAGTCTTCTGAAAAAGCTTCCAGACTGGTTTGGCATAAATTATACCTTTATTGTTCAACTGGTAACTTTAGCTTATGGCAACAATAAGGTAGCTATAATGCTATATAGCTGGAAAATCCAACGAAATTATATATGGACTGCTATTATCTCTTGTAGTGGAATGATTTTCAAAATAATTGAAAAATAAACAAAAAAACCCTGTATATATGCAAAGCATTTCAGGTAAGAACCTGCTAAAGTCGCATAATTTCAATACTTAGAAGGAACGAAAGCTAGCAATCTGTTTGCAAGAGACAATTTCTCTCCTAATACCAGCTATAACTTTCTAATCCACCTTGGGCTGTTTAAATTTTTATTTGTATTTCTACTAAAGCAGCATCTACTGTGAAAGAATGCGTGCCTTCCCAAGGAGTAAAATAAATATCAGGGGGTTTATTTAATTAGGAATTCCAGCATACATTTTTAGGTAGAATTTGGCAAATGAGTGTGCTTTGGAGTCGAGAGATGTGTAACATCAGCTTGAGCCAAGAACACAGTTGGCAGAAGCAGCACAAACTTTTACTTGCAGCCCTGCCAAGGCAACTCATGCCCTGCAGTTCAGCTGTGGACAGACGAATGCCAGAGCCTGCCAATCACCCTTCTCTGGAGTGAAGAAAATGAACAAAGTCATATTCTAGCTTTAAAAAAAAACAGATAGGTAAAGTATTTCAGACTCTTCCTGTATAAGCCCCATAGTCCTAGTATTTTTAAGAAACTGAAGGGAATCAATAGTTAACTGCACAATAATGCCATGCTAAGATATGATAACACTTAGAATACCTTTTCATAGCAGCCCAAGATTATTTTGTCATATGGACATGTAGGCCAGTATCTGCAAGTTCATTTCTTCCATGAAAGAATAAATGTGTATAAAAACCATTCATTTATGTAAAAGGACAGCAAACTGGATCAAACACATATGTAGATGATATTTAATACACTAGTTTTAATTATCAATTAATGTCCCCTGGATTTACATTACATTTTGCTTGAATGGGATTGTTTTAACATTATTTTTTAAGTCAAAACATTGCTTTAAAAGTTACTATTATTGTATTCTCCTGACAATTCCCACATTCTTGTTTGATACGTTTTAAGAGAGATGAAGAAAACCAAAGCAATAAGATAATAAAAGATTCCAGTAATGCCAGTGCTTGACAACGAACACTCGGGGCCTTTTGATGGTATCAGGCTTTAAAAGTACCCAGAACTAGGGCTGAAGCCAGGCTTAGCTGAGAAAAAAGCAGCCATTAAAGGACAGAAGGAAAAAGCTTAAAACAAAAGGGAAGTACACTTAGTATCTACTTTTCCTCAAACCGATGGTTTCTTTAGGCTGAAGTCCACACCTGAAATTCCCATTCATATTTCGAAGAAATCACTGCTGCCGGAGGAAGCACATGAGGATTAAGAACCAGGTGCCTTGGTGCCTCAAATAGTCTTTCTTAAATACAGCTTGAATTTTAGATTACTGTTTTAAAATAAGTTTTCATTAAGTTACTATGTGCTGCCTGTAAAGACACAGCTTTATATTAAGGTGAGAATTTCTTCTTTTTTTTTTTTTTGTTTTATTTTAGAATAAAATTCTATTGGCACAAAATTTTCTTTTCAGGCTATTCCTCCACCCACACTCTAACTCTCACATCAGACATATCCCCGCCATGTGCCAGCCTTACATGTTGTGGAAGATTTACTGCTGCTGTGATAGTCTCATGGCTATTTCAAATCCAGGTCACAACTTTCCACAGTTACTTAGATTAACATTTGCAATTTAATCTATTTTAACACAAGAATTCAACAGCGCTGAGACAAAAATGAGGTGACTTTTTTGCTCAAAGATGACTGAATATTAAATATGAAATTTAACAGGTTGTAATCATAACAGTTTGTAAACACTGTAATATATATGTCTGCCCTAATTTAGTAAGATGGAATTCTCACATAACACTCATCAAACTGAGCACAAAAAAATTGTTCTGGCATTTCACTAAATTAAAATCTTCAGTCCCCACAGCCAGAATGCACAAATTTAGATTTTATTAATACCTTAAATCAAACTCACTTTTATGAAAGGCAATTTACAAGTCATCTTCTCTTCCGACAGCCAAGAACAGAACGGGGTCTTAAGCATATTTTTACAGACACTTTGATGACAGTCTAACCTTTTGGTCTGATTGCTACTTTTAACAAAAATAGCATTTTCTTTGAAATCCTGAAAACTCTTGTTTTCATGAATATAGCTTTAAGCCTTCAGTGACAGAGTGGCTGACAGCTCAACAGATAGAAAGCAAATTTAAGGGAAGCTGTCCCTGTTAAGAAAATGCATGCCATTTTACCAGCTTCTCGTTCAGCAATACAAAAAACTCCAGATTTAATCCAGATCACCGAATTCCATATCTTGCTCAGAGGTACTGCATTGTGCCAAACCTTCACACTCCCAAAACCATGCAATTTATACATATGCTCAGCAAGCCACCTCGATTTAACTTGTGCTCTATGTACTTCAATACTTTCGATTCCTAACACTAAATAATACTATCAGCAGCCAGCATCACAGGCACTTCTGAAATAGATTGCAAATCAGATGCACAATGAAATCATCATCACCAGGTAGACTCCCTTGTGCTGCCAGTTACTCACCAGAAATCAGTGAGAGTCACACCATGGGGCCGGGAGGGGGAAAAAAAGGGGGAAAAAAAAAAGAGAAGGGAAAAAATAAAAAAAGCAAGCGAACAGGAGGCAGAGCGGGAAGACGGCATTCCCTCCAGCTAGTTCTGAGAGCAGAGGAAGCGGGAAAGCCCTTGGGTAGGGCGTGGAAGGAGAGCAGGCAGGTGGGATCACCCAGCCGGGCGCCGCGCACAGGCCGGGCAGCCCCTGCGGGACAGCGCGGGGAGCGCAGCAAGGCTGACGGCGGAGGATGCAAGGCTGACGGCGGAGGATGCAAGGCTGACAGCGGAGGATGCCAGTCAACAGGCACCAGAAAACACGCGGCACGGCACAGGAACGACCTGCTCGCATGAAACATCTGAGCGTAACTGGATTTCCTTCAAGCGGACTGGCAGCGCTTAGGATCAGCTGCCACACTCCCATAGCCCAACGCACAGAACTTACTCCTCTCCAGGATGCAACCGCAAGCTACACGGACTACAACTATCTGCTTTTGAATCTGTATGAAGAGCCCACCAACCCACATGAGAATGCACGAAACTCTTCGGACAACGAGTCAAAGCAGAAATAAATGTAGAGACAGAGGACAAGACCAGGGATGCTCGATGCTACAGCACACACGTGCAATGAGATGTACGTCTGCATCTCTACCTGCACACAGTTATTTTGAAACATTTCTGCACTGCAATCGTTTTCTATAAATGACTGATGATTTCACAGTGCCATAGCAATATTCTATAAGTGGCTGATGATTTCACANAGTTTTTGCCCATTCTGGGATTTTTTTGTTTTGTTTTGGGTGGGGTTTTGTTTGTTTGTTTGTTTGTTTTTTCTTGGTTGTTTTTTTATTTAAAATTCAAGTCCAGAAGAGGTTGTGACAGTAATACCTGTACAGCTTACTTATGGGTCACTATTGGGCTGAACTAAGATTTTATTTCTGGAAGAAAAAAAAAAGAAAGACAGAAGGATGAATAATAAAGATGAAAATGTAAAGGAAAAAAATAACAAGTCAACCTAAAGGTCCATCTTCTCAGATATGTAAGAAGCGACAGACAAAGGCATGACAGAACACTTCCCCTAACACTGCCTCGTTATCAACATACTCTCCAAAAGTTATTCAATTTTATTTTAATATCTCTTCAGTCAAAAGGTGATTTGACATTTTTGATCCAAAAATAACAGCTTTATAGATCTTTAAAAATAAAAATATCTAGTCCAAAACTACCATGGTGTACAGTACAAGAAGAGCTTGCCACAAGCACAGTAGAAATTCTCAACAGCTAGAAATTTTACACCAATGACTTCCTTTCTCCACAATAAAAAAGAAATTCACTGTGACAGTATTATTTTACAACAGCCAAATTAATACCAATTTTTAGCTTTTCCACAGTGTTGTCATTTACTAACTAGAACACATAGCTGTACAGCCCAGCTGGCTGAGAGCAGAATGAAGGAAAACAGGCTCTTTCTGGCCAGCAGTGACCTTCATCCATGACTCTGGACACACATTTCTTCTGATCTTTCAATTTTATCACAAGATAAACTGGACACTTTTTATTTTTAAATAAGTAACATTTTAATAAAGACTCAAACATATGTGTACTCAAGTATATACACATTCACGAGATATTTACTTACTATTGGTAAAACTTTGTAATAAATTTAATCCACTTTTGAAAATATTTATTAAAAAAATGTCTCTAAGAACAGCTTAAGTTAGTTAAAATTAAAAATACATTCATCTAGATATTTTCAAATATTTAAATATGCTAGTAAGTCTTGCGTTTGTGTCTAGGAAGGTATTTATCTTGCAATGGCTGCTAACAGGTCTAACTTCCAAATAGTAAGTGCCGATTGCTTCAACATTTGCGAAGCACCAATTTCTTACACATAAATCCATTTCCCATCTTTCCATTTTTAGCCCCATTCAATAAGCCATAATTCTGCTTTTTTGGGGGTGTGCTGTTATTCTATTACAGGTTCTGGAGTACAACTCATTAAACTGGGGTTGAACAGGCTGTGGTACGGTAAGAAAGGTACCACTGCTCTTCCACAAAGGACCAAAACATCAATAATTCAAGTTGATTGGGAAACACTATTCAAGAAGACAATTAATTTTTAAGAATGTGGTAGGGATAGTAGCAAACATCGCAAAACAATTTTATATTTTACAAGACTTGTCAACAAAGCTTACAAATACGAAGCTTTTGAAATAACAAGAATCTTCATCTCTTCTTGCTCCAGGTTTTAAAGGAAACAACCTGGAATCCAGCCAGCAAAACTACGAGCATCGCCTGTGACCCCAGCTGCTGCACAGGGAGAATCTCCCCAGAAATTCACTAAAATGGAAGAACACCTGGGAACCCAACGACTTAAGGAAAGAAAAAGAAAGTAACACTCTACCAGGCAAAATTAAAAATGCAAAATACACCTATCCGCTAAGGTGGCTCCATTTCCTACACACTCACAGAACCACAGGGACTCCAGACACGCCATTGCTTGGGATGCTCCCAAAAGCTTCCCAGGGTCCCCTCACTGTACCCCTGCAACCCTGGGCAGGGAGCATGGCCAAAGTCTCCCCCAGCCCCAGCACACACGTGTGCCCTTTCAGGAAGGAAGATAAGTAAATCAGTGTTTCCCATGGAGCACAGGATGAACCTTTCTGCTCATAAGTGTTCTCACTGTTTCCATAGCGAATGTTGATTACATGAAGGCATTATAAAGGTTCCCACATGAAAATGCATCGCTGGCATAATTACATTCTTTCAAGTTACTTTTCCTCCCACTTGCTATAGTTCTTAGGTGAAAGGAAAATATTGACAAAAACAGGACATGAGGGGGACAAACGATAACCACAGACTGAAAAACATGAAACTGTCAAACCATTTACAATTCTTTTTTTGTTAAACTTTAACTCCTCATGGCAACTGGGCAGCCCGAGAACAACTACACAGGGTAAAACACTTTAATTTATAGCCTAAGGGTTCTTCCATGTTTAAGAGGAAGGAGCATGTAAAGAAATACAATATCTTTCTCAGCCCGTCTGTTCTTTGAAATGTCTTCATTAAAATGGAGATTTTGACTTTTTGACTGTGAATAACAGAAAAAGGACAAACCTGGTTTCCAAGGATCTTCATCTGCAGACAGCACACACAGAGCTCCCCCTTCACTCGCAAAACGATCGCACTTACGTAGCGCAGGCAGGTTTTCAGGGGGAAGGGCAGATGGGACCACCTCCAGTTCATGATGATTAGCTAAATTAGTTCTAATTACACCTTCATTTTATCATGAAGCAACTGAGAGAATAAAGCCAAGAATTTGGACCTGCAGGACAGAAGGACTCACGAGGGGCAGCCATGGCAGAGACCACTGCATCCAGGATAACACAGCCCATGCCCCCAGAGAGCTACAAGTCACAAGCCTACAGTAATAAAGCTGTTCCTTTTTTTTTTTTTTTTTTAAGGAGGGTGGGGAGGTGTGGAAATCTCTTGTATACATTGGCATTCAGTGTTTCACCTACACTACAGTAAAAACAACTTGTTCAATGGTTAGATGAGCTTGAGTGAAGGTTAGAGTATGATACCAGGAGCTACTCCTTTAGATCATCTGTGAGCCCCACTAAAATTCCACTAGGCATATTTGCCCAGGTAGTATAGCAGCAGCTAATATATCATATATGCACAAGATCTGAACAGTTTTCTTTTAGGTAACTAAAATAATGGCTGTAATAAAGTACTTAAGAATATATGAACCCTCTCACCTGTGCAGGGGCTGTGAACACAGTTGTGCAAACTGCTTAACAATGGCACGGAAACAGCAGCAAATTTTCTCACTGCTCCATGTATTTTTTTGTAAACCCTTACCAATTAGTTTTAATAATCTGTTAATGTCGCAGCATTATTTGGTGTGTTGGTTATTATGTATCTATTTAAAACACAAACAGAAATAAATTACTAGACACTTTCCAGCAGACCTACTAAAAATTTTCATTTATTTGAGTCTGATTCAATTAACATTAGGACTTCAGTAACTTTTTTTTTATTATGTAAAATTGTACTGAACAAAAAGAATTGTTTTAACTAATTGTTTCATATATTGAGTGATTTTTTGTGGAAAATATGTAAGAACTAAGAAATTTACTGACTTTGGAATCGTAGCGGTATATCACATGTTGGGGGAAATTAAGCTAAATATAACTAAAATAAATCAAAATCTTCAATTGGCTGTTAATTAGATAGAAAGTAGAAAGGTGGTGACTTCACTGTTAGTCACTGTATTGTTATATTTGTTTTTTTTAAAATTCAAATCTGTTCATAAGCAGTACTTGCTCATCATGCCACTGTCCAAAAATCACTGTAATCAGAAATAATACCATTATAAATGAAGATATAGGAAGGATATATGAATTCTATACAGGTGACAAAAGCATAAGGAAGAATTTTATTCACAGGTATACTTGAAAGGTTACATTGGTTTTATGTGCTCTGCTCGGCAGATTTTTCAGTCATAAGCCAAGAACTGCTGATTACTTGCATCCCATTTGCCAAATACAAAAGCTTTATTAGTCATAACAGCACGGCTGTTCCAAACAGACAAAGAGATATAAATAATAATAAAAAAGGCAGCAGAAGAAAAAGACTTGCCCCTTCTTCAGGGTTAGTTGTCTGTGGGCAGTTAAGTATGACTTAGTGTGGCTTCATTTCTAATGCAGACTACAAGTGAAATGACTACGGTGTGGATTTGTGCTTTGATTTGTTGTCTTCCAAACAGAAGAATACTGATTTTAAGACACCATTCATTATGGCATTTGTACAAAAAGTAAAATGGTTAATCTATCTCACAGTTATATATACACATTCTGAATACATTTCAGGAGAGCACATAAGGCTAACAATTTGGTAAGAATATTTCTGCATATATTTTTCTCTTTCAAATGTAGAAATTGTATTCTAAAACACTAGACAACTTTTTTTAAATGAAAAATATGTGTAAAACAAATCCACTGCAGTCTATTTTAATACTTTTAAAATTAATTATAAATACTTATGGTATTAAAGCATGGTTAAGACACTTTACCTCTTACTGGATTTTTATGCATTATTTGCCCTTTTATTCTAAGTACTGGCTTCTTCTTAGCTTGGGTATAACAAGCCAAGCGCTGCCCTCAACAATGCAGTCACAGTTCATGCTCTTAAATCAGCTGGAGCTCCACATTCACTGGGGGTAACATTCATCCTTTTGTGTCTTCTTTTTACTTACAGACAAAAGATACGATCGCTTTCCACAGTTCAAAATGAATGAAATGTGAAGCCAACCCAAGAACCTACAGGAGTCTGTCTAAAAAAGAAAATGTTATTCTTCTTCTGAACACAAAACTAAAGACAAAGTTCCAGAATTTTTCACTAGATACAACATGCAGGAGCTGCTGGTCACCCATGAAGCCATACACTGCTACCATAATTATGAAAATAATGAAGAAAATTTTGAGTATTCATTTTAAAGGAGTTTCGAGGTCCCAGTTATTTTCCAGTAATCCACAAAAAACATTTAAGTCCATGTGCAACTTCTACTAGCACATTTTCAGAAGTGGAATATTTCATGTCAAAAGAAACATGTACATCTTTTCTCTGATAATCAATAACAATTTAAAACAGATGGGTACAGATTCTTTCTATAGAAACTCTTACACACAGAATTAATCTAAAGCATCCAGGAAATGTCATGTCTTACAAATTTAACCAATACTACTGCATGTCTACAATGTATGGAACATGTACTGGAAGTTTCTTATGCAATAAGAATTGTCATCTATATATTTTCTTAATTTGGAATTACCTTTTTATTTTTTTGATACAGGAAAACAGGGAAAGAAAGGTGTTTTTAAACATTAATTATTTCAGTATTTACTGAATTACAGCTCTAGATATCATCTTAGAATATGT
Organism: Rhipidura dahli; assembly: GCA_013399225.1. Taxonomy (NCBI): domain Eukaryota; kingdom Metazoa; phylum Chordata; class Aves; order Passeriformes; family Rhipiduridae; genus Rhipidura; species Rhipidura dahli. Next base: position 241,304 of record VXAC01008315.1, on the reverse strand, counting down.
GGCTGTTTCACCACACTCTGCCATGCAGACTGCTGTACTACTCAATGCAGTTATTCATAAATGACTATATAACCTAATGTATTTTGTTCAATTAGGCCCCATAAGTGTTTTTTATTGACAAAACATAATGCAGTTTTATTAATTGTGACTGGAACATTGCTTCTGCCAAGTAAGTGAGTATTAATGTCTCACTTTTTTTGTTTTTTTAAAAGACAGATGGAAAATTTTAAGAATTAAGGAACAGCTTGAATGTCACTTACATGAAAATTGTACAAGTATGACATTATTGTCACTTTGGTTGCTTGCGGTAATTTAAAAAATTATCTAAGTTACTTATCACCATAAAAACCTGGCAATAGCGAAAGAGAAAACGTGTTACGCTACAGCTGAAACAAAAAAATTACATGATTTTATTCAAGAAGGCTCTTCCAATGTAGCATGTAAATTACTATTGTTCTACCTGCAAAATACAAGGCAGTTAAAAATATATCTTAACCCCAGCTGCATTATCCTCACAACAGAACTAAAGTTACATACACGCCTTGATTTCCATATTGTACGGCAGCCTACACTGAGTGGAACTTCTGAAACATCCCTACCTCACCAGGAAAGAAAAAGACAGACTGCATAAAGAAAGATGATGTCCAGGGCCTCTCCACAATTCCTCAACAAGATTAAATTAACAAACCTCTCTTCATCACTACTACCACATCGTATTTTCCCGTGTAAAAGGGATGGTATGACTTTTCAACTCCTAGCACCTACCAAAATCTCTATGAAAGACATAATTTATATATTTTCTGCAAATCTTACCATTATAATCCTATTGGGGTGTAATTGCTGTGGCTAATATTCTTACCCTGTTATGAAAATGCTCAACATAAATGTGGCACTGAGTTGTTAAGATAATACATGATCATGCTGTGAGAGGGTAATACCTATACAATAGCCCTTGCCAATACCATAAATCTCTTTATTAGACAACAACCTATTACAGGAGATCTACTTAACTGTTTCTCTACTTAGAAGGCCATTTGGTGTTACAATAACAAGCTGACTTTTCACATTAGCAAGGATTAGCCAGTGTAAATAATAAATTGACACAGAGTTACTACTCTTTTAGATATGGTAAATCTTTCCTTGTGTTTAAAAAGAGAATCCAAACTAAACCCCTAAACCCATGTTAGGCTGAACATATACTAAGTTTGAAGTTCTGCTAGTTTAAACTAACAAATAAGAAAAAAAAAAAAAACAAACCAAAAACAACTCTTGGACCAATTTATGCCATAGATTTATTACAGGAGAGTATATCAGAGAAAGCTGTTTCTGTTTTAAGGAATGTACATAAACACTGCTTTTTTTCCTAACAATATCATAGCACATCAACTTTAAATTTGCTGAAATATTTTAGAGTAAAATGATTGCCACCATTTTTCCAGAGAGGAATAGTACAGAATTCATCTAAGTACCATCTATTATGCTTCTTGCTCAGCAAGTGAAACTGTATTACATATGAATTATTTTCTTCTCTGAAGTTTTACCTTTTTGAAGGATCACACACTTTCATAATCCAGATAATTACAATACAAATTATAAAGTCTGCAATACACCAGATGATTTCTTTCATTACGCTAAATTAAGGAAAAATCACTACCTAAAATACAAATTTCTGATTCTTCAAGCTAGTTTTTAAGTTGCAATTTACAAGTAAACTTAGGTTGAGACATTCCTTGCTCTTTGCTGTCAGTATTTATTAAAGCTTGAGATAGAATTACAATTGTTTGCCTGCTTTAGTCCCCAACTGTATAAATTCATCAATTATATTTGGATGAAACTCATTCACCTCTTTATATTTTAAAAAATATAAAACAATCTATATTTTAAAAAGTATAAAAAAGCAAAATTAAGCATTAGCCTTGCATCAGCAGTCACCTTGATTATGATTCATAGCACTGCTTGCGTAAATAGAAAACACTTACCTACTGCTTTTTGGCTACCACACTACTCTGCACGAGATGTGTCGGAGACCTGAAAATGCTCTGCTGTCTCTCTCATGCTGACATGACATTTTTAGAATCTGAGAAGACAGTTTATGCAACAAAAATCTGCTTCCTGTCATACAGAATACCAAAACTGTCCTCTTGCACCTCGACTGGCAAGAATTGTTTTCCTCAGCTCCTTTTTAAACTTTTGATAAAAAGGCACTTCTTTAAAATATGAAGTATTTTCTAAGTTAGCTTGTGCTTACTGATGTTTTAAAATCTTTGCCCACTGTGATTTGCTGTTACTGATGGACAGCCTTTTTAAAAGCTGTCTTGCAGAGCCTTTCTGCTCTGCATAACAGAGAAGGCACTGTGACATGAAATTGTACTTACTGGAAACAAGTCAGCCCCGAATGCCTTGATTACTCTGATTATCTCATATCCAAGCTCCCTCTGCAGGTAATAATAAGAATGAGCAAAAATATGTGAAAAATGTGGGTAACAGCCAGCATAGGAAACCAAATAATCATTCATCATTTTAAAGAAACTCCCCCAGAAATCCTTCTCCAGTGCTGTCCAGCCTAAGGAGGTAACACAGAAAACATTCTACTCTTTTTGGGTTTTTTTTTGGTGGCTCTGTGTCTCTTTTTGTCCCCTCAGAAAAGTTGAACATTCAGCTTTAGTCTTTCCTATATCAAGTCACACAAATTTCTTTTTCAAAAGTTACCTAAATGCTTTCATTTGAGAAAAAAAAAAAAAAAAAAAAAAAAAAAGAAGAAAAAGAAAATAAAAAAATTACTCTGCTTTTCAATAAATAAACAAAAATGAAAGACCACCCCAAGCAGTAAAACAAATTCATCCTATCTGATGCATTTCTCTAACTGAAAACCAACAGAAGCATCCCTTCATTCTATTTACTTCATTCTATTTACTGCTGGAAGGAATAACCTAATGCCACTTTTGGATACAATTACACAGGCACTCCACCAAAGTTTAAAATGCAATTGAACCGAATGGTAAGTTATCTTGAAAATTAAACTTTAAAAAAAAGTCCCTATCAATTTAAATCAAATCATGAAGTAAGAATGTAGTTTTCATCCAACTGGAAGTAATTTGTTTTTCTTCAAGAAGACATTACCCTTACCTTAAAATGTCTCAAGTTTGTTTGCCGTAATAGCATGAGCTTTCTAGATAAAAATCCCTTCAATGCAAATGGGACAAAGCTTTAATGAATAAAGCTATAAATATTAAGTATGTCATAATTAAGCCTTCATCCTATCTAACCTTTATCACACACTCAAAAAACTGAGAAGCCATCAGCCAACATTAATTTCTCTTCTCGCACGCAGAGAATGAACGTACGCCTGTGGTTTTGTTTCTCTCGCACAGCAAAATCTTGCTTTTTGCAAGTAGTGCCCTTAGACTCCTGAGCAACACTCATAAAATAAATGCTTATGCATTGGGCATAAAGTCGCATATGCCCTGCATCAACTTTAATTTTCTGTGGGAAAATAAACTCCAAAATACAACCCTTCATGGTTTCAGTATCAGGGTTTTTTTGTTTGTTTGTTTTTCTGTTTAAAGGGGGATTGGGGGAAATACTCCTGATACTCCAGTATAGCTACAGCCCTTAGATAGGATAAATGTAAGACAAATTTTGGGTGTTCACTTCAAGATGATGAGACTGCTGCAAACAGAGCTTTTCTTCTCTGATGAAATATCTTTAACAGTTGGATCATGAACCAGTTACTATGAGATACTCTTATATACCTGCTAAAATGAGGGAAAGAATGAGAAAATAAAGCAAGCAGGGAAAAAAAAAAAAGTCAACTTTTTGTAGAGATGATGCTCTATTCAAGCACGGGTAAGATTACTGCCTGAAGGGCAAAAGGATTTCTTCTCAATTTCAAATTATGTCAGCCTGCACCTCCCCTCTTGTCTTCAAAACAACTCCCAGCCTCAACCCATTTTCCTGGCACAGAAGCTCAGCCAGGAATACACCGATGCTGAGGCACTTTCTCTTCTTTAAGCACTTTATACTGATTTACACAAGAATCAGCCTCACCAATTGACAGTCTGCGTTTAAGAAATACTTATTATATTGAAGTAAATAAAAGTTGCTGGAGACACTGCCAACAAAATAGTTATGAATTGGTCTTCCGTAGAACACTCATTTTGTTCAAAATGAAGATGCAATCATTATTCATTCTGGGAAAGCAGGTTTTTCCAAATTGGTCACTTCATATAGAAAAACTCCAAAATATAGTGTAATAGTCTAATGAAAGGAGGCCTGGATCAGATGAAAGGAATTCTGCCTACCATCAACACGGGCATCGGAAATTTGCCAGAGAAATGCAGAGTCAACAGCAGAACTTGTTCTCAGAAATATTTTCTTAAAATGTCACTTTATTTAGAAGCAATGCTGCCTACTCCAAGGGAATTGTTTCTGAACACGGCTTACCCTGGCATAGACTGCTATGCTGTAAAAAATTACAAATGTGATACTATAAGAGAATATACAGAAAAGTGAATTAAAGTCTCCTTCTGGCATGTGATCGCTCTCCAGCACTGCAGCAGTGATTTCACAGTAAGGCTCTCTCTCTACACACACCCGAGCCCATCAACAGCAAAGTCTGATAGTCAGGAACAAGGTCGTTCATCCCCTCCCCAGCTGCCAGAAACAACTTTTAACAGTAATCGGCGTTATTATTCTGTCATCTGGATTCAGAGCAGTAATCGGTGTGAGGTGTCGACTGATGGGAAAATACCAACAGAGGGCACAAAGGAAAGCAGCAGCCCAACCCAAACGAGAGATTGGGGATTTTATCACATCCGCAGGCAACTGGATAAACAGAAGTACTCTTATTTTTAAAGCATAATTCTCCGGTGATAAATCGTTTTGCTGCTATTTTGCTGATATTATCTATTTTTCCAGACATGAATGTAACTGCCCATGAAGAAGCTACACCTCTCTAGCAGTGGTGAACGCTCAGTGCTCGGCTACTCCCACACTGTCTCCACCCCAGGAAGCAGCAAAGAAGCCCAAGAAATGGGAAAATTCCCTTCTTTACCATAAAAGGTATGAACACTCCCACACCTATCTATGAATCAAGACATTATTTAAGTATTAAACAAAATTTGTATAGTATCAGAACTTGGGATCTTAAATAGCACTCTTCATTCGTGTTACTTCATTCCAGCTTTTGTAGCCCATTGCAATCAAGTAACACATCATTAACATATAAACATAGTAAAAAAACCACTCATCTGTAGTACATTTTAGAAAAACTGCTCCCTCTTTTCCCTATATTAACTGTTTTGCAAAAGGAAGTATTTCTTGCGTGATAAACAGATAGTAGAGCAAGGGTAAAGAAAAAAGATTTCAGAGTTATTTAGTACACCAAGGGACAAAACAGGCAGACCGAGACTCTGCCATATTTGTATGAGGAAATGGCATAAAATAAATCTCTTCTGACAAAAAAACCCTGCATTACATTAAAAGGAAAATATTCCTAATACTGCATATACGTAAGAAACACAAGTAGCTTCTTATTAGCTCTAACTATATTTTCTCTGAAGCTTGCTACTCTCACTGCTGAAACACAGACATTGATACTTAAATCTTTTTGTGTAAATGTTAGCGTTTATAATGTGCTCCTAAGAGATTAGGATTAGAAAAAAAAATAACCACACAACCAAGACAGGCTCTATTTTTCTCAGCCCATGATCACTTGTCAAGCCATGATTAATGCTGTGCTCTGTAGAGGGAGACATTACATCTAGGCTACAACAGACCTAAATTTTACCCTCAGGCAGAAGTCTGATTTAAACATCTCTATTCAAAGTGACATTTGTCCTCTCTTTTCAACCAGTTTCCTCTGAAATTCCAGTAAACTGACTTTGTGACCTACAAATGGTCCATTGATTCTAACTTGTCGTGTTGCCTGTCCTTGTAGCAAAGTTAGTTTTGGTGACTGAATGAAGCAAGATGCTATGCATTCAAGAAAAATACAGGAGCAGAGTCCATTAGGTGCTCTATTAAATGCTCGGTTGGATAACAGCAACTAGAATTTATGGCTATATGGATTCCAGCTTACACAGAAGAGCTAAAGATGAATACTGAGGTCAACATTAAAAATCAGAAGATATTTTTATATTGAGAAGTAACAATGGCCTTCATATTCTGAGGTGATGAGCAAAGATTTTTTTTTTGTATTACAGACAAGAACACGGGCATTGTCAGAGCCACCCTGGAAAGTAATTACATTTTATCTCTTGCCTTTCACTCTGAAATGTCTGCTAAGGTATTTACATTTGTCTGTTACAAGAACAACAAGTGAAAAAAACTAGTTGTTATCACTTATCTGGAGTAAATACTATTTCTCCAGTGAATGGTATTATTCCATCTATTTTATAAAGATACTGTTAGATCCTCCAATTTATCTGTAACTGCTATTGTAGGAATAAAAATAAGACATGCTTATACCTTAGAAAGAAATAGACAAATAGCAGACCTGGACATGTAGAATAGTCAATATCCTTCTTACTGAACATGAAAAATGGCAACATTTGATAATATTAAGCAATTTAGACAGTGCTGGCAAGTTCCTACTAGCCAAGGTAATCTTATTTCTGGGTGCTTTTCAGGGTAAATTGATTTTTTTTTCTCCTCTTAGCTGCTCTGATAATTGAACAAACATATACAAGTGTGATGAGATTTTACTAGGCAGACAACACACAAAACATTCCCCAAACATGGAGTACCTTACTCATAAAAAAGGATTTTTGTTGCAATTAAGTAAACTGCATTTAAGCTTGCTTGGTGCCACAGTAACAATCAACAGCATTTTGCTGGAGACTGCACTCTACCTGCAGGTGTTGAACAGTGTGCTTGCTTCAGTCAAGCTGCAATGCTTTTTACTATCATGCGTTTCTAAATAATTTGGGTAAATGGCAAGCTAGAGTTCGTTCAATCATTAGAGTGCCTCATGAAAATCAGAAAGAAAGAATTCATGACATATGCATACTACATATTCTTTTAAAACCCATAAAATGCTCCATTTAATGTAACAATCCATAACCTGGAGAAACTACAATTCTGAATTGGAAGACTTTTTTTTCCTTCCTCCTTTTGGAATCAATTTCTAGTTAACTATCAGTTTGCATCTAGAGAATGCTGTCAGACCGTAGCACTCACTGAGCAAGTGGATTTCTATAACCAAACTGCTGATATTAAGAGACACAATCTTCCCAGTCCATGCTGTAGAAACACATCTTGTATATTACAGGCTGAAAGAAACATGAACTCCTACAAAATTATCTACTGAAGAGGGCTTTAAGCCTGTCATATTTCACCCTTTAAATGAAGAATGTTAAAAAGAATCACATTTGCTAAATAAAGACTAGAAGTATTTTCTACACCAGGTATATATACTAATTAAATTGCAAGTTACCAATATTCCAGAGCCACTTGCTACTTTTATTTTAAAAACTCTTGGAAACAAAATGCAGCTATCTTTGAAAAGTATTTAAATATTAAGCACGATTGTTAAGAGTATTGAGAATGGCCTTAAAATAGGTTGCTGTTTTTCCAGTTTTCTTGACATTTAATTACAAACATGATAGTTTAAATTTTTTACTTATTTCAAACTGAGGATGTTTTTAAAAATAATAGACAGCTTTTAAGTTTAAAAGCTGCACATAAATACTTTAAAAGGTGAAATTTTTGCAATTTCAAATCACTTTTGTACATCATAAACATCAATCCTACAAGATGCTTTGAAAGAGTCTGTTTAACATGACATCTCCAAGTAACATGCCTGACTGTAAGTTTCACTAGCCTGTGCTCTGGAGTGTCTTGGCTCATAACTGACTGCTCGTCTACCTGTGCGTGGAGATGACTTCCATTACACACCAGACACAGTTTAACTTCTTCACTTGCAGCTGACTGGGTAGAAATCACTATTTGTTACTTCCAGTGCCTGTAGAATCAGTCATCAACAGCTATTCCTCAGTGGAAACGCAGAGGAAACATAGAGAGTTTTTTGATACAAAGTGTTACTGGTAGGTTATTTGTCATTAACTTCAGGCATGACACAATCCTCAGCAGGAGCCATGCTACAAGGTAACAGCATTTTCTTACAGGTATGGCAATATTTTAGGGGGACACGGGATGAGCAAGGGCTTGCAAATACACAAACTTTTAGTCCAAATTTCAGTAAAAACTTATAAATGTGTTTCTGTGCTCTCTAGATGTAAAACAATTCTTTCTACTGTATGGTTATTATGATTTACATGAATTTATGACACGCTACCTAGAAATGTATTTCAAGTAAAACTTTGATAAATATTTTGCCTAACTAGAGACTTCTCTCTCCAAAACCCCTAAGTGAAAATTATGGAGTTTTTAGAAAAGCTGTAATTCTAAACTGTAGCAAATTTTCTTCATCACAACTACACTCATTCAAAAAATCTCTATTCATCAAAATGTCATGTCTATACATCACATTTCCAGAATAAAACCAACTATATTATTACATAGTATTAACCATAAAGACTACAAACTCCTAAGACTATACTACCTGGCTTATTTAAATTTTAATAAGGTGCTTCCTTACTAGAGACTAGGATTCCTGAGTAACCCCCTTTCCTGACTTTATGCATTAAAAGTGGTAAGAGATAAATAAAACATTGAGAAAGCTTCTGAAGTGATCAAATAAGACCTAACTAAGCAAACTTTGGGTTTTTTAAAGCTTTCCTCTTGCTCATTTTAAGAAGGGAAACACCCAGAAGCCTGGTGTTAATGTCTCTGCTGATTGTGAAAATTGCAGCAATAAAAACTCCAACTGCTTGTTTTAAATTAAGACTTGCAAGACTACATGTGAGATCTGTATCTTTACATTAGTTTTTATAACATTTGGAAGTTTGGTTGCCTGCTTTGATGTTGGTCTATTAATGAGCAGGGGAGCCAAAAGCCAAGAAAAAAAATGTTTACTGGAAATTCTCAAGTCAAAACCTGAAGTAATTGGTTTGTTCTACCCCACATGATAACATCCTGATTCCCCCAACTACCAGCTCCCTGAGCTATCTGAACGTCTATGCTTTTTTACTGTTGCCAACACACAGTAACCCACAGTGATTGAAAATGGCAGCTGAAGTGCTGCTGCAGCACATTAATTTTTCTGTAAGTGGTCCAATTTTGTCATCTGAATGTTGAAAATCTTCTTTTTACTACTTTTTCACCTTTCGAGTTTTGTTGAATTTGGGGTTGCCATCACATACACCCAAGTGCAACATTTCCAAGACAATTTTTGAATTATCCCTAATAGCTGAAAGGATAATGCGCTTTCTTTATAGCACTCTGCATTCAAAGCAGACTAGTTAACAGCAACTTAAGTGTGATAATGGCAATTACATCAATATGTTCCTTTTATACCACCAAAAGGTACTACTTCAGACAGCTGAAGACATTAGGTAAATAAACTGCTGGAAATTACCTGAAAGTAATTATGTAATTTTAGGACCACTAAACGCATCTATTTACAAAATGCCCAAATAGCCATGTCCATCTAGGAATAAACAGAAATCTATATAAATTACTTGATCAACTGCAGTGTTTTCCACCAAGACATACCATATATACTCAGTTCCTTCATTACATGAAAGGAAATTGAAGCCTGAAATTGAATATCCTACTCTAAAGGCACATCACTTTCACGGCACTTAAAGCAACACCCCCCCAAATGGTGAACCAGAAGAAAAAAATATTTATAAAACAAACAAACAACCCCCCACAAACAACAGACCAAATGATACATATCAAGGACTTTAACCAACTTTTTAAAAACACAAAAGATGTGTTTTAGTATCTGTATCATTCAAGTAAAAGGTTTGGAAAGAAGCAATACACAAGGAAAGCAAAGGAAGTTCTTTTTTTGCCAGAGATATAAACCAGAATACAGTTCCCAAGAAACATCTGGTCCCTGGAAAAGGTCCCAACTTATTGATGGATAACTGGATTTTGCTTGGCTTTTGGGTTGCTGGATTATGAATATTGATTTGCAAAAGTAATAAAAGGGTAGGCCAGGCCACATCCCCTTTCAAACTCAAGAAAATAGTAACAAAAGAATGAAAAACTATGAACGTGTAATCTCGTAAAACAACTTGCAATGCGATAAATGTTCTACACAGCCACCAAAACAGCACTCCTGCCATAGCTGGTTTCAAATTATTTATGATAGGGTAATACTAACCACAAATTAGGTTATCTTAGTAAACACAGTATCACTGATTAAATGAGATTATAAGAATTACTCATTTTCACTTTTCCTAGAATGAAAAGGAAATGGGAGCATATGGCTGGTGGTGATCAAAACTTCTTTTAAAACTCTCCATAAAAATATCTATTATTCCAGCCTACCCACCCATTAAGGAGGGAAGCATATTTGTTTCGAAGGCCTGGAACCAAGAGATCTTTTATTACAAGATTTCATTTGTTTTCTGAAGTAATTAGAAGGTCTTCCCCATTCAGCCCTCCACGCAGTAATGTGTAGGCCATACCCAGAGCATGAGCGCGATAGAAAGAGCTTTCTAAATCCCCCTCCCTGAGAGGAGGCATCAGAAACCACGCCACAGTGCCTGTCATAAAAGGTCACTTTTTCCTCGGAACAAACCATTAATCAATAGAGTGTAATTGTTCGAGCGCTCGCAAGGGCTCTGCAGCGGAGGGACCTTGTTTTTCACTCGCATAATTGCAAAACAGCAAAAGTTCAGAAACATAACTCAAATCCACCTCCCCATTTTGCCCCTTTACAATTCCCACTGCCCTTTGGGCCTCTTCTTGGAAGCAAATGGAAGACAAGCTGAAGTTCTCTCAATTGAGCCGGAGCTAAGAAACCTTTGATATGCTAATACCTTCCTTCAAACGGTAAGAATTCACACTCGCATTAATTCAAACAATTTCTGCAGAATGATGCGAAATGGCACCTCTTTTCGTGGCAAGCAACAAAAGGGGAGCCGGGGCGTCTGAGGAAGCCAAACAGCAGAACATTTGTTCCACAGGATTCCTTCCGTCGCGCACAGGGGCATTTCTGGGCAAAGAAAACACACCTGAGCACCAGCAGAGCTCTTTACTTTCTGACAAACCGCGCTCAAATCCCAGCAGGGCCGGCTCAGACTAACAACAAGATGTTATTTTTAGAGCCAGACACAGCAACGGTGCCTCATGACACACTGTTTTCTGTCTCCAGATGGCCCCAGATTTCTACATGTGAAAATTAATAGAAATAAAAATAAAAAAAATAAAAAAAAAGAAAAAGTAAAAAAAAAAAGTTGTTCGCACCCCACAGCCGACAAAGGGTAATTTATTCCTCTTCCCACAGCCACCCCCCACCCCGCACGGGCTGGGAGCCGGGCGCTC
>VXAC01008315.1:161656-228586 GCA_013399225.1 Rhipidura dahli | reverse complement strand
GCAGCGATGCCGCGCACCCCGGTGCGGGGGCCCGAGCGGAGCTGCCCGGCTGGCTGGGCTCGCCGCGCCGGGCCGGATCTCCGCACCGCACCGCCTGTCCCCCGCCTCCCCTTTCCCGGCATCACCCAAAAATCGTTCACCGTCTGGGCGGGTAGTGAGAGAGAGCAGGCAGGGCGGGAGGACGGGGGGTCCCGTCACCTCAGCGCCTTCACGGCTCCGCTGGTCCCTTCCTTCGCTCCCTCGCACTGATACGGCCCGGCTTCTGCCCGGCAGGGACGGCGCGCCGAGGCACAGCGATGCGTTAGGGAAAACATGTCAGGGCACGGTAAACAGCACTTGGAAGCGATTTAAAGGATACTCAGTTGACTCACTGCTGTGCTCGAATACAAAACGCAGTCTAGTAGCGTTGTTGCGTTCTCCCAAAAATCTGCCCTTGGAAACCAGGTCTGGGATTGTCAGTAGGATTTGGGTTTCTCCTCTGTGTGGATGCAGAACACTGAGGATCCTCTTTGACCTTTCAGGATGTGCAACACGGGCAATTCCCAGCTCTCAAGGTCAGGGAGAAGCAGCTGGGCATTAGCGAGGGCTGATGCCAGCGGGGAGCGCAGCGGGGCCGGTGCCAGCGGGGGGCGAGGGCCGTGTGCGCGTCCCACGCTCCGCGCCCGCGCGGGGCTGCGGTGACCAGAGGGAGCGACAGCCGCGGTCAAAGCAGCTCAGACTTGAGCTGATAACTGCCCCCTCCCTTTGTTTGGGGGTTTTAGCAATCCCCTCCCTCGCTGCAGCACTGAAACTAAATCCTCTCAACTGCATCTACTCTCAGAATCGCATGAACTAGGCAGGACCACTTGGGAGTTGATCAAATGTTTAGGTCCAAAGCACATTGACAATCCAGTGTACAACACCCCACATCACAGCAGAGAATCAGGATCATTACCTTTGTTAATGGCAATGATTTATTTTTTTACTTAATCATTTTGATGTCTCTGCATACCTATGCAATTTGTGTTTAGAAATTGTAGCATGTATTAAGAGAAACATGACATGCTAAAAGGAGACTGGATCTTGAAGACCTTGCTATATGGAGCAGTGAGAACCATAGAACTGGTCCAGGGCTCTTCAAAACATTAAACTTTCAACAATGCTAGCAACAATCTTGGGGATGAATATTTAAAAGTCACTGAAATATGGGCATGCCACAGCCATGCTGACCTTCCTCAGTTCGTGGTGTCTGTCCAGGGGACTGGAGAGTGCAAGAACAATCTCAAACTTTTAGAACCAAAGGAGTAGTTCTGCCATAGTAATAAGCAGTACACCTTCCTGAGGCCAGATTCAACTGGGATAAATCTGCAAAATGTCTCAAAGCCAAACAGAATGGAAGGACAGATCATCTCTCTATGCAATAGCTTTGTACCTACAACATATAGTTAAAAGTAGAGGGTACTGTGAGAGCAACATATAGCAAAAGGGCAGATGCTCTATTAGGTTCTTTGTGTATTCCTAATATACAGGCCAATTGCCCTTTCTCGCTGAAAGCATCCTTATAAAAACCTGTATAAACCTAAATAACCCCTTATGCATTTCTAATGGAATTAAATTATACAGGCATTTTAATGTATTTTATTAGAAGCTGATTTTCATCAAAAGGATTGGATGCATCTGTTATGGAAACATGCTTAAAAAGAGAGTCATAGAAATATAAAGATATACATATTGACTTGCTATGATTTTACCAGAGTTTTTAATTGTATCATTAACAAGTCCTACTTTTTTTTTTTTTTAATAAATGTAATTGCAGATAAGCACTGATAGCCCTGAGCTAACAGACTTTTGCTTAGTTGATGAGAACAGGATTTAGCCAGAAAATTGTCGATAATACAAGAATTATCTGGGGTTGATTGTTTTCCTTTGAGAGAACATGAGAGAGAGAGGTCCTTCTGCTTGCAACAAAAAAATGTCTGTTGGATTCTCTAAACTTTTTTCTGCTCACAAAAAGATTGAAAAGAACTGCAGAACTAGGCTTTGTGCTAATATTTGCAGAAGTCAAAGTGAATTCACCTATGTGGATTCAAATGTAGGACTGAAGCTCATTTTCCCTCTTTTCATCAAAAACTTCTGGAATCATATTTCTCTCTGCATGCAGAGATGAAGTTTTACAACTCTTTTACAATGGCAAGCTGTAAAACTGAGTTTTAAACAATTGGTAAAAATGCAGAGACCTTTTAGCATTTGTTTCGAAAACAGATGTTTCCATTAATTCTCATTAAAACTGCATTAAGATATAAGAATACCTGGCAGAGGTGTATATTGTTTTGGCAAGTATAATACTATTACTTAAATGATTAATTTTACTTCACATGCATCAGCATATGTTTCTTTAAAAGAAAAATTGTACACACATGTACCCATGGCATACTTAAATCTGATCCTTTAGTTTTTACTCAGCCACAATTATTGCCAGATTTGAATATTAATATGTAAGAAGGAATTATAACAAATCAAGTTCCTTTTCCACCATTATGACTTCCTACTATTTGCTTTTTGACATATCCCTATAAATATGAATCTTACTTCATACAGACTCTACAGAGAAGTACAGAAAAGTAGATTTTCCTTAAAACCTTGATTTGCTGCAACACTGCAAAATATCTAGCTTGAAAACACAACAAGAAATGTTATAATCTTATCAAAATAATTTGCAAAATTTTATCCCCACTCTATAACTAATGTTAAATTTGTATTTCTTCATGTTGAGGTGTATATTCTGTGTTTATTGCTATCCAGTTACTTTAATAAATCTGCTGGATGATGTCCTTGAAAAACTAGAAGCAAATCCATAGTAATTTTTAAAATAATCACAACAATTGTGTATCAATTAGCATTTCCAGGGACTATGTGTAGGACAGCAACAACTGGAAAAGATTTAACTGTCAACTGTGTACTTGAAGGAGATGCATCTGAGAAAGATGATTTAACTTGTGGCAAAAATTGGCCAAATTATGATGTCTGTAATATGATCTTATAGGCTGCTCTAGCTTTTTTTTTTTTTTTTTGGTCATAGAATTGTGTCTTACATCTGCCTATTCTTAAAAAGGTTAATTTAAAATGTTTAAATACCTTGATAAATAATACTTTGTATTGCCCTAAGTGTCGGTTCCCCCATGAGTAATGGTTTACACAGATTTTATGCAGCCTATTTTTTATTACTGGAGTTTTATGACTGAACTTTAAATACTAGCGACTGACATTTCCTCTTATCTGTCTGTACTCCTGTGAATAACGTATCAATGAACCTGTAATTAGATGTAATGTTGGCAAAGACTGACAGAAGAGGTAGTAAATATATGTATGCAGTAACATCAGCTAAAATTGGTGTACTAACATACAGGCACAGTTTAATTGCTATGATGTAAAGACTTCAGGGTTTTTTTCTATGGAAAAGTAACAAACCATTAAATAACTACCATTTCAGCATAAAACAGAAAAGAGAAAATTTTGCTTGTTTTATTTAGGAAAGCCCCCAATTAATTTTGCAGGCAAATTTATATAAATAAACTGTGAATGATACAAGCCATAATAGGAAATATTCAGTGTATTGCCTTAAAAGTTTGGACATATATCTTGACAATTACCGGTCTTTTAAACTAAGTAATTGATTTTAGTGTCACTTGGGGAAAAAAATGAAACCCATCAATAAAATAAGAGAATTCTGCAGCTGTTTCTGACAAATAAATGTAATATGAATTTGCATTTTGCATAGTTTACTTCAGTAATCAATTTTAATGACTCATAATCTATATCATTATTTAAGAAATGACAAAATCATTGACTTACTCATAACACTTGCTAATTGTTTTTAAAAATAAATTCTACACATGACTAAGGAAACACCCATTTCCACTTGCTTTATGTTAAATCAACATCTAACCACTCATGGTGATTTCATTCAAAGAAAACAGAAGGAACACATTAGCTGTGTGGTTAAAGAGATTGATGGGCTTCAAACATTTTAACCATGGATGGTTTTTTTCCAACTGTAGAGGCGCATGTTTTTAATTTAAATAGCTTCAAGAAAATGAAGATCATTTTATTCAACAAAGCTGTTTTTTCTTGTTTCTTAGAAATTAATTTAATTTCGTTTAATTAAGTAATATTAGAAACAACCTTGTTCAGAGAAAATGCAGCTATGAAACAAAAGCATGTGTATGCCATATTAACTTGTATTCTGAAACAGAACTTTTGTATCACATTAAAAACTTAGAAGAGATCAATATGATTTTTGCCAGTGAATTTAGGTGCAATTTTTAATGCAGTTTTTTGCAGTTACCTCTTCACTCTCTGAAGTGAATCTGGGGGAGCAGTGGAGCTCAGTGTTACTGAAACACATTCCTTTGGAATTCAGGTATTTTGGATGTATGTTGGTGGAGAAAAGTTTACAGTTTAATGCTGCAGGCATTTACAAAGGCCAAAGAGTTTTCAAGACTGAGCTGTTAGGAGGCACGTATTAGGACACATTTAGAAAGAAATTAGTTCAATTCCCTGTTTTCATATGAAAAGCTCAGCACAGAAGCTTAAATGATCATCCCAGGAAAGGAACTGCAGTACTGAGCTTTTGGGGAAAGAGATATGTCATGGCTTTTTAATTCTCCAAATAGTTAAATAGTTTTGCACATTCTAGGTTCCCTTTTCTCCAACTGCTATATCTATGTAGGCACACATTCTCCATTTGGGCAGCAAAAAAAGTTTTGTTTTAGTTTTTTCTTTTTTTTTTTTTTTTTTTTTTTTTTTTTTTTTTAAGGAGAGAAGCCTGAGAGAGTACTAAGAAATTAAATAGATTTTTCTATTTAAAATAAATGCAATTTTGCCTGACAGGCAGGGAGCTCCTTCTCCTCCTCCCCCTTACACAACTATATTATACAATTTGCCATGATTTTGGTCAGTCTCTGTAATTTTCAGTGAGAGAAGTACCCTGTGTCTCAGACTGGCATGTGTGTGGTGACCTCTGCATATTCTCACCATCTCTTCTTACTTTTTGCAACCATCCTGCTTGATATAAAAGAATGGCAATAATTTGCTTTATCAAATCCCAATTGCATTTGGACTCCAATCTAGAACTTATATTTATTACATATTGCTTTTAAGTAGCATATTACCTAGGTTTCTGCCCACTCTTCTGTTGCTTCTGTGTCACAAAATGAAAGGTAATGCAAAAAAGATTAAGAATTCCAAGGCAAACCATTGTATTTGCAAGTATGAATCCATGAAGACTTTTCTCTTCTTACCCAAACATCTCACTTAATCTGCACTGTTAAAATCCATATTCTTGATGGCCCAGACCAAGATTTGAGGAGATATGCACAGCTTTGCAAACCCATAAAGATTTAGATGCCTATATTGGGGTCAGGTTAAATTTACGTTCTTGAGAAGTTATGGGATAAAATACATCAAATTCTTGGACCACCGGCCAGAACTCAGGTCTTCCCATTTCAATTTATTGCTGAAATCATTAGGCTACAGAGTCATGTTCCCTCTGGTGTTCTCACTTTCTAGCTCAGTGACTCATGAATTATCTTCTGCCTGGTGCAAGACTTCAGCAGGAGAAGTGGAGACTATTTCTGCCTCCACTCAGGTTGTGGGTTAGAGAATTGTTTACCTGGTGAGAAATGTGCATTTGAAACCCTTCAAGCAGAGGGGAGAACTGAGCCTGTTTCACACACTGGGTAAGTCTCTAACTCTGCTAGTTGTAGAATAAAGCTACATCTTTAAAAGAAAGGGATGATTGCTGCTGGGTTTAGTGGCAGACTGACTGCATTCATGGGTGTCAGATGCTCCTAAGAGTTTGACTGTCACCTTTAACTGCTCATCTTTGTTTTACACAGAGCCTTAGCAATAATACAGATGCAGAGCTCCTTAGCCTGGTTTATCTTGACTGAAGCAATATTTGGCATGATGAGTATTACAGCTGCAGGAAAATTTGATATAAAAAACATGGGAGTGCCTGTTGAACAGAGACATCTTCCCCAGGTAGACAGCATTTAAGCAGAGTAGTCTTTAAACTTAATGGCTTAAATTCTTTCCATGTTTCTCTTAAGGAGTCAAGTTGCAGAAATTCTATACATTGCCTACATGAAAATCTGGTCCATAGTCATAATAATCAAGTTGAGAGATATGGTAGTAGGTTATGAACAGGAAAGAACAGGGTGCTCACAATCAATCATGAACAGAAAAGAACCTCCCACTGGGACTTCCTCACCTCATGATTGCAACTTTCAAGTTTCCCTTACCAAAAGATGGGGCATGAGAGCCATATTTGCTTCCAAACTTGCATATTTCAGTTCACTTTTCCTGTTTTCCACGTCTCAATATGAGTTATTCTGTCAGAGAAAATGTTTAATTTTTAATGTTTAATTTTTAATTTAGAAGCTTTAATCAAGGCAATGTTAGTTGTGCTTTATATACAGTTATCTGGCTTTACCCATTAGTTCCTCGTGCCAGTCTGACAGTGCTTTAACCTCAGCTGATTGGTTATACTTGCTTTGATTTTGTTATGTGGTTTAACACAAGGACTTGGTACCTTTTTTTTTTTTTTTTATAAGATTATATTTTTTCCTCTTGTTACTGATTGCCATTGAAATGGTGAAAGTTACGTGATTGGCTCCCTCTGGAGCAGATACCAGAGATGCATCATGGATCACTGGTCAGAGAGCCTAGACACAGCAGCAAATTCAGTCTCCCTCCCCTCCCCATCAACTCTGCACATCAGCACTGCTTTGCAATCCATCTCAGCTGACATGAGCAGAGCATGGAGAGGGAGACCCAGATTTGTTTCCAGGCTTACATCTTCTAGTTCACATTTTGTTGTGCTTCTGCTGCATTGCCAGGTGTAACTCTGGCAGCTGTAAAGAACAGTCATTTTGCCTCTCTGAAACTGCCTATAAAAGCCTCTGTTTCAGTAATGATTTGTTATATATTACAAACACCTGCAGCTTGGGGAATTAATATCACTAAGTATAGGGATCAAAGATATTCCACCTCTTTTTTTCTTTAATTAACTGATCAATTACTTTTGACAGACCTCAGTGTTTTTGACAAATAGATTTGAATCTGATTGAAGGTATGGCTACGCCTTTCTGGAAACACTGCAGTCACAGAATGACATTAGTACCATGCTCCTGTTTTGAGGAATGTAGATTGACTGCTTAGTACTACTGCTAATTATGAATAATAAAATGTATTAATTAATTAATTAAGATGCTTTTCTTTGCCTTACTGTGAATGCTGGCTGCTGTTTGTTGACTACTCAGCACCAAAATATGATCTTTTTGTATTATATCTGGTAAATCATAGCACTACATTTAATATATCATTAAAACAAGACACTCAAACTTTTATGATGTGCTTGGAAAGCAAAGTGATAACCCCATATGCATTTACACAGGAGAATTTTCTGCATATGCAAGCACTGAATATCACTGAAGAATGAACCACAAATTTGCACTGCACCATGTAGGTACCCAGTTTCGCCCTTTGGTTTTCTCCTCCTGTTGCTCCTCTATATGGCTATGTCAGTTTAATTTGCTTTCATCAGAGTTTTTGTTGACAGTAAAATTAATGTGCAAATTTCCTATCAGTTGTATATGTTAATATAATTCCCTCTCAAAAACAGTTCATTGAAATTAGCACTGGTAAGAAGTGGGATACATATTCATACAGTTATTTACATAAACCCCATTGAGCTCTATGCACCCTAAGCTTTAATGCAAAGTACCTACTACCACAGGTAATTTTAGCACAAGTGAAACAGCATGTAAGTGACATCTGACTTCCCACAGGTTGGGTGTTTTTAATAAAGAGATTATTTTAAGAGAAAAAATTATGTTAGAAATTACGTTTGTGACATAATTTTTATACGTAAAAACTACTGTCATTGCAATTAAAAAGTTGAAAATACTGATGTGTTTCTCCAACAAATCACACACAACTGGTTCTTTGCAAATTACATAAATTGTGCATGATACCTCATTTGTGCATGATAACAGCATAAGATAGTGTGTTAATAAATTAATAAATTTTTCAATAAGAACTTTATATTATGAAGCAGCTTGCATGACAGAGTACACTCTAGACCAAAAAAGTAAGTTTTATAAAAATAAATATGTACTGGGAATTGATTTATGCAGCACAGTATTTTTATCAGTTCTAGGTGACAAAAATATCTTTAAAATCATTTGCAATATGTATATTGATCCACAGATTATTTACTTGGATTTAAAATGCTAACTACAGGAATAAGCCATTAGGTCATTATCTGTGTAAGTTTAGGGAGTTCAGGCACCATCTACTTGTTGTTGTGAAAGGCATTTGCTACTAAAAATATAAGCTGGAATCTACTACGTGCAGGTGCAGATTCTACTGAGCAGTGCAGCTCTGTTTGTGTAAGTTTCCCCTGGTAAACAGAGAAGCTGCAAGGTCACGAAACAGACAATGGCACATCTCTTAGGCTTTACTGTATAGACTTGCAGTTTTTATATTTCCCTGAGCATAATTATGCAACACATGACTTACAGCAGTTTCTATTTTTCACAATTTTCCAGTTAATGAAAGTAATGTTTAAATACTCTGAAGTTAGATTATTAACTTCTACAAAATAGAAACAGATGTGTGTCTCAGTATGCCATTAAATTTATGATTTACATAGTATTCTTGAATACAGCTGAGCAGAGGCCAATGATTCTAATTTGCTCTAGATTTACAATAACCTGATCTGGTTTTTGTAAGTACTGAAACACTTTAAACAAAATTAGAAAGCCGTTGTGCTTTGTGTGATTAAAGATGCAATTCCCTTTGGGGTAATGAGAAGAGTTAGAACATGTTTCTTTCTTTATGGATGTTTCTATTATAAACACGAGTACCATATATTATGTATTTTTGTAACTATTTCCTTGCTTTTAATTATAAAATAAACTGATTGAGTCTTACTGGAGTTACACTGAAACAATGCCAAAATCTAGCTAAAAAATGCATACTGAGGTTCATAAAAATCCTTAAAATTCTTCTGAGGGCCTTAAGATCTTGTTAGAAAAATACTAGTTCCTTATAGCTTCCAGAATCCAAAACATCTCTGTGATTTAAAACTACACAGTTTAAAGAATTTTTTAAAAAGCTAACACATTTCTCAGCTTATTTTACTATGTTAATGCACAACATTTAACAGGACAGAGCTTCTGAGTATTCATAGCATTTTACATCTGGAGATACAGATTCACTGTATAATGGCAGAAATCACAATTGGAATGAGTATTATTGTTTAAAACAAGGTGTATCTATGGGCAGAGATCAAGTTCTGTTGTGACACTAAACGCTGAGGTTTTCTAAAAAGAGGCAAAATGAGATTAGATCTGTCAGATTAAGTAATGCAGGAAGAATACCCTGTGTACAAATATTTAAGGTCTGTTTCAAAGATTCTGAAAATCAGAAGCTAGGCCTATAAAGATGTATGGACTCAGCATTAGCTAGAAATGACATATTTCCAAATTGTAATCTGTGACTCTGTGGTCAAAAATATAGGTCATTTAGCATAGTAATTAACTTTTCAGAGGGAAAGGTGACATAGCAAGGAAGCATATGCATCTATTTAATAGGGACTTCTTAAAGGAATTTTTAAAACTACTTCAACTATTCTTTGCATATTGCACCCCAAAATCGGATGGATTTTATGAATATAGAAGTAATGAACCAGAAATTTATTTTACATAGTACCTGGAAAATAATATTATTTCATGTATTATATTATTAATTTGCTATTTTACATAATGCATTGAAGATAATAAGGGCTCAATATTATACACTCGTATTAAATCACACTACAATATATGTATTTATATTTATCTTTACCTCTGATGAAATGTTTAATAGTATTAATCCTTTCATTTTAATTATATATAATTAACCATCATTAAAGCAGGAGCATTACCTTTTAATAAAAATTTAATCATACATTTACTCAAGCACGGGATCAAAATGCTCTGCGAGTATGACATGTCTTAAAAGTGATTGAATGAATTCAATTTATTTGGTCACTCACTCTTCCAGCTCACTTAGAGATTGCCATCTGTGCTTCACTCAGGAGATCTCCCAGGGTAAGCTCCCACACTCCTACACGCTGTTTGACGTGGGATTGCAGTGTTAGACGCTGGAGCTGCAAGCCCAGTGCTCAGCCTGCTGCTGCTCCAAGCTCAGATTTCGGTTCCAGCAGTGCCCCCTGACAGCTCCAGCACACGGCCCCTCACAGGGATTCTTGTTCTGGGCGGGGGTTGCTGTAAGGCAGCACTGGTAGCACTCCTGACCCGGGCAGACTCATGTGCACGGATCTCATTTTAAGAAAGGATGCGGATCGCTATGGACTTTTTTTCTGGGGGATCTGGCAATGACAACTGGAATGAAAAAGGGGCAGGAGAAAGATTTTTTGTCATACATTGAGGCTGAAGTGCATATAACTGGACAAATTTTGTGGTTTTCTCTGAACTTTCTGGGAAATTTTTCTGTTAAACACACAATTACGCATACACAAGGCATTAGGCTGGCAACAAGAGACTGGCAAACACTGTAATTAATTCAACTTTAGGTAGTGTCTAGGGAAGAATGATTTAAAATTGTTTGTTTCCTTCTTGAAAAAATTAGTATGGAAATGGAATAAATTATTGGAAGGAATGAATGGCATCAGGACATCAGAACTTCATACTTTTCACCCATAACTTAACATAAACTGAGGCCCCTCTTCTGCAAACACACTGGTCTAGGTCAGCAAACTTCTGCTGAACCAAGACCATATCCCCAGTCCTACAAATACTTATTCCCAACAACAATATTAACTTAGAAATCACAAATATAGGGAAATGTGTCATCTTGTATTAAAATTAGTGGGGAGTTTTGGAGAAATTTTTAATTGTCCTGATAAGTTCATACTAACTCACTGAGGCCCAGATTGTGGAACTGTATTTTCAGCAAACTGTTCCTCAAGAAGCCCTGTGTGATTAACTTGGGAGCCTGGAGGTAAAAACTGCAGATGAGAATTCCATATGTCTGAGACAAAGCACCTGAAAGGAAAACTCACATTTTAATGACAGAGCATGGGATGGCCATTATAGGAATATATTGTATTGATAAAAAGGGAAAACACCTGGTCAACAAAGGTTTTGCAATATTTTTTCATATTAGTTATTTTAAAGTCATATTAAGCTGTCAGAAGACTTTGCTTCATTATGAACAATCTGTTTCTTAAAGATGCTCAGTGAGTCTGGATGCACTTAGGATAATTTATTTTCCAATCAACTCTTGAGTTGCCCAGACCTACTTCTATTGAAGTCAACTTTTATTTTTCCAAAGAGAATTAAATCAAGGTTAATTTTCCTTCAAAAAGAAACTTAGTTGTGTTTCTTAGTTGTCAATTTTCTTCATACAATTATTGCATGACAAAATTTTCAATAAATTAACACCCAATAAATTTTGTGATTCCTTATATTAAGCCCACTCTAAAAAAATTTGTCTGGTGCAATTTTCTTAACAACTCAGACTAAGTGGGAAGTTCCAAACTGTATTTGTATTAGTTCTGAACCTTCCCAATGTAGTTTAAAATTACCTTATCCAAAAATACATTTACTTCGAAAAGTGGACTGTATTTTAAATGTTGAGAAGGATAACAAGGCCATTTTGCACTGGCTCTTTTGTTGAACAATGGAAGTGTGAAGAGAAGAGCAGCTTTGGACTATTCAGTTCCTGCCACTCCGATCACTCTCTATTGCATAAGATTCCAGTCAGAAAGTTTAAGTGTCTAAAATCTATAGACTGCCTGTTTTCAGAAAATGCCAGAACAGAGATTCCAGTAAAAACTCGTAGGAGAACTTTCCACCTTGTGACAAGACTTTTTTATTTCTGCAGAACTAGGCTTCATTGAAGAGCTGCTGTCTTCATTATTTAATTTCTTTGTGGAGCTTGCAGTCAACACGATCCCGTTGAGTTCTTTATTTAATATGTTTCAGAGCACAGGACACCTGCTGACTTCTTTAATAACGAGCTGTCCTCCGTTGGCTTATATGTGAAAACTGTTCAGCAGAGGCAAGTAAAGAATAACCTTAGACATTAAGACTGATTCCATTAAAAAATAAAATAAAACTCTGTCCAGCCTCCACACCCGAAGTCCCTAAAATAAATTTGCAAGGGCTTTTCACAGCATGGAATTCAGGTGGATTTTTTTTTAATTGAATTCTGTTCTGTGTAAGTGCAGCTCAGTGGAATTCAATTTCCATGCAGGCTCCCAGGAAACAAATACATGCTAAGTATTTTTATTGCTAATGTCTTGGATTTAGTTTCTTAAGTATTATTTAGATTTGACTGTGGACATAGTTGCTAATGTTTACCTTAACACAGGGCTCTGTGACTCTCGTTGGAGAAGGGACTCTTGAAAGAAGAATTGGCTAAAGCACAGAAGTTTAACAATGAATAAATTCCAGGGCTTTGTATTGTATTAATAAGGATCAAATTCTACTTCTTTGTACAAATCCTATGAATTCGATAGAAAATCTCCATATTCCCAATTCAACCTATAATTTTTTGTCCCGCTTTAAAATATCTTCCCTACCTTGTTGGAAGCCTCTTTCACGCCTTGTTAGAAGTATGGGGTTATACTGTTACAGATGACTCAGGGAAGCCCTACACTCAGTCCTGCAGTTTGCAAGGGAAGTAACCCCACTAAGATCAATGAGCTCTGCTCTGAGTGGATGGTAACTAAAACAAAGAAATCAGACTTTGACCAATTATTTTATCTTAATTGGCCTTATTCTGCACTCCTTCACATTTCTCCCATAATTCTTTCCCTTCTGCTGCAACACATTTTTTTACCACAACCCACATAACTCAGGTGGTGAATAAAAAGCATCACACAAATGAAAACTGTGCTCAGCCACTGATAACTCACACTCAGATTCTTCTTCAATAGAATATTTTTAAAATGCTTTTTGTTTTACAGGTATAAAGAAAACTGTTGACTGGTAAGGTAAACTGTTAAAACAATTAACTGGTTTAGGTTTTTAATGTTAACCCTTTATTTTAGTCAAAGAAATACTCTGAACCAGAGGTTCAGCCTTGTTAATTATTTTATGTTGCAATCAATAAATTAAGCAGTCTTTATCCACACTTGGTGTTATGTGAAGGATGCTTGTCTGATGAAGGCATGTGGGCTCCCACCTCAGATTCTGTCTGAGGACCTAATCCAAAGTATGCCCAAACCTCTATTAGAAAACAGACTCTGCTTGGTTTTAAATCTCCTTCCCTTTTCTCTAAGAGGAAATGTCTCAACTGACTATATTGACTACTATATGTAGCCTTTATTATCATTATGCCCATGCCTCTATATTCTATATTATTTATTATCTATTGCCTGTTTGTATTATATTGTTGAAAAATCTTTACGTGTTGGATGAATGGAACTATTATATTGTAATTGAGTATTTTAATAGATAAGTTTGTTGATACATGTGTAAGGTTTATTAATACTTTTGTTAGGTTTGTCAGGAAATTAGGATATGGTAGAGAGATATGTCTTTTTAAAATCCATCTTGTAACAACCTGTGCACATAACCTCTTTACAATTTCTGCTTACGAGTAATCATTTTTATATGTGTTTAAATCACACTTCAATTTTCTGTAGAAGCAGTTCTTACTACGTAACATATACCATTGCTATTTTTGCAAATATGTTTTCATTATTACTTTGTGGAACTGAGACAAAACAACAGCTACTCTGCAGGATGATAGCAATGACTACCAAAGGATTCAAATCAGGATGGACACTGGAGAGCACACAGAGCAAATGGCAAACCTATCCCAAAAACCTTCTGTAGCACTGCCTCCTTTTGAAATCACACAAGTTTTACTTTTCAGTCTTGGTGGGGGCTGAATGCCATGGGAACTGGGGGGAGGACACCAAACCTCACAGAAATCTCCAAGCTGAAGTCCAGCAAATCACCAGCACCATTTCAGTGCTGGATGCAAGAACAGATCTATGGGGCCACTGTGCCCTGTACCTGCCTGCAAGTACAATCCACAAGATAGATGCCAGAGAAATTTAGGTCTGGCAAATGTCATGCAAAAAGAATTGTGAATACATCCTGCCTCGGGCCTTGTGTGGGATTCAGGCCTGATTTCAAGCCCAGCAAGGAGGTGCAGGCAATGTGGGTGTATCCACCCTGTGGGCAGGGCAGGTTCTTGGTCCTTGCCCATCTGTGCCATTCCCCACAGGCAGCTGCGACAGGGTGGCCTTGGAGGAAGGCTGCAAACTCCAAAGATGTTTTGTCACAGTTCATCTTCCTTTTATTTTACTGTATTCTGTATGATGTGGCTAAGCTGGTCACAGACAGATAAAATGAGACATATTTTTTTTTCATTTCAGCTCATGTCTCTTCTTCCTGTGCTCCATACGAGTATTTTGTAGCACATAAGGAAAAATGTTTATGTACTGTCTAAATCAGTCTAAATAAAATGTTAAAGGTGACAATCTCTTTAAACATTACTGAACATTACTTACAAAACTGTATTTTAAAATTGTGAAAACAAATGCTTTGACCTTGTGAGCTATGGAAATATTTAAAAAAACAAATCTGCTCTGCTTTTTTGGCTAATAGTTGTGATTTGCATAGTTGAACCTTGAATGTAGTCATAAATAGCTACAGAATCCATCTGGCATGGTGCCCAGCAATGTTAGGGTGCCAGACAAAAAAATCGGGTCAACCACTTACCGAGTAAGTCATTCTGTCTCAACAAGGTGATGTCTAACAAAGAAGCTACAAGGCTGAAGACAGCTAACATATTCAGCTGCTGTTCAGAAAGACAAGAACTTTTCATTTATCAGGATAATCTACTACTCGCAACCAGTACACCAAGTGAACTCCCTCTTGTAAAAAAGAGAGAAAGCCCATCAATTGTTTTTGCTAATTAAGATGAATATTATTCCTGTGAAATGAACCAAAAAGTTCTGTGTAACCAGAATCCCAATAGAGATCCATAATCTCAAAGAATAATTGCAGAGTTTTAATTGAGAAGAAAGTGAGAACTATTTTTTTGTCTTCTTCAGTTTTTAGCTGCAGCTGTCTTCGGTGTGTGTTAGTGGGTCTTTTATATTCTCAGTTTATCTGACATGATTTTCCCTATATTAAAACTTGTGGAATTAAAAATTTAAGACAAAATGTTTATGTATTTGATGAAATGCTACAACTAAATGGCACATATTTAGGAATAATTTGAGGTAACAGATCATTTATTAACATATATAGAAAAAAGACCATTTTTAGATTAAAATCTAGATGTTGTGACTACTCATAGTAATGTGCATTTAATCTTTATACATTAAGCAGAGGTGGAGTTAGAAATGAGAAGGTAAGTGTATTTTCTTGAAGAGATATTAATTATATATTCAACAATTTATTTTATTCTGTGATATTTATCTTAGTTTTAAGATTAGAAGAAAGCCTTGCCATGTTGAAAGGAAGGAATATGACAAAGTTCAGTTTCCCATTCCTTAAACAAAAGATACCCAACTTGAAAATACATTAATATTTGAATTAATATTTACATAAAGGAAATCCATAATCAACAGAGTAACCCTGTACTCCTGAGCAAGTCAGAGAAAATTCATTGAGGTGTACACAGTTATATGTATAAAATTTAATTCCACCCGAAATAATCCATTACTGTCTTTGTTGTAGTAACCCTTAAAGTCCAAGCTTTTGTCCTATTTGCTTCACTTATAGTGTAAATCACACATCTGGCCTCAAAATAGAAATAATTTCCCTTAACAAGGAAATTCAGAGTTATAAATTACCTCAAATCAGGATACTGGCTGAATACATTCGTTTTCACAAAAAAATGAAACTCTTCTTCCCTTCCCCCAAGCCTTCTTCACAAAATCAGCCTCAGGCCAAAATGGTTTCAAGTAGACTAAAGCTGCTGGTAAACACTTACCTTTGACAATATTTTTGTCTAATGAACATTGCAGAGAAGGGTGTATGCAGTGCAAGTGTCTGTCTGTGGCTGCAGCCTACGTACAATCTCTGTGCCAAGGGCCCACTGCTAATAGGCAAATATACACAAAAGAGGCAGCCCTTTGATGGTTTAATCCCAAACATACTTAACTGTCACACAGTTAATCTTTTAGATTAAAAATGACTCTTGAGTTCTTCTTGAACATTTTTATGTTTGTGGATGAAAGAGGTTAAATGTAGTTCTCAGGCCTGTTTAGACTGTTCTTTTATTTTTCTTTTTTACTTCCCCCCCACCCCTAGTTGAACATGACTTTTCCCTTTCTTTAATCACAGCTATGCCCCTGAAGGATCTGCAAGCATGATAGTTCTGAAATTCCCCATTCTTTCCTTCTTAGCAGGCAGGTAAAAGTGCATGACAGACCTTGCCAAAGCAGAACTCATTGCTGTTGTCAGAGGGGTAGAGATGCAGGTCAAAACCACGTGCATCCAAACAGCTTCACCTGTAGGTTTTACTATCCTAGAAAAAAGTTTCAAAGAACAACTAACTCTCCATGTTGATCAGAAATAATTCTTAAAGGTCAAGGCAAAACTTGTGTTCTGCTGTTGGTTTTCTTGAACACTGGCAGTTTTGATACTGCTTCTATTACATACAGAAAAACTGTCCCACATATTTTGTATATATCATTGTTTTAATCTCTGATGCTTCAAATTTTGTGAATAATCTCCTTTTTTTTTTAAGGAGTCTCGAGTTCTTTTTGGGATTAGATGGAAAATCTTTGAAGTGTAACACTAAGAAGCACATTTTAAGTCAGAACTTGTGCCCCAGTTAGTTAGATACTTTTCAAGTAATATTTCTTTCCACTTTAGCTTCCACGGTAGTTCCATTTCATGATAGTTTTATGTTGATTTCAGACTACATTTTTATGTAGTGGGAAAGGATATTTTTTGTAAAGTGAATGCCCAAGACCTGTTGGAAAACATTCCTCCTTAACAATGTACTCATATAATCCAGTAGTTTGCTCAGAAGTGTTATTTTAGGATGACCTTTACACATACAGTATGATGAATTTTTCTTTTTATTTGATTGTAAAGATGTTATGATCAAGGGGCAAAATAAATACTGCCTTTTTCTGCCATAGGAAAAAAAAGAATGAAAGATGAAACCATCTTTTTAAAGCAACATGATAGCATGCAGAAGTGATGTCTATGTTTGTAAACTACACATTTTTAAATTCACACATACAGCAAAGCTCCAGTGAAACATAAATAAAGATCAATTTTATACAGTTCAAATAGTAACACACTATGAAAGCCACCATTTTTCAACCTATAGAATAGAGATATTTATGTTTAAGGGCATTTATGCATTACAAATGGTTGTTAATGAAAATAAATAGTTGAGCATTTTGTGGTCATCAGCATTTCTAACAAGGATGTTAAATCCTCCCATATTTTCTTTTGAATAATTAGCATAATGTTCTGCAAATCTTTTCTAGGTAGCTTACAGGATTTGAATATTCAAATATTTTCAGCTGTATAAGCCATATAATTATGAAATTGTACAGTTATTTCTCAAGCAATTTGGCAATCCTTTCTTACAAGAATTTACTTTCTGTTCTTTGTTATCAGAAATGGAAAAAGCTTTTTGCTTACCATTCTGGAAAAGATGGAATTCATCATTCTGCCATAAAGACCCTAGAAAGCAAAGTAAGTGTTATTAGTTATTGTATTCTTATCTGCAGGGATTCTAACTGCCAAACAGTGCATCAGCATCAAAACAAAAAATGAAAATACATGTTCAAATCATAGATCAATAGTTTATTGCAGTTCCAAACATGTATTACATGTACTTAGCAGGTACTGGACTAGAAAAAAGCCCAGGCTATTGTGCATATCTGTATTTAGAACTGCATGCCAGCTGGAATTTATCTGCATAGTGTTCACAAAATACAGACATAGGATCTTGGCATCCAACTTGTGACTGTATTTTTGAAAATAAAACCATGGGCTTGCTGTGACTCTGCTATGGAGATGGAGAAAACAGGAACATAAAGGGTTATGATCAGAGGAGACAATTATCAATTACATGTAAAAGCCTTTCTTCATAACTCATTGAGGAATTTGTATTTGTATTGAAAAAATTCCATTACTTTTAAAACAATTAGTCAGCCTTTACATTTTGCTTCAGAATACTGCTCATGAGTTCTAAGTTCGCAATGGTCAGACTGGGGTCCTGTGGAAGTACTGAGTACACCCCACACCTCATCAGCATGCTTTGGCTGTGGTGTGAAAATGAAAGAATGGATCCTGGTTAACTCTCTTCACTTCCTTCTTTTCTATGATCCCTTTCAGTCTGTTTTACACCTGACATCATTCTGGCTATTCTGTTTTCTTTAGAAAGAAATGAATCGCTGCTACCATTCCCTGTGCTACAGGCTGAAGGGAGAGGGAGTGATCACTTTCACTCAGTGCCTACACAGAGACCTCTCTGTGATTTCATGTGCTATACGTACCAATTGTGCACTTTGAGAATAAAAGGTGTTCAGGATAATAGGCTAAATTCTGTGATCATTTCTCACACAGAATACGACTTTACTCCTGCTGAAATGGCCACAGTTAGATACAGAATTTGCCTCATATATAGTAGTTTTCTGAGGTAAAACAGTTTTGTGCCAAAGAAGGAAGAACACTTAAACCCCACTTATTCTTAACTGTTTTCACTGTTTGAGAAAATGAAATCTTTATGTAAACAGGTGAGGGAGAGAATTAAGGAATTCCATTAAATATTATGTAGAAAAAATGTTACTAGAACCAAGAGATCCAGTCACAGGCCACTTAAAAAATAAAAAATTCTGAGGTCTGAGTAGGACTATTACCTTTAAAGAGGGAAAGTAAAAACTCAAATAAATGATAGATCAATTCCAGGTTCTCACTGTGACCACATGTACCACTGGATGAACTGTGGATATTTAAAGGTAAGGGAGACTCCAGATAGAGAATTCCACAGTACAGTAAAGAAGTTATTTCCGTTCAAGGAGTTTACCTTGGGCAAAAAGGGAGTTTCCAGGGTGTGCAGTGCTGCAGAAATTCAGACTTAATCTAGGTTGTGCACAGCACAAGAAATAGGGAGCCTGGCTAAAGCTCGTGTAAATTAGAACAATCCCTGAGGGCTGCTCTATTTCATGTGAAGATTCATTGGCCTGTAGCAGCCTTGAATCTCAGCATCTACAGAGGTGGCTTAAAGCTGCTTTTACTCTATTCTTCATGGGCTATACCTTCTTCACAGTGCCTCATGTCAAATCTAGTACAGGATATTTCTTTTGCTCCATTTATAAAATACAGGAAAACAGGGTCCCTCTCAGCCAAAGAAACAATATTTCATGTAAGCTCAAAATGAATCCTTTGAACATCTGTTCCAGTGGAGGCAAGTTCCCACAAAGCATTGGCTTCTGTGTACTTCCCATAGGTCTCTGCTCCTCAGCCCTCTGAGTTTGCAAACATGCTGTTAGAATGAGGTACACATTTATCAACTGCCTGCTTGGGACTCTTACTAAAAAAATCCATTCATTTCAGCAAAGTAATAGTTCCCTTTCCTCCATGCAGCTTTGGAATCCCCTTGCCACAAAGCTGTGATTTTTTTTTTTTCCCAAAGCTATTTGTAAACCAGTAAAATGTCACTACTTAATAAATGAACAAAAACTGTCATTGACTTCAAAAGGAATTATATTCGCAAAAGATTTTGTCTCTAGTTCTCACCTGCTTAATTATTAAGATTCTAGAACGTGGCTTACAGCGTAGTGAGATATGAACTGAAAATTGTGGGCCTGTCCCCAGCTATCAGCCAGGTATGCAATCCACCAGGCTGATACATGAGCTGTCCAATACTTTCACACGGGTGTCCTCCTGAAGGCATTGCAGCAATGTTTGTGCTCAGAGTTAAGTACATGTTTTAATGTTCTACTAAATCATGGTTCAAGTGCTTATATGGTTTCAGATGAGCACAGCAGCTGAAAGTAAAGTAAGTTTAGTGTGATGCCTAATGTATGAACTCTTTTTGGACACAAATAATTTTGATTAACCTGTTATTTGCTGCTTTGTAGGATACGGAATTATTAGTTTAGAAGAAGTGAGTCAAGGCTACTCCTGGTGTTTGTTTTCACTGGCTGCAATAAATAACTGGCTGGTGTGTGTATGACCACCCAGTTCTCCAGTTTAAAGAAATTCTAACAAGTCTTTGATTTCCTTTTTGAAAAATCAGATTTTTCTATTTAGGTTATAACTGTTTTCAGTGCCTCTGGCACTGGCATTACAAACGTCAGAATTAAAAAAAAAAAAAAAAAAAAAAAATCAGCCCTGTAGTTCCTGTTTGCTCACTCCACTTTCTGGAGCATTAAACAAAACTGCCCATTTCTGATCACGGGCTCCTGAAGAGGGCAGCACGTTCTAGATATTACTGAACTATAAGCTTTGAGGTGACAGCCTGGGCTTCACTGCACTGCACACGGAAGAAGGGCAAATAAAACTTTCTGGATATTTTGTGTACACACTTCCCACGATACAATAAGTCAGCAAAAGTCCTAGGCTTTTGACCAAGGTCAAGACTGCATTTGATTCTTAAAGAGAACATTCAAATTAGCTACCTAAAGCAAAGTATTTAGAAAGAGAGCAACAAAATACCAGCAAGGAGAACTTTCACAAGGACTATGTTTTATCTTTAACACTGGAGATAACTTTTGCTATTGGCAGTGCACTGACTATCAAAACTACTAAAGGGGTTAGATCTAATTATTTCACTTCTTTGCACATTTCCTCTCAATTGCTATGGCAACATTCAGTTGCCTCAGCAGCACTGTACACTTTAATCAGATATTTCCTCACTCATTTCTCTGTGCACCACAGCAATGTAGTCAAATTTACAGCCAAACCCTGATGCATCTGATAACACCTCTTAAGCATTAATGGCTAGGTTTCCCCTGCCCCTCACCCATAGCCACAAATGTTTCTAGAGAGTTTTGTACTCTGATAACAAAAGCTTTAGGAGTTGAAAAGTGTGTGTGCTTCCCTAGTTCACTGATTTTATGTTGTCTGCTGCCATCACTCCCTTTTCACAAGGCTTCTATTTACTCGGGAACTCTTCCCATCAAGCAATGGGCAGGTCTTCTGGTCCCTGCAGGAACTCTTTCAGGGCTGAGAACAGGAAACATAATAA
This sequence comes from Rhipidura dahli, assembly GCA_013399225.1. Lineage (NCBI taxonomy): Eukaryota > Metazoa > Chordata > Aves > Passeriformes > Rhipiduridae > Rhipidura > Rhipidura dahli. Next base: position 207,346 of record VXAC01008315.1, on the reverse strand, counting down.
TTGGGCAGACAATATGGTTCCTCCCATATTCCACCCTGCCCTGGAAAGCTTTTTGTTGGATTACTCATCCCTGATTAAATGCTTCGTCAGAGTACATCATAGTTCTTTAAAGTTCCTGGCCCAGAAACCAGGAACGTGGGCTAAAATAAAAGTAATTAGAAGTGATGAGCAGATAGTAGAGACTCCTTATTGAAATGCAGACAGTAAAAAGAGTCAGGAAGCTAAAAGTACATGGGGATTACTATATTCAGGTTATGGGAAATCTTGATGTTTCTGACACAGAATATTGTCTGGTTTGAGAACATGTCACCATCAAGGTAAAGGGCAAACAGAGATAAGTTCCTAATGCTGCCTTAGTGTCTATGGTGAAAAACATTGAAATGCTTTAGAAGGATTGAATTTGTTTGGATTATAGTCAAACATTTAGGAAAGAGAGATAGGCATAAAGCAGTAAAACTTAATTCTTCATATTCTGAAGATTGTCTTTAGATAGTCAATTTTGCTTTTTTCACATTAAAGAAAATATTCTACACTGTTTTTTGTTCTACATGTATTTTTCATAGCTGTTCACCTGTTTGCATGTAATCAACTATCACAGCTCACTTTTTAATAAGGCCTCAGATTACTGCTGTCCTAAAGATTTTTGGAAACCCTGGGTAAGTACAGAGTTGTCTTGGACCATTTCATTGCAGAGAAGCATAATGGAGTCAGAGTCAGAACCACTCCACATCTTGTCAATCATAACGAAGTCTGATCTCCCTGACCTCCCTGACCATGGAACATAAAGTCACTTTCTGTGGTTTATTGCCATGTGAGCCATGGCAGCTTTTCTAGAGGTTTCATAACTCAATATACCAAAAAATACAAAAGTGTCAATTTATTAGGAAAATACAGGAAAAACTGTGCACACTCTGCTTTCCGCACACGACAAGGGATCTGATCATATATTACAAGGAATTTCATGATATATGGGATGGTTATTATGGATCTGGGAAGACTTTTCCAGCTGAGGTACCAAAACCTAACATTTGTGGGCCTATGTCATATGACATCACTGTCTCCCAATCAACCACTTAAGTTGTTATTTTCTTAGGATTCTGAAGAAAAAGCTAAAAGTTACAGAATCTACAATGCTTTTTCATATCAGTACTGCTGGGGATGTATATATATTGTCTTTGAAATTAATGGGTCTAACCTAATAAATAAAAACTCTTTCAGTTTCCAGGATTGCTCTCAGTAGCTTAAAAAAGTATCTCCTTGAAAATTTGTATATATAATATGAGCTTTATATATAACTAAACACAATAGGTAACAAGCAACATTGCACCATAGGGGATGCAAAGATCTTTTAAAGTTCAGATTTTGAAATTATAGTGGAAAATAAAAATTAAAAAAACTCCAAAACTTTAAACCTAAACATTTTGATATCTGTGAATAAGTAGAGATTACAAAATGTTTGTAGCATAACTTCCTCCACTTAAAGAATTATTTTAAAAGTTGATTTATATAACTTAGGAAGAACTATTATGATTTCCACCAGCTGAGAATCTGGTACAGTCTTTATAATAACATTTTTTAAATTGCTGAAATTATCTAAGTCACACAATTGGGTATCTAGGCCAAGCAGTATATTCCTTGTTTGAATACTTTACCTGTTTGTGTTTATGTGAAATAACTAAAAGTAAAATATTTCCAGACCAGTTTTTGGTGAGGGTGTGACTTCCACAGGGTCAATACAATGTAATCTCTAAACTAAGGCACGTCACACAGTTCTGTAGGGGACACACATTTCTCACTAGGTTTCTTATCAGCAGTTCACAAATTTTTGCTATGGGTTGTCTTTAATTTTTAATAATAGTTTGTTTCCTTCCCCTCTTTCATTCCTTCTTTAAGTAGATTTTTCTTTCATCTGTTTTAACCTAACCCCACCCCTTCCCTCATTCTGAGCATAATAAACTACATTCTTTATAACTTAAAACCCCTCCTGTTTCCCTCCAGCACAAGCAGAGCTCCTGGCATCCTCTCACTGCCCAGCAGTTGTCCCTCCCTCTTCTCCAAGAGCTGCTGGGATCCAGGTATTCATCACAGAGTATCTTCCTGGTCAACCAAATCAAACATTTTCTTAGGAGAAGTGCCTGTTTTCCTTGACCTTGGCTCTCTGCAGCCTGAACATCTCGTCTCGACGAGAGGACACAGAGTATGGCACCTGTAGCTGCTGCAGGTCCATTTCTCATGTGGTTGCAAAGAGGGGAGGAATTTGTGGGACAGAGAGACAGGGTAGGATGACAGGAAAATTCAAAAGCTGAGTACAACTCTGGAGACTTATTTTTTTTAACTCCCACTTCTCCAGTCAATTAGTTTCAGCCCTACTCAAGTTTAAAGACACGTTCTGTGAAGACTAATCTATGTTTATGCAAGTGACCACCTAATTATTTTAAAAGTTTAACCAATCTGGAGAGTGGATCTGCTACAGGGGATGCACTGCTCAGTTTTTGTGTATGTTATGCACACACACATATGTACATGTATACACAGAATTTATGTATGCACTTACTGTAGCACTAATTCTCCCTAAAGGTATTATTATGTTGTAAGACAAATTAAAATTAAACAAGAGGTAAAAGTGCACATGAACTGAAAACTGTTAGAAAATGCCTACAGGCAAGACAGAAGTGAACAGCAGGAATTCATCCTGATGCTTAGGAGTTCCTCTGGGCCAACTGACTGTACTGCCATTTCTGCTGCGGGAAATGCAATTTTAAAAAAATCACATAGGTGCTGTGAATTTCAAGCGAAATGACATGAATATTTTTTTCCTGCCTGTAAGATAAAAATGAAGACAATTTCTGTAAAACTCATTAAGCTACAGGGCTGAATGTAGAGGGATGGAGGTAACACATGACAGAAGAGCCCAGAAACAGTAGTAGAAATATCTACCCAGGTCAGAAATGTCATAGCAGATAGATTTGCTGACAAGCACATTTGGAATCAGTGGAGCATATGAGATCAACTTTGAGAACTTTTGTAAAAAAAATCTGTCCTGATAGAGTATTTCTAAAGCTAAATTACAAAAGGGGTTTTGTTTGTACTGGAGGATGCAATGAGACCCTATAAAGGATACCTGAGATGTGCAGAACTGACATGGCCAAAGGTCTGCATACTGAGATAAAAAACAGAATCATAAACAACTGCAGTAGTAGTAGCATGTGTCAAATGTATACTAAATTTGGATGTGCAAATCACATTTTATGTAGGTGGAAATGGATGCATTCATTAGAGGTGAATGTCATCAAACTGAATAATTATTTATCTTTGTGAGTAAAATTGTTAGGTTTACTACTTCCCTTTGTTTGAACCTTAAAACAATGTATGTCACAGTGAAAGAATTTGCTATATAAATTATTACATGTTATGCACTGAGAAAGAGAAATGACATGGCTCAATATCACAGTCACATAATGAAATAAGGAACTGCACTCCAACCAGTTAATTCAGTTATTTTTGTGACAGTATTATCCAACAGTTATCACCATGACAGTGCATCTTTGTTGACTTAGAAGTGCACTAAAATGAAAGAGCATTTGAGCATGGAGACAAGGATATGAAGCCATGGTAGGAAGGAAGATTAGAAATGTAATTCTGTCTCATTTTTACAATACTGTAATCCCAGTGGTACCACTGGAAGTGCTCCCAGTTTCCACCACGACAAAAGAAAGCATGTCTTCCTCTGATTCTATGTACTTGGAAACTATATCTTTGTAACAGCTGTATTCGTAGTCCAACTGCTATATAAAGAAAGGAAATATGTGAAAATGGAAAAAAAGTATTAGTGCATGCATCAGAATAACACAACAAATAAGATGTGGCTTTATCCTGGTGAAAATATAAATTAATCTTCTTTTCTGCTTTGAGCACTTTGACTCCAAGTGCAAGTCTTATCATCTAATTGGTATTATAGAATCACATAATGTTTACATTGGAAAAGACACTCAAGATCATTGAGTCAAACCACTCGCCTCATGCTGCCAAGTCCACCACTAAACCATGTTCCTAAATACCACATCTACATGTTTTTTTAACTATCTCCAGGGATGGTGACTCAGCCCCTTCCCTGGGAAGCCTGCTCCAATGCCTGACTGCCCTTTCAGTGAAGAAATATATCCACTCTAAACCTCCCCGGTGCAATTTGAGGCCATATCCTCTTGTCCTTGCATCGCTTTGTACTTGTCAGAAGAGACTGAGCCACTCGCAGCTAAAAGCACCTTTCAGGTAGTTGTAGAGTGATAAAGTCAGTCCATGCTTAACACTGCCATCTCCCTCAGCCACCCCTCATAAGACTTCTGTTCCAGCTCCACTGTCCTTCTCTGGACTAGCTGCAGCCCCTCACTGTCTTTCCCAAACTGAGGGGCCCAGAACTGGACACAGCACTCAAGGTGCAGCCCCACCAGTGCTGAGCACAGAGGGACAATCACTGCCTTGGTCCTGCTGGCCACACTACTGCTGATCCAGGCCAGGATGCCATTGGCATTCTTGGCCACCTGGGCACACACACTGGCTCGTGGTCATGTTCAGGTGCTGTCAATCAGCATCCCCAGGTCCTTCTCTGCTGAGCAGCTTCCGAGCCACTCTGCCCCAAGGCTGTTGTGCTGCAGGGGATTGTTGTGGCCCAAAAGCAGCACCCAGCACTGAGTCTTGTTGAGCCTCACACATCAATCCAGCCCATCCAGATCCCTCTGCAGAGCTTTCCTGCCCTCCAGCAGATTGACACTCCCACACAATTTGGTGGTATCTGCAGACTGGCTGAGGATGCCCTCAATCCCCAAATTCAGATCATCAGTAAAGATATTAAACAGAACTGTCCCTAACACTGAGCCTTGGGGGACCCCACTAGTGACCAGCCACCAAAGGGGTGTAGCTCCATTCACCACCACGCTCCAGGCCCAGCCACCCAACCAGTTTTTAAGTCAGAAGAGAGTGCACCCATCCACACCATAGAAAGGCAGTTTATTCAGGAGAACATTGTGGGAAACTGTCAAAGGCTTTACTAAAGTCTAGGCAGAAAACATTCACGGCCTTTCTCTCTTTCACAAAGCAGGTCACCCTGTCATAGAAGGAGATCAGCTTGGTCAAGCAGGACCTGCCTTCCATAAGCCCATTTTGGCTGGGCCTGAGCCCCTGTTTGTCCTGCATCTGCTGATGTCTGATGGCACTAAGGATGATCTGCTCCATGACTTTCCCCAGCACCGAGGTCAGACTGGCAGACCTGAACTTCCCTGGGTTCTCCTTTCCAGTCATTTGTGTAGATGGGTGTCATATTTGCTAAGCTCTTGTCAATGGGACCTCTTGGGTTAGCCACGACTGCTGGAGAAGGACAGGTGTCTTGGTCAGCACTGTCACCACTTCATGAATATTAAATGCAAGTAGCTGACATTCATATAGTTTCTTTAATATGAAACTAAACAATCTGTATATATGAAACTATTTTTTCCTTCAGAATAGAGATCTGTGAAACAAATCTAACCTTAAATTAAACAACAGCCTCAAAGACTTGTGACTTTATTGGGCACTTCCATGCTTAAAAGCACCAATGTAAAATGTACTAGTTTTGCTTGACAGATCTGCTCTTGGGACTAAATCCAGATTTCTAGTTATTGGGAGAGACTTTTACTTCTGGATCGGGCCCCTTGTGTATGTTCACATTCATGTATGATTACTTTAGTGGAAAAAGTGGTTTTATTCCCACTTATGATGGAGTGAACTGAATTCTCTTTTGGCATTACTTACTGTTTCAACAGTGAAATTTATGCAGTCGCAGTGCATTTAAATTTTGTACTATAATAAAACTGCATTATCCCAATGAAGGTTAGCAGAAACACTGCTAATGTTTAACTGGGAGCATCTTTAGTAACAACAAGATGCATAAGATAGAAGGAATACAGCCTGGTCTCTTGAAGACCACTTGAGTTTTCCAAGTTCTGCAGTTAAAAGCTGTAAAATATATTTTTATTAGTCAAGTGAGAAAATTAGATAAATCCTATGAGACTTAAAGCATGTGGAAATCTATTCTGCCATTCTAACAAAGTAATTTTTCATGATGCAACTGGACTGAAATAGTTCCTTTGTGAAACAATTCAATTGTTAAAGTATTTCTGAGTATGAGCAGAACGCATTTAGTAAAACTCACTTGTACCCTTTCTATATTGTTGCTTTCTTCGGCAAAGTTTGGCATATACTGTGTGTTGGTATTTTATTTATTACATGCAATATTTTAAAGAGAAAAGGGTATAAAAAACTAAGGGCATGTTCATGTGCATATTATAGTTGAGACTGCCAAAGGTGCACAGGGAAACTAGACCTCTAGCATTTATTGAAATTCCATGGAAGGTAGGCTCCAGTGGCAATTCCAGACTATGTAGAGAACAGAATTCCTCAGCATTTATTCAGGTATGCACCTTAAAGCAAAACTTCAGTGTGATCAAGTACCGTGCACATAGGATTGAGCTTTGCAATTTCCTGAATAGCTTTTATGAGGGGGGCTCATGCCTCTGTCTTTCTCCTCCCTTTGCTGTTTATGTCCTGCTTTCCATTTTCCACTCCCTCCTTCTTAAAGCCTCCCCAGCAACGTGCTGGACTTAGCAGGAACTGGGGTCAGAGTGGTGATCAATGGCTCGGGCGGTTGAGCATTCAGCCATTGATCACACTGAATAAATTCATAGATCTCAGCCGTGCCATCACCAGCAGCTGCTTCTACTTAGCCTGCCAACTTTCTGTCACCTCGAGGATTCAATGAAGTTCAGAGGCAGTGTGAGAAGGTTATATAATTCTGTCAAGAGATCATGTCTTTGATTTTTTTCATCTCTTAGACCTACATGTCTACCCTTTGGGGGTCTATCACAGACTGAGAAGTTCCAATATATTACATACCATAACACAGCAGTATAAAGAGTGCTGTATAAAATATATAAATGCCCTTCCCTTTGAACAGAATAGCAGGAGCTTTCACTCCTTTCTTTCATTAAAAGAACATTACCTAATGCTGAAGAGAAACCACAGCTGTATTCATATATGTATGCACATGCTTTGCTTGTAATTTGAAACACATTGTCAGATGTTATCATATCGGGTATTCCTTCTCTCACTTATATTTAAATATTCGATGCCTAATTTGTAAGAGTAAAAAGTTACTTTAATAGTTTGGATAAAGTATTCACAGTTTAGCAACTTTACTGGGAAAACAAAATATATTTCACGAAGCCATTAAAAGGACACTGGGAACTTGAATGCTACTTTCTCATCTAAAAACTTGTTGAGCAGTGTAGCTGACCTTTTTTTGCTCCATTTTTTCCTGTTTACTTAGCACAGGTCGTTTGTGCTCTTGCTCCCATACACTGAAGTACAAAGCTGCCACAGTTTTGGATGCTACCAATTCCCAGCCTTCTACCCTGCCCCTCCACTGGAAGATTGTAATCCCATCGACAGTCCGAGGACTGGGGCAAAGGCTTTTCACTGGCAGTTTAAATTAGCAGGCGATGTGAATGTAGGTGGCTCAAGTACAGACACATGCTCCTCTCTCTTGTCCCTGTTGGCTGACAGCAATTTCCAACAGAATTGTAAGATGGACAGCTGTGAGCATGAATATCTGGAATCATGGCAACAGCATCTGGCAGAGCTTGTCTGTCACAGCCCCGTGGCTGAAAGGTTGCTTGGCAGTGTGGGCTCTGCAGGCAGGGGTCTGCTGGAGAGAGGTGCTGGAAAGCTCAGGCCTACAAATCCTCTCCAAACAACTAGCAGCAAAGAATGAAAATAACCACAGAGCACAGAACAGTGTTGTAGCAAAGTCAGATTTCAAAGTTTTAAAATAATGCTGTAATGATTCACAGGATTCAGGCTGGCTGAGTGCACTGGCTTGAGTTCCTGTTAGAGGAAAGGATGTGAGGGGGGAATATGAAAGTATTCATGATTAATAATGATGGCTATGATAGTAATATTCTCTGGTTTTCTGAATGATGGAAAAAAATTCATGGAGGGAAAAAAGAAAATTCTAGATATTTCCTAGGAATTAGAAAAAAACCCTTCCACATTTTTAAAAAAATCTTTCCTTGAATTGGTCATTTTGAAAAAAATTCAATTGACAGTGTCCCTTTTAATGATACACTTTCAAAGCTTTATAAAATCTCCCTGTTAAATGAGGCTACTACTTTAACACATTCAAAGAGGTCTATGCAGCTTGAAAATGGATTCAAAAGCCAGGAAAAGAGACCATATTCTGTTATACGAATGCAGTTCCAGGGCTTTAATGAATTCAGAGAATTTACCAATAAAGATAGCACATAAATTAAGTTGATTTACTATGCAATCTGCAATTTAAAAGCTGATGAAATAAAGACGTAAAGCTTCTTATTCTACCATCCTGCCATTTTTATAGTTTATCATAATAAAAAATGAAAAGAAAGTGGTATCAGTCAATATTACAGGATTCCATATTAACTTTTCACATAAACCAGGTGCAAGCAATTAAGATTACAGTTCCTGTATTTTTAAAAGGCTCTGTCCATTTTCTTTTATCCATTCAGCTAAAAAGAAAAGAAATATCCATAGCTACTCATAACAATTTGGGATTTTTTCTGCCTGTCTGGGCTATCTGGATGCATCAGCTCTCTTCCTGGGTACTTGGTATCTTGTAAGGCCCATTTGAGTTCATATTAGAAGAGATAAAATTTTAATGAAAAGTTATGGAAGTGATATTTTAACAAAACTAATTTTAGTTGAAATTAACTCAAATGCAAACACACCTTTCCATGTTAGGTTTGGTATACCCATTTCAAACCATTTCAAACCCATTTCAAAGCAAAATCCATCACTCGGACTAAAACTAAGGTGGCATTGTCACTTTAAATCACAGCTCTGTATTTCAGCAATTGGCATCTCATGAAGTGGTTGTGTCACTTGCAAAATATTCAAGGACAATATTAAACAGCATCTACAACCTTCCCAGTGTTATTTAAAGAAACATTAGGTTTTCTATCTCTCTAATTTCTTTGCCTCTTCAAATACTGCTATTAACATTCTTTTTCACGCATCTTTGTTTCCCCTCTTTCAATTTTAATTATTTTTTTTCTTTCTAAATTAATCCTTTGTTTGAACTGTTACTTTTGAGAGAAAAATAGAGTTGTACAACAAGCAGCTGGATACTTGCCAGTTTTCTTTGGGCCTTTTCATGTTCCTTCTCAGAGGCCAGATCCGACAAGGTGCTGAGCATCAGGCAACTCCCTACAAGTTGAGGGTGCTGAGAATATCTCAGAAGAGCCTAGCATATTGCAGGATCATGCCTTGCACAGCAAGTTCTCCAAGTGATGACTATTTATGTTTCACTGAATAGACTTAGCATAAATTTTAACAACTCTGATATGATTGGGATTTTTTTAATGGGCAAAGAGGAGGCATTTTTCATGACCATATCACTCAGCACTTTGAGAATGAAGTGTACAGCAATGCCACCCAAAATGTCTGGCAAAGAGCCAGATGTCATAGTAACAAACACACAAATACTGGAATACATTAGAGGCAATTGCAAGGTGTGTAAGCTCCTCAGTGCTGAGAAAGCAGCCAGATCACTGTAAGTCCTGCTTAATAAAATAATAGCACAAAACAAACTTACACACAATCACCAAGAGACCACAAGGATGACCCCCTAAGTACTGGACACTTTTACTATTCACCTGGATTCTACTTTTAATGTTACAGATGCAGCATTAAGTAATATTCTAAATATGCATGCTAACTAAATAATAGATTTAAACTTTTTTTTTAAATGCAATGTTAGCCAGAAATACTTTCAGTTTTTCAGTCTATTACACAGATAGTGCATATTCACTGTTTCTCCACTTCTGGCAGAGAAGCATTTACTATTTCTTTCACAGATGCAGTAAAGAGCCACAGAGCCTGCAGCTGCACCTGAGTAGTGCCTGTATCACTGGGATCTGAGCAGGGCAGGACACTGTGCTGGGAGGCCATCGCTGTCCCTCTGCCAGCTGCCTTACCCAGGCAAGGCTGCAGCACCCTGGGAGACTGCTCTCCCTTACACAGAGTTGTGTGGCACGATCTGTCCCAGCAGGACAGAAACTCACACAGCCCACAGTTACCTTGAGTTAACTTTAACAAAGGCTTACTGAAATCTTTCTTCTTAGAAGCTGTATATATTTTCCCAGGATTTTCGTTGATATCAGGAAATTATGGCTAAGTGTTGGCATTACAACTATCCCTATAACAACTTAACTCATGGAGATATTGCTGCTTTTTCTACTCAAATGTGTGCAGTCAGGTTTTATCTATTGTACCCATAGATATCACACAATCATGGAATCACAGACTCATGGGATGGTTAGGAACCATTTAGTTCCAACCCTCTTGCATGGGCACAGACACCTTGCACTAGACCAGATTGCTCAGAGCTCCCTACAGCCTGGCCTCTCACTGATGGGGCATCCACAAGTTTTCTGGGCATCCAGTTCCACTGTCTCACCAGCCTCACAGAAAATATAACATTGATATAACACAGTGATTTATGTTTACAATGCTCTAGCTGTACAATAACTTAAAATACAGAACCTTTCATTATGAAGAATACACCCAAATTAAAATTTTGCCCTCTTTGTGGAACCTGAATCGAACAGCCCCTCCTGATCATAAAAAGTATCAATACAGACAATGATACACTGCAGAAAGAGTGGGCCTGTGGGCATTATGGAAAGCTGAAAAAAATTGTATATGAAATGTGGTTGGAGACGTGGTTTTAGATGTGGTTTGTCTAATATGTAAATAGCACTGCCTTAGTTTTTGTTAACTTCATGCAAACATCCCCTAAAAACCTTTAAAAATCTAACTTAAGCAGTGTCCATTTGCTTCATCCACCAGGTCCACAGCAAAGTCCACAGCCCAGAAACAGAACTGTAAACCACACCCTGAATACAAGTAATCAGGAGTGTTACCATGTTTCTCCTGGTAAACATTGTGCTGATGACAGAATCTCAGTAGTTTGACAGGCAATAATTTGTTTAGAAAATGCTAGCAATAGGTTTCCATTCAAAAATAAGTATAGCCTTCATGTAATTACAGAATGACTTTCCATCTGTTATATCCTCTCAAAATTCCATACCTATATATATACACACAGAATTCTAACATTCATTAACCCTATACATCATAAAAATCTATTAAAATGTAGCTATGTTGACTTTCAAGGCAGAGAAATAGCAAGCATTTGTTCTGAATCTACACAAGCAAAAGGACTAAGAAATACTAAATCAGACACAAAAAAAAAAAAAAGAAAAAATCTGACAAACTAAAAAAAAAGATTGTTAAACTTCCTGCTCCTAAAAAATTATTGCTCCTTTTGAACCACTCAGCTTACATCAGCGAACATCAATAAAAATACTTAAGCTTTCATAATTTACTCAGTTTTAGCAATTAAGAATAGTTTTTCCTAATCACAGTCTTTTGTTTCTGTGTTGTTCTTTTCTGAACATAAGTGCATATAATTTTTTTGAGTTTAATATTTTCCTTTATCACAACTCTTCCATCTTTTTCACTGGATGTAATTTCTTCTGCTGGTGCTTTGCATACTTTGAGCTTTCAACAGGTTAGATCTGAGGTTTGTATTTCCTCCTTATCATTCACGCATATGAGGAAAGAAAAAAAGAAAATGTATTTCTAAATAGAAAACTTTTTGATGTCTTACTGTGCCCACAAACTTCTTTCCATACTTACATTAGTGTCTCAAACTTTCCCATTACTAACCTCTTTACTGTTCGATATTCTGCCTTCTCTCTTTTTGCTTTTTGTTCAACAACTGCCTCAATAGATAAAAAAAAAAGTGAAGTGCTTTGATTAAAAATGTGTAATGAAGGCTAAAGAATATTCTATTATGGTTTAGCTTCTCAACTTGTTTTTCATCAGTTTCTGGAAAATTAAAAACAGACACTTGAAGATCAATGCAAAGACACACAAAAATAGGGATTGAAAACATTTTAAAACTATTTTTAAACTAAATTTTAATGAAAATATTTAATTTCTGAGAAGATATATCCTTAATAATAAAGAATATCTGTCTTTCATAGCGGACTCCACACGTAGATCACAAGGCATGGTACTGATAAAATCAGGTAACTCAAATTTCATAGGAATGGCACCACAGAAAGGTAAATGGTGCTCTGCCATCGAGTCAGGTACAGCTGAACCTGCAGCACCTTGATGCTGTATCTGCTTGCCTGAACTGTCTCTGCCCTGGTTTTGTTTTCTTAGGTAAATTGCTGAGGACAGTGAGTGAGACAGGAGAAAAGAGGAAATCTAGACCATGTTCTAAAATGAGTATCAAAGTGACATATTGAGGTCTTCTCAAGTCCACAGTCAAACTGGCTGAATATGGAAGCAAGAAACAACTGGATGGACACAGGAACCGAATGGAACAAATCCCTCAATTATATATGATTTCTCTAACTTTATTGTTATCTAAACTCAATTTGGACTCTTCCATAGAATAAGACAATCTAGAAAGTTTGCAGTAACTCTAAATTAAGATGCTTGGGAGGGCTCTTGCAACTGAAGTTTACTCAGAATTCTGTTACAAAACATCTTCCTAAAGTTGTGAAATCACTCTCAAATCTGAGATTATACTGTGTAAAACATCATATTAGGGTAAATTCACTGTTAGTTTCAATGCTTTATTGATTTTCTGATGTTTGGTGGAATTTTTAACTAGTTTGCTGTATTCTTCTGGGTTGTTTCTTGCAATATTGTATATTTTTGGTGACACCCATAAAGTCAGAGTGTGGTTTTATGATTTGCCCTGTTTCTCCTAAATCCCCTTTCCTTCTCCAAAACTGACATAACATGTTCTATCAGCAAACAAAGCTCCTGGTGAATTTTGTGACCCTTTCTATGTTTTAATAGTTATTCAGCATCAACGTACAGCAGCAAAAATTTCCTTTTGTCTTGTGAATTTCAGATATTAGATGGCCATCACTCCTAGAAAGGCACCAGATTAGTTTGTTCTATAGATGGTTCACAGTGGAGTTCTCTTTTTAATAACTTCCTAATACGTAAATGAATGTACTGCTTTCCGCTGACTGAAAGTGCCCCTATCAAGGTACAAAGGCAGACTAAGAAGCCTTTTCATATTTCATCTGATCTCAGGTCATTGAATTGATTCTTTCCATAATAATAATGAAAAGCCTTCAAGATTCTGTAATTAACATTTAGGGTACTTCTAGCACATGATCTTAGCACTCTCTGTATTAAGGAAATGAAAATTTCTTTATTTTCCTTTTTTTTTTCTTTTTTTTTTCTGGTGGCACTGCTTTTGCTAGCTGTTCCAAAGGTTTACCAAAAATTGTATGTTTCTGCCCTCTGTGCTCTAAAATTGCTGTATCCATGGAATTATTTTCCTCTTGACATCACACTATGAAAACACTTTCTTTTGATCAGCAAACAGGCTAGTTTTTAACATTGACTCACAATTAGCCTAGATGTTATTTTAATTTATTTTCTTACTGTTTTTCTGAAGAACTCCAGGATTCTTAAGACATTGCTAGGTTTTCACGGGGATGTATTTTTTAATAACTGTTGTTATCATTATGTGCCATTAAAATGAAAATATCTGAAGTGTTTCAAAACAACATTCACAAGAATTTGAGAGTAAATGACACTAATCATGAGAGCACCTCAAGGTGTGTAATTTAACAATACACAAAATAAGAAAAGCACAATACAGAATTCCCATATCAACTCAAGTATTAAAAATCTGTATTGGAGCCAAGATATCTGGTGTCTTACCTAAACCTCCAGGAAATCAACTTCCAAACACTAAAATGTTAAAGATAGAGGATGTAGCTACTGAAATCCTTCTTTAGGGGCTCAGAACATTTTCAGGGCACAGAGTTAGCATTTTTCATAGGGATCTCACATTAAATTGACCTTTCCTGGTGAAAAGATGCATTACCTGTAACCAGCTGCTAACCCTGCCCTGACCTGCCCCGAGTCCCAAGGCTACCGAGGTGTGATACACTGCATTCTTTCTTGTCTGCTGCAGTTTTCCCAGCCAATGTAATTCAGATGCACATTGCCAGCAGTGAGCCAGGCCATGTGATTAAGTGGGGAGAAGAAAGGTGTAAGAGCACCCAGATTTTGATCCTGATTGAGCCACTGGAGGAATGAGTGGCTTTCAGGAACTACTTGGCTTCTTTAAAACAACACCCAGTTTGCTTGTCGAGATAAGAAGCCCAAAAACCGCGGCCACACCGGCCAAGGTAAACATTACATGTAAATAGATGAAGAGGAAACAAATCTCTTTTTTTTTTTTTTTGTTTTTGTGAACTATTTCTAAATAACACTTAATGAGGCAGCTAGGGCTCAGGAAATGCAGCTAATTGTGCTCTGCAGATATAAAAGCAGTGACAGCTCCCTTCTGTCCTGAGCACCGGTCTACCAGGCAGCTAATGCTCTCTGACTCCTGCAGGAGAAGGTAAAAGCTGAGAATTGTTTACTATTTCCAGGCAGGAAAGGTTGCTTATCCACCAGTGATTGAGCCCCAGCAGCACTGGCCTTTTGAACAGAAAGAGGCTGAGAAGATATATATAAGTCAAGCAGCCTTCTTGTTCCTTGAGGGGAGCGTATCCCTCAGCTGAAACATGAGCAGGTTGCTACTGAACACCTTTCCTCCTAAAAACCTCCTCAGGAGGGGGGAGGTAAAGCAGTGGAGAATAAAGAAAAAGGTATATAAATGTAACACATTCCTATAAAATGCAATAAAACATATTTTGATGCTCCTAAAAGTATGATAAACTATTTAGATATACCCACTGCATCAATTAAAACAGAATCTGTGTACTGAAGAACACATTTAAATAAGTTTGCTTCAGAACATACTTTAAAGAAAGAAGAGAACTCTGCTCATTTTTGATCCTCACAAAGTGTAGTTATTTTTGGAAGGAGAATTGTTAAAAATATTAATGTTATTGGATGGAGCAGCATAGTTCACAGTAATTGCTACTGGAGTCTGTCTGGTGATTGGTGGTCAATATTTTCACATGAGACTCCCCACAAAAAAATGTGCTCTTTAGCCTGTAATAAACCAAAAAAATACAGAGAATTCGGGTGAGGAACTGGAGAGTATCATTGTTTCATTTACAGTGAAAACCGCTGCAGTTCCAGAGCTAGCACCCTGGCTATGTGTCTGTATATTCTCTGAAAATAGTGCTGGCTTTGGATTGAACCATCTCTCAGCAGCTATACAGAGGGGAAGTGATGTCACTCTGAAAATAAATATAGAAATGGGTTTTCTGGAAATATTTATACTTTGTTCATGGATAAAGTGCTGAATGTACAGCCAAGGAGAGCCCACTGCTCAGCTTGCACCACTTGAAAAGGAGAAAGTTTTTAAATTTGCAAAGATACTCGCTCCAGGGACTTTTTTTCTTTTAAAATAACTGACTCTTGACATAACCTTGTCTGTTTTAAAGGCCAAGCATTTTCCTTACTCCCAAGTGCATTGTGAGCCTTAGGGATATATTGTCCCTGGCAAAACTGGGATAGCAATATCCTGGGAACGGGTGATTTCCATCAGGGACAAGGAAATCGCTCCAAACCACATTTCATTCTGGTTACAGCATTTTAATGAGATTTGCAAGCCCTTCTGAGACAGTCGCAAGAAACATTCAGCCCCAAAACCTCAATCAGAGTCCTGAAAGTTATTCTAATGTCTCAGCAGAGGATGGATCTTAGGACTCCAGTTTGGCTGTGATATTTCTTAGATTATATTTAGCATTGATTAATTAAGGGGTGACTAAGTATTGACCTCCCAATTAATTCTGAAAGAAGCTGGATGACTGGAAATACCTAACAACATTTGAGGAGTGACTCCTTAACTGTTTTCTGGAAAACAGCTTCCAAAACTCTTTTTCAATAACTTCCAAACCCCTTCACTATACAGATTTCAGCTTAATCAAGACACTCTTATTCTAAGGAACACATAATTTCCTGTGAGAATACAATTTAGTATTTATATGGGAAATAATAAAATCATAGGTAGCAATATAGCTGTTAATTTGCAATAAGAGTGCATATATGTGAATGCAAATGAAGGCACCATCATCTCTCTGTGACCATGCCACAGTCACTAACAGCCTATTTGCAAACAGTGGTGCATGGGTCCATATATTCCACTTAGACTGAAAAAGCAGCTCATTGAGAATAGGTTCTATAACACCAAAAGAATAAAATAATTAGGGGCTGTTAAAAAAACAAAGGGTTAAGAAGCAAATCTCTAGGGTAAAAGGTGATTTAAATTTAATCAGAAATGAACTGTGAATCAGACTCTGCTGGTTTTTCAGTTTACACATTTTGAATTAATGTAGCATGGATTATGTTGCATAAAACAATGACAATACAGGAATTCTACTCATGGAAATTACTCATCCATCAGCCAGTGTCAGGTACATTCAGAAGCACATGCGTTAAGTTCTGCACTGTAGGTTCAAGTCATTTGTGTGTGAATAATGCTGGTTGTGAAAATGAAAACAAGAAGAGGTAAGGAAACTTTGGGATCCTCTGCACTGACTTCTCTTTGACCCAGGAAAGAACAATGAATGTTTGCTTTCCCTTGGAAGGGGTGCTGACAAGGCTACACAAACAAAGAAGCAGAACCTCAGCTGGTGCAAATTAGGACAGTTGCATTGACTTAATGGAACTGCATCCTTTCCCCCAGCTAAAGATGTGGACACAAATGTTAAAGGTTCCTCTGCTATATTTTTTTCAGGACAAGGATCAATCATGAATGCTTTCACAAATCTTCAAACAGAACTTTTCCCAAGCAGATTTTGCAGATCTGAGTCTGATTTTCTATTTCTTGAATGCTCCAAAATATTTGATTCTTCCCAGAATAGTGTTTTTACTAGTTCAGTTTCCACATTATTTTGTTGATTCTTTAGTGCTGCAGTTATGAAACCCCTGTCAGTCCTTCCAGGTCCTTCTCAGTTTACTAGCAGTGTGCACTCATCAGCCATATTCAAGGGGGCCTGGCCATGTATGCCCACATGCTTCCTTCAGTCCATCTCCCAAAAACAAACTAAAGTCTCTAAAAATGATCAGGCAAAGGCCAAACCTGCATTTACCTCAATAAAAAGAGTGCACTCTATTTTTAAGAATTCCTTTCAGATGAAGAGACCACTTCCACTTACCTAAAAACATGAACAATTAAGTTAGATCATAAAAAGGAAAACATTTGCCAGATTTTACTGCTGTCTGAAGATCTATCTCTTATATGGGTCTGAAGTGAAGTGATATCATGTTTGCCTGGAAATGGAACTGTTTTTAAAACAGTAAAAGAATGTTTGTAATAGCTTGTCATTCTCATCAGTGCTATTAGTGTCCAGTAAACTCTCTCCTTTTAAATCCATAGATGTCAAAGGTTTCTGTGGATCTTTTCTAAGCAAGTGTATAGTTTGGCATAGTGTCTAACTGGGCAGAGGTGAAGGATCCTGGTGTACAGATCTTGGATGCTGCAATTGTCTCCTCTGTTAGAAAGTCTGTGAGTTTCTAATGCCCCTACTCAAATGCATTTTGGAAGAGAGCCAAAAGACTGCTCTCCTCTGGCTCTTGGGAAGACTGGTACTCCAGAAGAAATCAATAGGGCCCAGTAAAAACAAAAGAAACCAGATGAAGATGTCTGTTAGTGACTGTATGACTTCCGGGCTTAGATGTGCTCTGCCATAGTAGCTTGTGTTTACTGTGCATTGATACTCAGATTAACACCACTGTTAGAGGGATTATAACAAAGAAAAACTTATGAAAAGAAATGCAAAAGGGAATAGGAAAAAAAAATAAATAAAGAAGACTGAAAGAAGAAGAAGGAAACAAGCAGAACGGGGGAGAGTAGCCTGACTGGAAAAGCAGAGTCTCATAACCAGACACTGGGACTGAATCTTTTAGAATAAAAACAAGACTGACCCATAAGGAAACTTTATTTTCAGGAGAATAAAAGAGCAATGTTAATTTGAAGAAAGCATTTTTCTTGAGGCAGGGACAGCTGGATGCTTTTTGTTAATAAAGCAAGATCTGTTTCAGGTAGAATTCCCTAGCAGTGTGTGTATCTCTGTCTGTACCCACTTTGCAACGGTCCCATGAAAACCCTGTGAAAACCCTATTAAATTATTGCTCGCCATTCTAATTTTGATGCTTTGCTGAAAGTTCAGAAAATGGCTGCCAGCCTAAATTGGGAAATGCTTTAAATCATTCCTATCCAGGTAATGATAAATGCTCTCTAGATTTTATATGTAGAGTGGAAAAAACAAACAAGAATACATTACTCAACCCCTAAGATTTTTTAGAAACTGAAATTCATCTAAAGGAACACTTGAGTCCTGTCTACCCCCCACTGAAGTGATTAGGAATTTCAGCTAAATAAAGAATGAAGGTGAGACTGAAATGCCCATGTAATCAACCTTCACAAAAAAATCTAATGCAAAGTTAAAACTCTTTTGAGATAAGTGCAAACATGAGAGCACCGAAATAATACTGAAAGAAATGAAGGAGGCTTTTTAAAATTCCCAACTTGTGCTTTCCTCAAAGTGTAATTCAAAACTGATTAAAAGTGTTAAATCCTTTTTATGCAAAGGGTTAATAACAAAATTCAAATAGTGGTGTGGTGTCCCATGGATACTCAATAATGAAAATTCAAATGCTCATTTCTTTAAGCCTTTTGTGTCCCTTTTCTAGATAATTGGTTTTTTGCCTAATTTTTGAGGCTATTTAATAACACCTCCTGCTAGACATTTCATGTAAACTCAGCAAGAGGAGGCATCGTGAGTAATAGAAAAGACTTCTGCTCATTTTAAAGCTCAAATTCATACTTTTCTTAACAAAGAAGATCCCCACTGTTAGAGTTTGGCAACCAGCGGGTCAACTGCATTGGGGAATATTGGATTAGGGGGGCAGCTGACTGTGCAGTAAAGTCTCCACTCCAAAGCAGGATTTTTATGTAAATTCCATTACAATTCATGCTTTTTGGAGATAATGAAATGGATACAGAACACTTCAAGGTTTCCAAGTCAGCAAAATAATGAACAGGGGCATTCAGAAAGTTGTTTCAATACATTTTTTTAACATTTGGACCCTTGCATGAATAGGATTGGCATTTGCTCAATGTATTACATGGAGTTTGCTTTTAATACCACTGTCTAAACCCCAAAACTTTTCAGGCTATTAGTGATGTGTGAACATCAGCTATCAAAAGTTTTCCTCAGTTTCCAGTTTCCTCAGTTTCCTCAGTATCGTTTTCCAAGTGTTTCCCTGAAGGAGACTTTTACCAAAGAATCAGCCAAATATTTTTTGAAAATAGAAAATTTTCAACTCAACAGCTTTACTCAACTGTCTGTGAATATGCCACAGAATTTTTTATCAATGAAATTCAAATAAGAAGAGTCTGGGGTCAAGGGGGCCATTGCAGTGATCTTCTACTCTGTTCTCTCGCATAAGGTGTAGAATTTACTTTGTCAGTATTTCCTTTGATCAGAGTGGAACCAGAACCCAGATGTTTTGGTACTTCTTCCAATTTGTATGTTTTCTGATTAAAAAATTAAAATGTTTATACATTTGTATATTTTCTATCTATTTGTAACAGTGTGAGTAGGTAAAGACTTAACATGTGTAAGCACTAAGCCTTTTTAGACCAGAAATACTTTAAAATGTCGAGTTCTGCCTTTCAATTCAGATGATATAAATACCTCCAGTGCAAAATACGCAGTGAGAGTACTTCTTCCACACTGAAGTGCCCATGCCATCAGCTCTATCAATCATCTTAAACACTAGAAAGACTAAAGACTTCATGAGAGGGCCAACACAGAATATAACCCACATGTACTACTTAGGAGCTGTGCCAGGCCTTTGGATATTTCTCTTCTGGGGTTTTTGTTTTAATTTTAGTATTAACCTACTATTAGTGATAGGTTCACAGTGCTCAATGGATAGGGATAGATAGGGATAGATAGATAGATAGGAATATCTATTCAGCCACAATCAAGGCAAAACTGCACTGCTAATACCATTAGTGTCCTTATACACAACTTCCCCATTGATAGAAATTCTTCTCTTAAGGGAAAGGTGAAAACATCTGCTTTTAGGACCTGGAAGAAGAAAATTATTAACAAATATGCCAACTACAGATATAGAAAGATTAGCAAAGTTCAGAAATTGTAAGATACTGAGGCCATTGATGTCTAAAATAGTACTCTTCCCTCTTGGTGTAAGTTTTCCTTCAAACAAGCATCTATTTATTTAAATAAAAAGGAATTTTCACAATACCGTTTCTCTTTAACATATATAATCAAAACAGAAACCAACTAGTGTTCCAAAAATGTTTCAAAAAAGGAATCGACCAAGATTTGAACCACAATAGAGTTTGTACGATGTGAACATTTAGCTATTAAGATTCTTTATTATGACTGATGAGGCTAAAAGGTGAGTTTATGAATTAAAGTTTGCAAGCTCTGTTATTTAATGAAAAACATTGAGAAGCCGCAGAAAATCTGAGAAACGGCTATTCTTATTGTTTAGACCACAAGACCACACTGGTCATATTGTATCATTTAAGAGTAAATGTAATAGGCTTTTCTGAAACAAACAAAAGCAGTGACAAGTTATAAACAAATGTGATTTGTGGGGGCTTTGTGGTTCCAAGCTGTTCATTTGGTTATAATCACATACCTTGCTTTTCCTAGGGAATTACTCAGCCAAATACACTCACTTCAGGAATAAAAAGGAAAGCGAGAAGCAACACAGAGAGAGAAAACCTGTTAGGATCCTGCCCTGATTCCATTGTACTAAGCAGTAATTACTCTGGAAAATGCTATTAAGCTGAGTACTCAGTGGGCCAGGTTCAACTACCCATATTCATGCAGACTTAACACGCTGGCCATCAGTGAGTCCTCCTGGGCCATGCTCTGAACATCATCACACAGTGAGCAGTTACTAATATGAACAGTCCCGCTGACTTCAATATAATTATGGAGAAGAAAGAAACGGCTCAGGGTGGGTACAGTCGGCATCCAAATCAATCTCGACAGGAGTAAGAATGGCAGAATCAAGTCTTCTGGGCACAGCCAGTTCACTTAATGCTACAGTGAAACACAGGGAAAAGCATATATGCCTGATAGACTGAAAACCGGGGTGGAAAAAAACCTTTTAATTAAGAATGATAGGAGTGGAAAATCTTCTTCCTAGAAGAAATAAGAATGTACCAAAGATACAAGCAGAATCAAAACAACGATAAAAAAGCCACTCTTTTTTACTGTGTTTAGGAAATGAATAGAGTTGAACTGCTCTTTGTCACAGCAATATAATACTGTCTTCAGGTGGTCATTGTTTCCATGTCACCTTTGAACCATGCAAAACCCTCGTCAACATGCTCCTCAAATATTCTGTTGTTTTCTTTCAAGGAGTGATTTATAACACTTCACAGCAAGGAATGTGCCACATCCATTAAACATTAATACTGAGTTACAGTTTTCTAAATCATAGCTATCCGCTTTGTAGTCTTGTGCTTGACTTGTATTTCAGTAAAAGAAATACCTGTTTTTCTATTCTGCCATTTATTTATTCAGCACCCAGCTCTACTGAAATCTCCTGAAAACAATGAGAAAAATGTCTTTTTGTTTGTTTTTAAAAATACCTGATTTTGCTTGAAATACACAGTGAGAGACAGTATAAATATGAGTAATCATTTGATAGGAATTGAACTGAGACCATAGCACAATATGTCATAGCTAGGACAGCTCATGTGGGCTGCCAGAAGAATTCCCTCCAAAGGAAAAAGCCTACAATGACCTTATATGGGATGATGGGATAAATCCAGAGAAAGTGAGATTTATCTTTTAACTGGAGAAGAACAGTGGTTTTGACACAGAAGAGAGACGTTGCCACTGGACAGCTGACCTCTAGCTGTCCCATCACATTCATAGGTACTCCTGTCTCTGATGACTTTTCTGAATACAATTTACTAAATCGCTTCAGCATATATTTAAAATTACGTACAAGAATAATCCCAGTGAAATGAATGGAAGTAATTATGTGTTTAAAATTAGACACATGCTCATGTATAAGGCAGAATGAAGCACATAATCCTCTCAACATGGTATTTTCAAGTTGTGTTGGAAGCTTGGTGAGTGAAAACACATAGAGTCCCAGAGCAATTCGCAACAGCTTACCAGTCTTGTCTGTGACACTCATTCCAAGCCATTAGACCCTGGATCCATGGGGAAGATGACTGCAGCATGATGGAGGCATAGGCTTCCTTGAGCACTTTTTGCTGGCTATGCAGCAGAATCTGCTGTGCTCCGAGAAATGTATGTCTTAGGGGAAGGATTTGGAACTAATGCACTCTAGAGCATTCTTATGCTCAACAAATCAAGTGATCAAAGTATTCATATATATATATTTTTAGGACATCAGTATTTTCTATCACTGTAATCTAAGCACAGCCTTCCAGCTACCATCTAGTTATACTGGACTCCACTCTTAACAACCCAGCACCCTAAGTGTGGTAGGAGCCCTGGTACCAAATAGAGAGCTCTGGGATTCATTTGGAGACCCTGGGAAGCCCCAGACCATACCAGTGTCTAGTATATACTGTTTATTGTCAATTTTGTAATCTATGGTAGTTATTACATTTCAAATACAAAGAAGTCTGCACTATATAATGTGAAAGAGAAGACAAAGCAACCCCATCTCAACATGTGCAGTAGACAGTAAAAGCATTTCTCTACATGCACATGAGGAAATTAACAGCATTCCCCACATATTCATTCAAAGCAGTGAACATGCTGTGCTGGATGCACATATACATTAGAGAAGCAAAATTGCTTTAAATAATCAAAATACACAAAGGAACATTTTTCTGTGTGGCTGGAAATAACCCTGACAAATGTTAATGTTTTGCAAATGAAAAACATTCTTTAAGAAGCAACATAAAAAAACAGAGAAAATTTTCAGATGCATACAAAGTAAGCTCCTGTATTAACCTGTGTTTTGCTACCTAGATGTATACAAAGATCATTGTGTGTTGAACAAGTACATTATAACTACTTTTTTTTTTTTTTTTTTCTGAATTATGAATGTATTTTGGCAAGATCCAGTGAAGGTCAACAGCATGATTAAAGATATGAAGAAGCTCTATACAGTGAGATACTGAAGAGAAGTGGACTACCTGCATTTAGCAGCAGATTTTGCTGATGTATAAAGCAATGAATGACAAGGACAGACCTATGTGTTTTTCCCTGCGTATATGAACAGACAAAAGAGTTTCATCCAAATTAAGGAACAGCATTTTTAGTGTCCCTGCTATTACGTTGCTCAGCATATAATTAATCAGTGAAATTCGTTGCTGCAGTAAAATACTGAGATAAATTGATTGCAAACAGGATTAGTCACACACAGATAAGACCAACATACTGATTAAAACTGAACAGGACAATATACAACCTCCATTTCTTGGGCTACCAGTTTTGATTCCTCAGAACATAGCAACTGTAAAGTTCAGCAAAAAGCCTTGCACTGGTATTTTCTGGGCAGGGGAGAAAAAGCTACATGTGGGTCTTTTGTCATGGTCTTTGAAAGGTGTAAAACATCAAACAAGAGGGCTTACTTTACTATGACAATTTCTATATTACAGTTGCCTGCAAGATATTTTTTTCTAATTGAGAATACTGACAATATATAATAAGTAAATAAAAACTGAAATTGAAAAGCAAGATTGAGTTGCAGCTAGTGTCTACAATAAATGAAGCTCAAATCCTGCTGTTATGTTTCTGACAACTTTAATAACAATAGATCATCTTGTTTTAGTAGCACACTGAGAGGGGGCTGCAAGGTATGTCACCCACAAGAATGACTAATGTGTTATGCTTATCACTTCAGAAGCAGAACTATCTGAATTCTGCTTGCGAACTACAGGACAGTGCAAATTACCCTGACAGCACCGTGTGTTCTTCCTATACCTTGCTTACAGGCCGGGATTGCTTAGTCCCAATGTATTATTATTAATAAGTAAGTGCAAGTATTTCAACAATCAGCATTTTAGCATTTGCATGCAAACTCTCATGCTGTGTAATTATACACAGTGCTGGCACTCAAATTAATTAAAGCTGATTTCTCTGTGACTGCAAACTGGTCATATCCCCAGACTTGCTCTGGTATGAAGTCATCACCCTATATTCAACATGACACTTTATGTCCCTAGCATTCTTAGCAATGCTAATATGCAACAACTGTAAATTAGGCAATATTTTACAGAGCAGCTGACAACCGCTGGTTAGTTGTTGAGTTCCTCCTCCCCCTCCCCCCAACACTTTCTACATAAAAGTAAGAAACCAGTTATTTCCATTGTGCTTGCTTTGTAATTATCTGAACTAACAATGTAAACAAATTACATACATTGTTTCAACAGACACTTGCCCATGTTTGATTAGGGGTTACAGAAAACTTATAAAACACAAAACCCAACAACAACATCAACAATGTTTGTTTGATGCTAACATGCAATTAGTCTCTGACAATTTCAACGTTAATTTAAAAACTCCTTCTCTTTCTCTTTTTCCCTGAAATGGCTTTTTAGTTTTCAAAGGCAAGCTCTTGCCAGTCAAGAATAGGGAACTGGGGAGGCAGAGCAGAAGAGCTGACTGTTAGATTTCAGGACTCCTCATCAAATAAAGTGGAGCTGTAGAAGAGACAGTTCTTTGCAGCAGAGATCCATAAATGCTGACTTCTGAGGCAGTGCTGAGTGCAAGTCTCTTTCACAATAAAGTTGCCTGCTCTGACTTTATAATTTGGTTGAAAGAAGTCCTATCTTAATACATTTTTGTCAGCAGAGATATCCTCTGAGAAATTAAAATATTATAGTGATCTTTTATCTTACAAATTTGACTGCAATAGGACCATTCTCCTATAACCTTCAGAAACAGAAAATAATATAATCAAGCCCATTGGTGTTTTGCATTTACAAAATTTCATACAGACTGTTTTTTCAGCTACAGAACTGAATTACTCCAAGAGAGTTTATGGTTTTATTTCCTTGGAGCCATAGACTGGTCTTGGTGCAGAGCTTCTCTCCTAGAGCTTCTCTTATTTGTGCCAGTAGATTTACCAGTAGATTTACCAGTAGATTTACAAGTGACAACAACAGTTTAAAAAATGATCTAACTCTCACACTAAAGTAAACTCACAAGTAGGATCAGATCTCTTTTTTCTTCTCCACATAATTTGGTCCTCAGAAAAGGCAGAGTCAAAATATGACAAAAGAGAATTGTACAAGTTGATATCCTAATAAAGAAGTTTCTTTATGCTAACATAAATCATAAAGAGAATTTCTGTATCCTAACAGTAATAATCAACATAAGAAGTTCTCTTCCCTCAGTTGACACAAAGTGCTGAAATACAATGAGCAGATCAAACTTCACCTTCTTTGTTGCTGTTATGCTCCTTCCCTCAGTGTCGAGCATGTTCAGCTTCTGCTGGATTTTAGGTCCATTTTCATCACTTATAAAAAAATATAAATCAGAAAAAGGCATGTCGGCTGACATTGTTTTGACACGGTGAGAACACGGAAATGCTAGAAAGACTTATTTTGGTTAACAAACTGGAGATATCTGAAACATAGAGTGATAAATATAGAATTGGAAAATATTTGGAGAATCAACTGAGCTTAAGCAATTAGAATATTTAGAATGCCTCTGATAATGTTTTAAAACTTAGCAGTGGCCACTTATTCTGTGAGTCCCCATTAAAATCAAGAAACACTGAAACCAGGCAAAGGCAAGAACCATTCCCATATCTTTCTGAATGTTGGTGTCTTTTCAAATGCTACAGTATATTCACATACTTCTGTTCTCTACTCGGACAGGCCAGGCCCAAAGATTTGTCTCTATTCACAGAATCACAGAATAAGCTGAGTTGGAGGTACCCTCCAGGATCACTGAGTCCAACTCCTGGCCCTGCACAGCACCATCCCCAGGAGTCACACTACATGCCTGACCAGCACTGCTGCAGTTCAGATAACATTAGAAGCAAACAATATTTTGTGGCATTTCTTGTGTATTATGGTGGAACCATAACATTGTTTGAGCCCTGTCTGCAATACTAATTTCTGCACACTGAAGTACCAACACTACTAAAGCTCCAATGGAGAGAGTACACACACAGCTGGAGTTTACTCCTGGGGAAGGCATAAATCAATACCAAAAAATTATAGAATAAAGGGAATTATTGTGCAATTGCCCTTCTTCACTGCTGGAGATATCATTCTTGGTGGTTTCGAAAGCTTAGGCTTATGCTACTAGTTATATTTGCTATGATCTCCATCAAATATTTCAGAAGACATTCAACATCAGTGATAAATTCAACCTGCAGCTGGGGCAGCACAGTTTCAGCAGCAGAGTAAGAACAGGATTCTGGCCACAAAATCCTTCCTGGATGAATACTTTCTCAAAAATGCCAGTGAACTCAGTCCTCTTATTCTCACCAGGTCTTTCCTCACAAACCTCTGTAAACTGGATCAATTCAGGGTGGATCCTCAGATTAGCACACACCTCATTCTTAGCCAGATGCAGTTGCATGAGTTGGAAGAGACAGGAATGAGACTAGAGGTCAGTCTCTGATGCCCAGACCTCACACAGGCCCTGTGCATCCAAGAGAAGAAGATAACAGATGCAACTCAACAAAGCATGACTTCAGTACCTGGAGCTCTTCCATTCTGACATGTGGAAGACCTCTTATAAGTGATAAGATAAGGTGAGATATAAGATAAGATGAGTCTGTTCACCATCTCTGAGCTTCACAGGCATGTCACTACCCATCAAATGTAGACTAGAATTGCTTGGAAAGAAATCAGCAGTCTGTTCCATCGTGCTCCAGAGTGTGCTGCATTTCTGAGGCAGCTGAGCTATATGAAAAAAATGATAGGCACTATGGGGGCATTGAATAAAAAGTATTATGTTGTTATTATTGTTATAAAGAAATAAATAGATGATCACTGAAGTGATCAAGTAAACTATTGCCCTTCTCAGGAATTGTTTAGATATGCCATGTCTCTCTGGAGAAAAAGAAAAGCATGCAGCACAGAGACCTTGGATGAGCCCATTTAATTTTAAGTGCAGGAGCAGCTTATGCTTCTTGAGAAATTACCAAAAACTTTGTAGACAAATTCTCATCTTCTCTTGTTCATTAAAAGAGATGTTTGGAAGACAAGGGCTTTATAGGCAAAGCTGTTAAGTGCATGAACTCTCCAAAAGGATGCTGGAAATAACAACACATGAAACAATAGCTCTTTGTTGGTTCCAGCTGCTGTCTATTCAGTTAATTTTAAAGGAACTATTAGAAATCCAGCGTCAGAAAGATGCAGATTTTCTAATCCAGTAACCATTTCCTTACAGGTGATATGTGACCTGGAGCACAACAACCATGTTTTTGTGGTAGACCTGAGAAGCCTTATATTAGACTAACTTTATGGTGAATAAGTTTAAATAAGTGAGATGCAAAAAGTTAACCTGTGGTCTAAATATCACAATAAATACCATCTGAAAAAAAAAAGCCAAGAGCAACCATGTACATCATGCATGCAACCAACAACTCCACAGTCTACCACATAAAAAACATGTGGAACATGGCCCTGGAAGGACCTCTGTTTTTTCAAGGCAAAAACCTGAAAACCTCAGTGTATCCTGTACATTAATCCAAAATGTGGAAGCTTAGAAAAAAAGCATGAATAGCAAAGTAGCCTTTCTAGCCAAGTAATAGAGTTAGTAATAGACTGTTTACCCCAAGGACACTCTAGGATTACTCTATTTTGCCATGTACAAACTGAGAAGTTTCATAACAACTGATGAAAAAGACATCAGTTATTGATCATCCAGATAATAAGGATTTTTGGTGAGCTTAAAGCATAAACAGGTCAAAAGTAAAGGAGTAAGATTTATTATACTGAGTTTATATTACCAATGGGACTAAAAGCAGCAAGCTGTTGCTCAGCTTTTATACTCTGGTTCATTTTCATGTTTTGCAGCTCAAGAATCTCAAAGTTCTATATAAAGTTAACTTCATAGCGCTAATAAGAGACTGCTGAAGCTAACAGAGAAATTGTTGAAACTAATTCTGCAGCTCACTCTTTGTGACTGAGCAGATGCATTTCTAAATTTTCCTTCCCATCATTTACTAGCTCCTTCTTCACTATATTTAGGATTGAATGCTCATTTTCTGAACATTTCCCATACTGTTGGGTTTGTTCCACATTTGAGAATCAGTAGGTCAAATGTGCTGCAGACTATTTTGTTATACTTGTTAAAATCAAATTGGAACTGTATGATTAATGATATGACTCATCTGTGTTGGTTTGTTGGTTTTTTTTTTTTTAAACAGGAAAGTAAACAAGTACTTGTCTAAAGCTCCACCTGCTTTGCTGCTGTTATGGTGCTGTGCATATCAGAGAAAACAATTCCCCTTCTCAAGGCTGAACTAAAATTAGGCTCCACCTGCAAGATGTTAGTGAAATCTTACACAGCTGCATTCCAGAGACAAGTTCCACAGATTGCTTTTGGAAAGCACTGCGCATTTATGGCAAAATCAAAATCAAACTTGTTAGCTTTTTTTGCCTAACTTTTCAAAAATGTATTATTAATGTTAAATGTAATTATTATCACACTAATCATGCTGATAAGTAATCTCAAAAATAGATCCATTTAAAATGTAATTTTACACCCACATCCCACTGTATTTAACCACTTCTTTGCAAATGCAGGCAGTAATCATAATAATACTTAGCACTTAGACAGCACTTTATTCATTTATAGACACTTCTGTGGCACTCATCACCAGAGTAACTTTATTTTCTTTATTATGTCTTCAAAGTACTGCACTGACATTAACAAATTAATCCTCACAGCACTTCAGTGGGACAAGAATAAGTCTGATCATGCACTATTTACTAAGTAAAACTCTGCCCTTATCCACCCTCAATAACCTTTTGCTCACTAACAGAGTTAGTATGAACACTGGAACATAGATCACAAGGATTACAGAGCCCTTAAAACATACTCAAATTCCAACTTTGAAGTGACAGACAATTGCTACTGAATTCAATAGCAGAAGGGCCAAAATTTATTTTCCTACCTTTTCTCACAATAATTCTTTCTGACAAGCAAATGCCGAATATTCCAATGTATGGAATTGTTGGAAGTGTCTACACAACTGTAAACACAACAAATCTAAAACAAATCACCATTTCATGTAGCAAATGGGAGTGAGTTACTCACTTATTTTTCCAGAAGTGATGGTCTTTTAAGACCTTCATTTATAAACAGAGCTTATGCATATTGAAGACTTAAGTGAAATTTTTGTTGGTTTTCATTTGCTGTGTTTACAGAAGGACAATTGCTTGTATGAGACTTTTAGTAATAATTTAAATGGGAAGTGGATTAACTAGATGTAAGTCAGTTAATATAGTAAACAAAAGATGAAAACAGATATTGTCTTGTTATGTATTTGATAGCTCCTCTGTAGACAATTTTAATAAATAAGAAATTATATACTCAAAATCTGGGATGTGCAGTGTCATATTGTTGGAACACAATATAATTGATACCTGTAACTCATGACAGACCCACAATGGATAAAATGTCACCATTTATTTTGGATGCTAAGATGTTAATGTAAAAATAACTGAATCAAAGTAGGCTACCAACAGCAGCTCGTGAGCAAACATTTTGTTTACCGTGCTTCCCAGTTGTTATTGTCAAAATAGAAATATAAAAGGAGGTTTAACTTTCAGCTCCGAGGTAGTGAACTCCTCTCTCTTAGCACACTATAGGCCATTAAAGACTTGACGGCCTCCCCCCTCCCCAGACCGAGTAATTCTAGTGCACAATAATCCAAGTCACACCCCGGCGGGGTGGGAGTGGACTGGGGCACTTAGATAAGTTTCATTCATTGCGGTAGCCCAAGGGAACTGTGCATCAAGCCAGCTGCACTGGCTCAGTTCATCTTGTAACTTTACACTATTTTCCCTCTAAGTCACTACTAATCCCTCGGGTTTACATGTTTTTTTGGGCGGCATCAGAGAAAAGCAGTGTGAAATTGCCTGAAAGCCTCTTTATAAATAAGACTTATGATACAGACCAGTTCTGTTGTTGAAAGACTGAAAGAAATGCCCATGAGGATTGCAAGAACCATTTTACAGGTCTCCTGCTCTGATGTTTTTTGTCTCTGTCTAATGACTGATAACTTAAAAAACCCCAGCAAACCAACAACCATTTCCAGCTTCCTCTTCTAACTTAAGTCAAGTCGGTCTGGTTTACTTTTGGTCAACTACAGCAATACATCCAAGAGAAAATCTCCTTTGCTTAGCTATTGTGGCTATCTTGTTACTAACTAATTTCCTCTTTTCAAAGATTTCTTTTACTCCCTGCAAAATTTTTAACACTTTGGGACAAATTCCAACCTGGCTGTGTGGGTGTGGCTGCACTGAAGGCAAGAGAAGGTGAATCCACTAAAATAACAGGATTTGGCTGAGGCACTTCCCATGCATGTTTATGAGAGGCGTATGCTGCTAGTCCGGTGTCTCTGCCTAATATTCTGTGCTACAAACTGAGACACACTGAGGGTCACTAATCCAAGGAGAAATTTCAAGCTGACTCTGCTTATTGTTTAAACTCAACCTCAGTTGTTCCTGTGTGTTTGAAAAGCCATCTCATATTGGTAGAATTGTAGTTCAGGGATAAATATTCATTTAATCATGCAAACAACTACTATAAGGCGACAGAAAAGATGGATTCGGCCCAATTCACATCTTAGATGACAAATAAACCAGGTCTCATTTATAACAAACATAAACTGTGGTAAGTTGTTTTTTTTTTTTTTTCCTTTTAATAGTAAAACCTGGAAAATTCCCAATTTTCACAAAGAGCCAGAGTGTTTCAAATCACACCAAATGCACTATCTCCTGAGCTCATGCCTGACCATTTATTGAAAAACAGCCTTTAAAATTAACAGTCTAGGAGATGCTACCTAACACAGTACCATCTCAATGACTTTTCTAGCAGCCATGGCACCTGTTGTGGCTGCTGATAGTTCTTAAATGAGTACCATCCAAGAAACATCCTTAATGCCCACCAAACATGCAAAGTGTCACTTCTCTTACCTTTGGGAGATCATGTTTGGAAAGCCTCCTTTCTCAAGGTTCACTTTTTTGGGAAAGTTTGGATGCAGCAGCTGATTATAAAACAGTCTTCAGGGTTCTAATAGTTACAATCCCTACTTCTGAACTCACAGTTTCTATGTCCTTAGTATTTATTTTATTTTGGATAGGGAAAAAATGATATCTTCTGTCAATCAACTTCAAGAACAAAGTTGTTGAGTTTTTTTTGTTAACATTGGTTATGGAATTTGAACCACATTGAAGAAATTGTAAATTGGCTTACTGTCTTTACACCAAGTAAAGTTTAAAACATTCAACTTTGAATGAAAACTTTTTCTTTTTAATTCTAGTTAAATATCTTGACAAATAGATTTACCTTTTAACTACAGCAAATGAATTACTAATTTCAAGATACTGTTATTTGTTTAGTGAAAAAAACAATATATCTTCATAACTACCCCTATATGTATACTTATCTATTTGGGACCAGAAACCTTGTTTGGAAATTAAGTGGTGCTTAGGATAAATTTATCCTTCAGACAGAAATATGGATGAAAGAAGCACAAAACTATATCTGCATTGATGGTTCATTGACCAATTTGCTTTTGATTTTGTGATAAACAGCATCCACCCCCTTGTATTGAAACATGCAAAGTTCCTTAGCAGACAAGCTGAAAAGCCATTGCTTTTTGATGATAATTTTTTATTGCTGTCAGTGACAAAAGTCATATCCAGTGGGGTTCATTGAAGGCCCTCAAAAGCAGAATGAGATGCAGAAATGATAAGTGAAAAATTAAGTTTAATCCCAGCAAATTACCTGGGTACTTGCTTTGGAATGACTCTGTATTTTCTCACTAATTACAATCTATACAGTATGAAACAGAAAAGAACTAATTAGTGTGATTGAATATAACTGGAAGACAGAATGACAAAAATTAGTTTATTTCTAATTTTTTTTCTGTGGAATGGGTCCTCTCATCATAACAAATGGGATGTATATATATCTCCAAAAACTACACTGTTGTCAGAAAGTGCTTAAAAAGCAGTCATCATATGTAGTAAATGTTTGGATAATTCAGGCAACAGAACACTTTCCCAGGGTTTTTTCCAGCATCTTTTACCTGTGCTGCACACAAAACACTTGTTAACTTATGTAAGCTGGCCTTTAGGGAAGGTGTTCTCCTGCTCAGACTCAAATAGTTTTGAGTTTGCCTGGAGAATTCTGTGAAATTGTAAATTAATCTGAAATATCATATCTAGGTTTATGGGACTTAATAGCTAAAAATATGATGGTACATTAGTGAGCTTTACTCCTACTTATGGTAAAATCAATGACTAGAAGATGACCTTTACTGTTTACTTCCATTTTGCACATGGATTTCCTGAAAGACATGCTATTTTGTGCTGTAAACCTGCCCTAAAAACATTGGAGGAAGAGATCAATGACATGGCCTTAAATGCTTTGTTTATCACAGCATTTTTCAGAACAGAAGTATTTTTTTATGTGGCAGAAGTTGCTTTTGACATGCAGATCAAGCTAGATGGTCAATACAGAGTCTTCCCTTTCGGAGCATTCCAGTCATTCCACAGTGGGACTCCTCTTTCAGCGTCTCCAGCCCTTGGTTTCCTTTTGTACCTCGGTGTCTTACCATTGCCACTTTACCACAAATTCCTTAGCAGAGACATTTTCTGAATTTGATCTCTCAAGCAGAGTTTCTTCCTTTCCTTTCCTTTCCAAAAGATTCTGTGGCCAAGTCTCTACTCTGACCTTCTCTTCCTGATAAGTAGTTGTTCTCAGATGCTCTAGTAATCTGCAAATTGGTGCATGGCTTTTTATTTTAGCTGAGAATGAATGAGGAGAATAGTAAATCTGGATTGCACTGCTTCAACAATACGCCATGGCCTTTTCTCAGGGGAGAAGAATAGTGAGGGAAACTTTGGGCCTATTCATTAGTTTGACTGATATTTTTTTCTTAGTTGACAGCTAGCACTGAGAGTACTTCAAAGGTATTAAAGAAGGAACAGAAGGCCAGCACATCCATTAAATCCATTTATTTAATAAACCATAAAAACCTTCAGAGCATGAGTGAGATGTCTACAAGTGCATAGAGCCAGCTTTCTCTCCAACCTTTCACTACCCCTGTTAGGGATCAGGAAGAACTCAAAATTGTAAGCTTTTTGAGAAGGAAACACTTTGACTTGAATAAACAACAGTGCTTATTTATAGCAATCTGCATAACAGGACAAGAAGGCCCAGGTTTAATACAAACCAGTTAGACTTTCTTGAGCCAGCAATGAGCAGACTTTGAGAGAGTCCAGCACAAGAGGGACATCAGTATTCAACATATATGTAACATCTTCCTTAGCAACAGTATAAGCAGGTTTGGCACAGAGCTCTAGCAAAGCTGTGCTAGATCAGAACTAGATTAACTTGGCTTTACTCTTCTATTTCTTGAGATAGTCACCTCCGGCACTTATATCAGCATTCACATTCCCTTCAGTCCCTTGGTAATTAAAAATTCCTTGAGGCTAAATGGATATTGGAAGCATATGTAAACTCACTTGAAGATCTTGGCCAGTTAAGACTTTGATGAATTGATGGGAACCGAGCTGGTGCCAAATCCAAACTTTCTAGAGAACCTTCAGGTGCTAAATTTGTGGCCTGAAAATATTTATTTTAGATAA
This sequence comes from Rhipidura dahli, assembly GCA_013399225.1. NCBI lineage: Eukaryota > Metazoa > Chordata > Aves > Passeriformes > Rhipiduridae > Rhipidura > Rhipidura dahli. The sequence goes on along the minus strand of VXAC01008315.1, from coordinate 173,436 downwards.
GTTATCACAATCTATATACTGAGTTTTGCTGGTATCTTGTCTAGTGTGCTACTGTGGCAAATGATATCACAGGTCACTTCAGGGTGAAGAATAGTTTTAGTTTCCTTTTGAAGCTCACCTTGAACACTTACTAGGGAGGACAAAGTGAATCCAAGACCAGGTCATACATGCATCACGTAATCAGAAAGCCTGACTGCCCCTTACCAGCTGTTACCAGCTGTTGGGCCACAGGTGTAGGTCAGGGGGCTTATTCACTCCACTGAGGTACAGCTGTGGCTTCAATACTGAACTGATGTTGACCAAAAACTGGCAAGGATTCGTTTGGTGCTTCTGTCCTACTTCTCATGTATTTCATTATCTTTTATGTATTTTCTTTTGAGACTAACTGGGTGCTTTGATCTTGGCTGAAGTGTGCCAGTTATGTTTCATACTGCAACTTTTTTTGTTCATTTTAATTTGACTGCTTTAAAATTCTTTGCTTGTGTTGGCAATAATCTCCAGGTGTGTGCTGGCAGTTTTCTGAGAGGTCTTCTGTTGTAATATATCAGCTGACTTTGAACTTGTCACTCTTAGACAAGAGGTAAAAAGTGTACCTGAAATTATGATGCACAATCTACACCTCACACATGACTCAGGAGTTCTGTTTGGCTTTTTAGAGGAGAACAAATCTGCAGCTTTAATTTTGCAAGGTTCTGTGCACTCTCCAGAGTGCTGGTAGCAGCTGTTAACTGCCAAATGCTATTTCCAGGGTTGTATCTCCATTAGTCATTGTGCAGGTGCATGAACAAAAAGTGGTTTTCTAGCATGATAAGGTGTTCACTTCAAGAAGTTGAAGTTAGACAAAACAGTTATATTGATGTTAAGTCTACTCAAGATGAAGGGGCAAAAACTCAGCACTTTTCTCATGAAAATAATAATATAATTTGTGACAGAATTATTACAAGTTTTAGGATTTTCAAAAACAGTTCTAGTTTTTTTATAAAGGAGACCACAGAGAGAAAAGTTCTCTACCTTTTAATATAAAACATTTTCAGGTGTGCTTAGTACTTACTATGGTTGTAGTCCCAGATTTATATTTTGCAGGTGTTACTTTCCAAGTCAGGTCTAAAGATTGTACATTATTTTTCTCAGGGTAACTATGAAAAACTGAATAGCTGTTTTCTATATTGGAAAAAACAGCCAAAAATCCATTTATATTGATCATGTCACATAGTTTATATAAGGTAACAGCAATCTTTCATAAAGGTATAGACAGCACATCCAGCTTATTCTGAAGCAAACATCCCATTAATTGTCCAAGCAGTTTTGTGTCTACAAAAAAATATGTGGTTTAATACACAGCTCTGGGGCCCACACTGGATGTGTGTAGGTAGGACCCAAATTTTCTTAATCAGCTTGCTTTTGACATGCTAGCAAGTCCTCTTGCCTTTCCTGCATGAATCATGTGACTGCACCGTAGGCCAACAGTGCAAAGCTTCTAGTAAAGTTTCTACTGGTATTTAGTATTTTCTATGTTAGAAGAAATGTCAGTATCCTGTAAATTGAGGGTGAAACATTGAATATTGTCCTGAATGGGATTCACAAAACTAGAGCTGGAAAAAAGCTGAGATGTAATTTCAGAGAAAACCTTCTCCAAGCACAGAATGAGCACAAAGAGAGCTCTTGTAGTTGTTCCCCGTTTCCGCATTAGGCAGTGGAGCTGGCCTGACTGGTCATGTAATGTCTTGTCAAGAGGCTTCCCTGGTCAAAACTTTCTCTGGAGGACCTGTGCTTGCCTTTAGCATATGCCACCAGCAAATTTCCTGTCACTGTTGGGCACTTTGAATCTGACACTTAAGAGTGCTATCTGAAGGACAATAATCTAGTCCTAAATTAATATTCTCAAATTTATATCTAATGTATTCACGCAATATTGTTTTCTTAATTTTCAGTTGGCTTTCCCTCAATTTTCAAAACATAATTTTCTTGTCGTAAAAAAAAAAAAAAAAAGTTTTTCATCAAATAGTTTTAAGTGGCAGTTCCCTGCAGCAGTTCATGTCTAATATTAATAGTTAGATGTGTGGCACCATCATTGTTCAGCCTGTGCAAAGCCTATTCAGAGCTGAAAGTGATTTGGAGAGGGAAGTTTCAAAGGTGACAGTTGCTTGTATTGCATCAAAAACCCCACTGCTCTTCTGTTCCATGAAATTTTCACTCATATCTTGATTCTATTATAGACTCTAGAAACCTGCTGTGTCTTACAATACCACTGAAGCACCTCATGAGAGTCCTCACAAAAATATTCTGCAACCTCATGGATGCTTTGTTAATATGTAGAAGAGAAAGATACAGAAGACAGTTGTCAGATGCTATAAACTCTTAGTGAGCTGAATGAGTTCTTCTAAGGTGAGTTGTGATAAGCATGAAATCTAGATTTTTCCCCCTTCAGTTTTTTTAAACATTAATTATTGAGTGGATTGCATTTTTCAGTCTTAAGAAACTTCACAACAAGGAAACAATTTGGAGCCTGCTAATTGTCCATGAGCATAAAAACTCCTTTCAAATCTACCTGCAAGTGTCACATGTGATTGCTGTGAAATGGAATGTCTCATCCTTAATCCAGCCTACTACATTATTTGCATAAATCCACAGAGTAACAATCACAGAATGAGTCAGACTAATGGAAAACAATTTCTCTAATTCTTTTCCTTATAGTTGCTGACAGCATACAAAATGGTGTCTCCTTTCTGCAGGGTTACATTCCAGCTCTGCTGGCTTACAAGTGTAGCTTTAATTGATGTTTGATCTAGGGTCTCCTATCACTGAGCCTGAGCTCCATCAGAATGAAAACAAAAGTAATGTATTTCTGTATAGCTCTATGTGTCACTGATGTTAGAAAATTGTGACTTAAAAATAGGATTGAGAAGGAGCTTTACAACCCACGTAGTCCAACCCCCTGCCCAGGGTGGGATCCAGAATTTCTGTAATTGTCAGTGGATGTCTGTCCAATCTGCTTTGTCGATTCCACAGGCAAGATAATGCAGCACCTCCACCCACAGCTCTCACTGAGACAATCGTCCCCAGTACCTAACCTGACCATTCCCCACAGAAATGCATAACACACCCTTGAAAGAGGTGAAGACTTCTTCTTCTTTAATGCTCTTCATCACGTCTTCCCTTCACTTTTTGCATCAAAGCTTGTCTATCTTATAATAAATGATTGGAACTAATTTTCAAAGGCTGTAAAGCTAGTTCTCAAACAAAACAGAAAGGAGCAAAACTAATACAGCTTTGATGCACTTATCCTATTACACCACTTCTTTTCACAGGTAAAGTGCTTAGCAGAGATGTTACTTAACTGTAATAATGTATAAGTTTTTTGATACCTGTAATTGACGTCTTGGGACAGTATTTGGGCAATAAATTTACAAGCACATAATGAAGAGATTAAACTGGGAGTACCGTTATGTAACCTTTAGCACTTCTAGTCTGCTTTTGTAATGAAATACTGGAAAAATTTTATGAAGGACTGTCATAAAGGAAACAAAGAAATATTAAGAACAACTTTTTTTCAAACAAAACTCTGAGCAGACAGCACAAAACTGAGGAAGTTATTGCCCTTCTCTTGATGCATGAGTTAAAGCAAAGATTTTGGCTGAAACTGAGAAGCAGGGAGACTTAAACTACAATGGTGACAGTGATTTACCTAAGCTGAAGGAGACAAGATAGACTTCCATTAAAAAAAAAAAAAAAAAGCTGTTACTTATTAATAATTTAAGCATATTTCCTGTTGATTTCAAAATTCCTGATGAAGAAAACTAGCCATATGTTCAGACAGTCTATTAACAATGACCTCTAAAATGGACTCTGCAAGATCCTAGAAAATACAAAATAAATGTGGAATGAACATGTGAAACATCCCACATGATCCAAATGAAGTGGGAATGAAAAAACGCCAAAAACCATAAAGGTGAATCAACCACTTGCATGTCATTTTTGTTTGTATTTTTATTAAAAATAATTAGCTCTGCAAGCCTTGAGGTTAGACGTTTTCTATATTAACATGTTCCTAAAATCAAAATCTAGAAGTTTTTACATCTAAAACACTAATTGGGCAGTTCTAACTGTCCAATTTTAATATTAAAAAAATCTCATATAATAAATTAGACTTGTCAGAAAGGTGATCAGCCCCAAATTTAGTCAGGCATTAATTTTATTTATTTTAAACTACATATTTCCTTGACATTCAGTCACTCTGTTGCATTGTTTATTCAAATAAATTGTAACTTGCACAGTTTGAATTTACAAAAAAACCCCTCCAACCTTAGCTATTTAACCCATTTATTCTGTCTTGAATTTTGTGCAGATATTACTATTGTGAAAGAAAAAGTGGCATCTGATAACAACATGAAAAAAGGAATCTACAGGGTAAAAAGTTCTCTGCTGAGTGTACTATTTTCTGCTGAAAAGAGAACTGTTGATGGACAAGAGACAGTCCCTGGAAAGTTGTTTGGCCAATACCAGCTGTTAGGCAGTAGTATAAACCAACCTTTATATAAAATGTGCATTTTATGATTCCTAGTACAGAAGATCAAAAATTAAATATATGCAGGAACATAATTAAAGGATTAATGGCCAAAGCTTCTACATAAAGGGAGAGATTTCCAGGGGAAAAAAGTGTGCTATAAGCATTTTTTAATGACTAGGCTTTAAAAACGAACTTGAAAATAGAAAAAAACAACAGAGCTCTTCTGCTGGAAAGGTCACATTAAACAATTCCACACTGACTTTATCCACCTTAAGAACTAGGAACAGGTTTTACCTCTTCAGCTTGCCAAGAAGTGGTTCTCAGCCTTGTGGGAAGAGCCATGAATCAGAGCTCTTTGTTTTCAACAGGTAGTCAAAGGAAAAGGTTCACTTATTTAAAGTAGTTCACAAATACAATGCATTTGAGGAACACATTTTACGAGTTGAACTCCCATACTTTCACTTGCAGTCTTGTGTAAGTTCAAGTGGCTATTTTAACCCACCACTATAAGGAATTAGGATCTTCTTTAAAGAAATTCAGTTCTCTCTCTCTCCCCTCCTCCCATGAAGTACTTTTTTGGCCTGATGAAAATCCTTTATTTCTCTCTCACCACAGACAGATATGCACATGAAATCCCCAGTCTCCTGCATCAGTTTTTTAAATAAACCATTCAAAAATTGGGTGCTGGCAGGGAAAAATAGTTAACTACACCTTCTGTGGGTAGTCTGAGTGGGTTAGCCAGAGTATAAAGCAGACAACCTTTGGGATTCAGAACGGCTGAGCCATCAGGGAGCTTCCAAACACTCTCTTTGGTAACAGATAGTAAGCTCTTCAGCTCAAACTGTGTTGTCATATGTTTTATTCATGGGACATCATAAGGGCCGCCAAACAGATTATCATGTTTACATCAGGCCTCCTCAGAGAGATAAATTCTTTAATAGTTGAACTGGCAGGGTCAGTCAGTACACAGATGCCTGCCGGGCAACCAAATAATAAATAAGAAAAAAGCAAAAAGAAAGAAAGAGAGAAAGAAAGAAAGAAAGAAAGAAAGAAAGAAAGAAAGAAAGAAAGAAAGAAAGAAAGAAAGAGAAAAAAGAAATCAAACATTGAATTATTTAATGATGTCCTTCAGCAGTCAGCAATCAATATATTTTATCACTTGCTGAAAAGGTTATATTAAGGTTTCATCATTTTAGCAGCATCATCCTTTTTCTGTGAAGTGAGTAATTGCAGAGGTGCATGGAAAAAAGCAGAGTCTGGAAAAGTATAACTTCACTGGAGCTGACAAACCTTTACAAATACTTATTTGTGATATTGTGTTTCTTTAGTGATTTGGGTTCTGTGTGTAATCAAAGTGCCACATGATGTTTTCCTATTTTTTCTTGCTGGAAGTAAACGTGTTTTAGCAGGCACAAGGGCACAGAGCATTATTTTTTGTGCTTGAGACTCTCATTTTAAAGCTGGATATAAGATAAAACAGGTCCAGCAGACACTAGTTATCTACAGCTGCGTACATATACTGTCACTTCATTGTTTGTATTTTTGTATTAAGGAGGCAATATGTGTAAACCTGGCAAACATGGGATAATTCTCATCATGTGGCATTTAATGGTTGTAAAGACTAGCTTTATATTTGCTGAGAATCTCTCACTTTACATTTTTATAGGTAATGCTGTTAGCACCACTTAAATGTGAAGTTGTACTCAACTCTTCCTTTTTCAAACCCTCCAGGTTCTTAAGAAAATTTGTTTTTAAAAGAGAGCAGTTTCAAAACCCCAACTCATTTTACTTATTGCAGCTAAAATATATCTACAACTTTATCTCATTCTGTCTAGGGAAATCTGCTTTTCTCTGTCCACTCTCCTCCATCCCAGTTTCTTTAATCCCTCTCCCCACAAACTTATGGGGCACCTCTTGAAACCAGCCTGCTGCCTTGAAAGAATCTTCTCTGGTATTTTCAACTTGCTTCCCTATCTTATTCCATCAAATTCAAGTTTCTACAAAATTTCAAGTGCACTAGCTTTTATTTTATTCATCTCTCATATTATTTTGTTTACTTTTCCAATAGCTGCCTGTCCCTTTCCTTTTGTGGGCTTCTCATATTTCAATCTGGTTTTAATTTTTGTCCTTCTAAGTCTGATATTGTTGATTTCCCTCAACCAGGCAATTTCTCTCTATCTTCTGAGGCTGCAAACATTTTAAGAGAATAAACTGGTCATATAGGGGTGTAGAAGAAACTTAGAGTTAAGAGAGGATGAAAAGCTGTTCTGGGAACTGTGTAACTATCCAGAACATTAGGTTATTATCCTGTGACACACAGTTTATGTATAATCTTTACTTGGACATAAGCCTTTCTGTACTTTTGTATCATCTCCTAAAATGTGAAGAGCAGTTCTTCCATCACATGCTGTTTTAAGAAAAATCCATTACAAAATGAAATGGACAGATACAACAATAATTTAAGTACCTCAAGACTTGCACCAAAGCTTGGGGTGTTTAGTTAAAAAATTAAGTAGAGCTGCTCTGTACACTGCACTTAATTGATTCCTTTGGAATGAGAATTACCTCTAAATTTTAGTCAAGCAATATCAGAAACAAGAAAAAAAAGCCAAAAAATTGAAGTTCATAGAAATAAAGGCACATTGAGACTTTCCTTCAGGAAAGAGATGTCTGAGTTGTGCCTTTGGCCATGGGTAAGAAGGAGGGATAAAAGCTTAAAGATCTGTGAATAGCAGGAATACAAAGCAATGGCATGCCAATAGCTACAGCAAATGTTTGTAAATTGAAATACTGTTTTACTTTGGAGAGATCTGCTTATTAATTCACGAAGAGCAGACGTACTTCGCTGGGCATACAGCTTTTCTTTGCCCATTATTCACAGATTCATGGCTCAGTACCTAACATGCTGGCAGATGAAAACATTTTGAAAAAAATATTTTTTATACATTCTGTTGTGTTAAATTCAGTTACATGGCATCTGACTAGGCTGCTGGAAGCTGGAGTGATGAACTGCAAGGAAACATGATGAGGCATAACAAGTTGCAACAAAGTTGGCCAGAATGTAAGAAATGTGCACGAGGCAGTGAGTTAAAAAGATACAAAGGTATGAACCAAATAATCAATTCCATCTAAGTGGCACACCACATAGTGTGAGGGGCAATACAAGAAATGTTTATTTTTTTGGTCCTGAAATGTTCTGTTTTGGTCTTACATCTTTGAATATAAGGAATAGCTCATGAAGGCGACAAGGAACTGAAACAGCAGCAGGCAGTTGGTGAGACATAGGGAAACTTTGATTCCTTCACTGTGTGTTGGGAGGAAGGATGCTTTATGGGGACCATGGTGCTACCACTGTGACACCAAACTGAACAGGGCTTGTTGCCCTGAATCTTTCTCATGGTTATATTGAAAAGATTGTTGCAATTGTGCTGTTGTGCATGTTATAGAATATATATCTATCCAAAAAAGTCAGCAAAATTTGGACTGTGTTTTCCCCCTCAATTTGTGTTTCAGGCATTACATTATATTTGGAGTATGAACAGTACCTTGGACTTTTTAGAGTGCAGTATGTTTAGCCTGACAGAGTATATGGAGCAAACCCCTGCCTATTTGAAGAGAAAGTGGATTTAGGAATGATGGAATAGACTCTTGTGGTGTGCTTTGTTTAGTTTATTTATTTCTATTTACCAATGAGGCAAAAAGGCTTACAAACTTCAGGTTTTTCTGGTCTCCAAACACAGGCATAGTATATTTTATAGGCAAAAGAAGGCATAACTGCTATATTTCTCTGTAATTCCAAGAACCTTCATCTTCTGCACTTCGTAGATCATTTCAGACACTGAAAAATCTCATATAGCTTTTGGACCTGTTTCTCAAGACAGTAAGTAAATTCCCTTTACTACTCCGTGAAGCATTGTAAAAGGAAGAGGAGGAATAGGGGAACCTTATAATATTGTATCATCATAACTATTTGAAGAAATACAGATGGAGTATTACAAAAATACAAGCAAAATATAAAAGCAAAATGTGGGAGTGGGAAAAGAACTATCTCTGCATATACATGATGGACATTGAGTGCAAAACCAACATGGGGGGAGATTTCTGCAGCAGCAACGCAACACCGGCCTTTGGGATAACATGTTATTTTCATGAGGCACCAACTTGAGAAAAGCACAAACCAAACTTATAAATCCTTAGGGTAGCTTCAACAACTAGTTCAACTTTGCCTTTTGGTTTTAAGATGTTGGATCAGCTGACCAGAAAAGCATTGGTAAGAATGCTGAAATGGAATATATACTATTTGAAAAAACCCCATCCCCTGCTATCTCTGACACTATTCTGACACAAGCTACGTTTGGGGGCAGCTGCAATGCAACATCACTGGATGTCAAAACCCTGCACAGATGGTACCTAACAGAGGAAAGAAAACACTTGTTTTCTTTGGATTCTGTTTTTTCTCCTTCTTCCTTAACTTGGATAATCTGTATCTCTCTATTGTAACAAAAAGATAAACACAGAGTAACTGAGGTGGCCAAGAATTTTATTCTGTCAAGAATAAAAGACCAAATGACCAATTTCTGGTGCAGCTGTGTATGGAATCCCTTTAAAAGACACCTTGGGGACTGATTTCAGGTGCATTGAGCATCATCATTGTGGCTTCTAGTGAACTTCTATGTATTCTACATCTTCAGCATAAAGAGAAAAGGAAAATCCTAACAAGAGGATTCCAGCATGGCTGTATTTTCGGGAAGAACAATTGAATATGTAAAAATAGTATTACTTATTCAGACTAAAAATCACTGTAATCCAGTGTTCAGTAGAAGATGCTTAGAAAAGACTATAACAACAAGACAGGCATCTAGTGCTGCCTCCCTACTATTATATTCCATCTCTCAGTCATCTGCAGTCACATATTCTGAGTCAGTTCTTAGTGGATTTCATGAATTTGTCTAATTGCTTCTTGAATCCATGTGAATTCTATTATCTACAGCCCCCCAAAATTTTTCAGCTGCTATTATCTATTATTATGTATTGTTTGATTTTAACCCGCTATCTGACAATATTATCTGAAGCCTATTTTTCTTGTATTATGAGAGACAGTGAATAATTGTTCCCTAATCACCTTCTCCATGCTATTCTGATTTTATGGAGTTTTATTATATCCCTCATCAGTCATCTATCCCAGACTGAAAAGCATCTAGTTATTCTTTGTATAGAAAACAGTTCCACACCTCTGATCATCCTATCTCCCTTTCTCTGTGACTTCTAGGGTTCTAACTGCAGCTAAAAAAAAGGGGAGAGGAGGAGGTTGGGAAAGAAGGTTCCTAAAATATCTGGTTTGTGAGAGCACCATGGACTCAATGAAGTAATTATTGTTCCTCTTCCTCTCTTAACAGTTTTTGCTCACGACCAAGCAGTGAGCTATGGTTTTACTTTTGTTTTGGATAATTTGTTGGGCTGTCTTTTTTATTTTCTCCAGCTAGATTTTGTAATTCCAAGATCTCTTTCCTCAGCAGCAATTGCTCAGCCATTTTGCACATGAAGTTAGGAATGTTTTTCCTATGTGCCCTTGAGTTGTGACACAGGAACAGGACCTTCAATATTTAAGATCTGTCTGGATCTTTCATGATTTGTGGGATTCGTGGTTTCCCATTTACTGCTCAGAAAGAATGGAAGAAAGCAAAACAAATAGAAAAAGAAATCTCTGTGAAACTTAAGGAGCTTTTGTGGGTTTCCTATTACGTTAATACTATATTTAATAGCAAAGAAATTAAGTAGCTGTCGGTGGAAGATGGGAAAATCAATTCTTATTTGACATTTAATTTGTACTTTTGAGATGCAATGTAACAGTAGTAAAGTAAAAAGGTTCTGACTTTCCTATTGGTTGACTTCAAAGCTTTGATTAAACTTTTCATTTTAAATAGTTTCAATTTTTTATTTGACATTTTTACCAAGGTTGCCAAATCTCTGACTGTTTTAAATGAGAAAAGAGAATAATATGTCATTTCCTATGCATAGATCCCAGGTTTTTGAACATTTCCTTGGAATCTGCATCAACATCTCACTAGAAATTCACAATGTAAAGAATTTGAAGAGACAGCAAAGTCATAATACAAGTATTAGACCAGCTGTATTCACCATCTCATCCTGTATCAATTTCAGACGGTTTGCAAGACAAGGAATTTTTTTTACTCTTCTATGAAAAAGCCTGAACAGTCTTATGCTGTGGAACAAAGAAACACAGGAAAGCCATGCAATGTGATTGAAAGCACAATTAAGCCCTTTCCAGTGAAAGCAGAACAGATAATGAAGCATCTCAGGCTTTACATCTTTCTTAAACTGTGCATTCTACATTTTTTTTTTCTATGCCTATTTCTTTTTGTATTTGCCTTTAGAAACACCACTACATGCTGTAAATATCCCCACAACCACATGTTAGTGGCTGCAACTCAGCAATGAAGTCATGTTCTCTGGTCTGTAGCTGAAACAAGATCTAAACTTATTCCCACTGATAGCAGTAAAAATGCTTACAATGGAAAATATACTGTTAAAATTAGTGTCCCTTTAAGTATCAATTGCATTATTTCATGACTGAACTTATTTAGTCACAAATAAAGCCAGATACTGCAAATATTTATAACTAAATGGTGTGCTGGCAGCAATCTGTCAAACTGGAATGAGCAGGACCATTGCCATGAGTAAGTGTTGCATGAGGAATGAGTGTTGGACTAAGCAAGGCTTCATTCCTGTCACAGGGATCTAGACAAGAGGGAACTGATCTGGAAGGAAGGCTGCACTTTCTCTCCTTGCCTCTCTGCTCTGGGGTGCCCAGTCACCCGTTTGGCTGCTCCTGGCTCCTGCTCTGCCAGGGCTGGTACCGTGCAAGGACAGGGCACTGCTGCCTCCATCCTGCCGAGGGGCTGCGGGCAGGAATGGGAAGCAAATGTGGCTTTGAGAGGGGAGCTACACATTCATTTTGATAGGTAATTATAGATGACTGCTGTGACTAACGTTTTAAATATGTGACAGAGTTAGGATTGTGAATAAATGCTTTAATGTAAATGGGTTTGGTAAATTCTCTCAGACAAATATGCTTTTGTTCTGTCAGTACAGCACCGAGCAGAACACAGTCCTACTCCTTCTTTAACTTCTCCAGTGTAATACAAGTAATAAATAACAATATATGCTCATGGGAGGATTTAGTAGTTAGGACATCTTGTTTATTACCTTACAGGATACATAATTCAAGGTTTATTTTTGCTACTTTTTTTTT
>VXAC01008315.1:82721-161610 GCA_013399225.1 Rhipidura dahli | reverse complement strand
TTTTTTTTTTTTTTTTTAAGTAGACTACTGTTCCATCTTCTTCAATCAGAAGTCAATAAACTACACTTTTGTCCTATGTCTAAGTTGTCAAGGTCTCTAAGAGAAAATATGTTTTAAAGGAGTAGGAGTTAATGGTCACTCCTGCACCATAAATTGCATTGGCAGACACACTAGTAGCTTGTAGAAGTAAAGATGGCTTTCTCCTTGAAAGCTCTAATGAGACTGGGGAATAATATACAATCTGTGATTCAGGTACACTGCACTGCAAATTCAGGAGCTTTTAAACAAGTTGTAATGCTTAATAATACTGGAAATACATTCCATCCCTGGAAATACATTCCATCTGCTCCTTTTCTGAACTCAGCGAGATAAATACTTGTTATATTTGTGGAACTTAACTGCCTTTGATTTCTATTGCTTTCAAAACACTTAATGATTATTTTATACATGTGAAAGCAAATGCCCTCAAGGATTGTCTTGAACTCAACCACAATGGATAAAAAGGAAAGACACCAAAATCTCCTGGAAACTTCTTGTCAATTTTCAAATAACAGACTTTTAACTCAGTTACTACAAATCTTTGTAATTCACATCATTATCATTAAGCATCATAAGTCTCCCAAGACAGTTACAGCCAATAGTGGTATATTAGTTTAATCTTATCTGATGTGCTTTCAGACTATGTAGGCAACTGCTGATTGAAGAAGAAAACTTGCAAAGAAGGAAAGAACGAATTTTTAATACTTAATTAAAGTACTCTGGGAATGCCTTTTTGAAGGAATAAGACAACTTAGGACAAAACTTTTTCTAACAATTGAATGAGTCTCACTTCTAAAGACTAAAATTTGACAGATTTGTAGTATTATTCTTGCTACCATATTCTTTAAAGCCTGTGCAAAACTGATGGCTGGGCAGAAATCATAGTCCTGGAAATAACTCAATATGTATATTAACCCCAGAAGGAACAAGGTTGATTTAGTCCATAACCTGCCGTCATCCGTGACCTGCAGCCTGCTCACAAACAGGGCAAACAAATTATTTCTTTTCCTAATCTTTAGAGAGGATCAGACATTGTAGAAGTTGCAGTAATTAAGGACTGGAAGTAGTTAATGACTACATATCTCCTTAGTGTCAGTCTTGTAATCTTACTCTATTTTCAAGATGCAAGTGTACATTCAACTACTCAGAATCTCTTATGTATTCTAGACTACTGGATCTCATTTCATAAAAGTATTGCAAAGTACTTTCTAGTATTTAAGGTATAAGAATTTCAAACAAGACAAAATTAATTCTTAAGGGAAACAATGAAAATTAAAATCTTAATCATTGAAACATATAAAATAAATATATAACAAATAAACACAGATTACTTTTTTTTTAAAAAAAAGATAATTTGAAAATCTTAAAACATAAACTTCTATTATTTTCATTGTAAAATTAAGTTTAACTCAAGAACAACAAGTTTTATTTGGAAATATGAAATTAAAACACTGTGAATTAGTAGTTGCTACTCTAAAATAAATTACATGAAAATTATATTGCCAGTCTCAAATCTGAACAAAAATGTTTTCTTGCAATCAGTGTTCCCTTTTATCTTGACAAGATTAGAGCTCCAAAAATTTGGCAAATATCTTACCCATACAAATCTTCAGGGAGCTCTGGTTTTGTAGTTTGGTCCTTAAAATTGCACAGCCTTATTAAGACAGGAGTTTTTAAATGGTTCACTATTTTTATGAGAGGTGTAGTTACAATTTTATATCATGTAGCAGCATTCTTTAGTCCAAGCTGACAGAAAACTAAAGCACGATGGCAATATTACAGCCTCGGTTTTATACTTCTGGGTTTGACTGAGGTATAGAATTATTACAGAATGGAATTCTTTCTGCCATTTATGGCTTCTACCTTGCAATAAGAGACGCTGTCTATTTGGCCTGGTCAGTGATACCGAGAGCTATTGCCAACAAATTGGAAACTGTTCTACCAACTTCCTGGAAAAGTGTAGTAGTCCATCTTGCCTCATAACTCCTGCTTTCAAATACTGCTGTTTATTATCCTCTCATTTTGAAATACAGTTATATAAAACCTGTTATCTGTTACTTGCCACTATTAGAAGACAATATTTCAGACTCACAACTCAGGAAGTACCAGATTATAGTTATTTTCAACTGCTGAGATCCACATATTCTGTATAACAAATCCCGACCCTTTGGTGCCTTTTAAGACAGAGATACCACTAATGAACTGGAAACAAATTTTGGCAATTGGAAATATTATTTCATTATTCTCTGACCCTAAGAATCAGGCTTATTAACTTGAAACTAGAGCAGAGCTTTTAGTCCAGTTATCTCCACTGTGTCAGCTTTTGTAGAACATTTGCATCTGGAAAAGAAGTGGCTGATAACTGGGGGGAAATTGTTACTGATTGTAACAGAGAAGAAGGAAAAACCAACACTGTATCCTCGATCAAGGAAATCTGTACTTTACAGTCCCATATCCAGTAATCAGAATTAAAACCTCCTTGGATTCATATGTATTTGTTTCAGGACACTGAGTGCAAACGTGCCTTTTATCAGCTTTACCAAAGTAGGACATGCATTACCTTTTACACAAATTAAGCCATCCTCTGGCCACCTCTTGGGTTCACAGTTCCACGACAAACCCTAAAGCAGATGGAACAGGGAGCAGAGCTGGAAAACCTGCATTCCCCCTGCCACCCTCTCACACTTCAGCTCTGGTTGACTTTGTGAAGTTAATTCCAGTTGCTGAGTTACTGAATAGGCCTTTGTGAGCCATCACATTACCAGTGACCTGGTGCAGCATTTTATTTTATGATGGAGACGGGCATGGATAGACTTTTGTGTAGTCATTTTGAGAGGCTCTTACACAACAGCTAAGAGTCCTTTCTCAGGGTACTAGTGGAGGATAATTTGCAGTGATCTGAATTTTATACAAGTTTTCTAAAAAGTTTCCAGTTGACATAATAAATTAATTCTCTTCACTCTAGCAGGATAATCTATCAGCAGAGCTCATTAGCATCTTCCAAAACAAAGCCTCTTCTAAAATCCTGTTGACATCCCTGAAATTTATTGCAAGTCATATCATCCTATTTTAGAAAACAGTACTAGAAAGGACCTCTGGAGGTTAATCTGATCCAGCATAACTCGACAGCCCGTAGACCAGTGGTGAGCTGCAGGACTGCTGCCTGTGCCAGCTAGCAGGAGCTGCCTCCCAATTGCTATCAAATGCCTCCCGGCAGGCAGAGCCAAAACCTGGCTCCCGACTGCTGTCAATACCTGCAGGCAGGCATAATCGGGAGCTGGCTTCCCACTGCTGGCAGACACAGTTGGGAATCTATATTTGGAATTATTCTGGTGAAGTTAACATCCTTTTTTTAAATAATAAAGCACATTTTATTCTAAATTTTAAGTACTTTATTTATTGCCTTTCTTCCCCAGATGAGGAAAAAGAGTTGGAGACAAGATAGTCCATAGACATTTCTGAAGAGGGTCTGATGATCTTCTCATGACTGCAAAACATTGTGAAAAATAGAACTAGACCTTTTCACTGCCAAAGGCAGAATGGATACAGCACACATCAATCTTGCTTCTAAATGTGAAGGTGATTTATTCTTTATATTAAAAAAAAAATCATAGCCATAATTTTATTTCCAGTAAAATAGCTAACCATTCTTACTACACTTTATGCTTTTTTTCATGGCATTTAAAAAAAGACAACATTTTTAAAAGTATCGCTGAAAAAAAACCACCCTTCAGAAAGCGGAACAGGACAAATTTTGAAACAGAAATTACTCCAAACTCTATGGGAAAACCTAGCTATGAGAAAATAAAAACTTTTTGCTAAGCAAGAAATTATATGCCCTAAACTTTGAATCACAGTCTTTCACTGAGGTCTGAGATGATGACTTCCAGTTTACAGAATTGAAAAGTTCCTGTGCAAAAACTGATGAAATACCATATTGTTACAAAATCAAGCTGAGAACTTTCAAAACTACATTTTTGCCTGCTTTGGTTTATTTAAGACATGCAAATGTCACCTGGCCTTTCACATCCACTGTGGAAAGCAGCAGACAACACCACTCCCATGCAGTGCTACAAATCATCACACACCATACTCTGGCTCCATTTTGGTCTGTTGCCCTTCCTTTTTCAGCACAGAAAGCAATGTTTCCATAGGATCCTATGTTATCCAATGGAGGTAATTACTGTCTTTTCTTAACCTTGTGTTTGGGTTTCATTTGAGAAAGATATTGGGGGAAAATTATTAAGTAAAATGTTCTTCTGGTAGGTCCTGCTGCCTTTCCTGGAAATAAAATGCAGGTGGTCCTGCATTCTTATTGTGTGTTTAGGTTGGGTCATTCTCCCCCATTCCTTCAAGTATATTTTGTGTCACAGTGAGCTTTCCTAACATGTACCAGGGCTGTGACAGTGGCCATAGTATCAGAATAGCAGCCTTAATGTTGTCTTAGAATTATTATTGCTACTACTACTAGTAATAGTAGTCGTAGTAGTAGTATTGTTAAAAATTAAGCGTATTAGGGAAAATTTATATTCCATGCTTTGTTTCTATTCAGGTGCTTGGCTTCGGTTAGAGAGCAATGTTTATGTTTTCAACCCCATGCCACGTGTTGATAAATAAAATGAATAAATGTCTACACCCAAGTGTCCCTTAAAAAAAAAAAAAATAAAAGAATTCCACATCTGGAATTCTGCCTTTATACTTGAAAAGTCAGTTAACATTAAAACAACAACTGAAATAGTGCTCGTGCTACCAAAAATGCTGTTCCTGCCATTTGCTACTGTATATCAGTGAAATTAAAATTAGTATCTAGTAATCCTGAAACAAGATGGGACAATCATGAGTTTTTAGCTCAGAACTTACCTTTGCAGACTTAGTGAAGAAATTGTTTCCATCATGAACTGTAACTACATCAAACAATCACATAATGTTTTGTTTGTGACATATTTATGTCTGTATATGATCAAGTTAATTGCTAGGTGAACAGAGACCCAGGACTTTGAGGGAATTAAGGATACAAAAAGAAGCATTTTGTCTTTGTGTTTGAACCCCAGACTGATGTAAAAAAAATCCTAGCGACACACAAAACAAATATCTGGCACAAAAACAAAGTTACTTTCCTGCCTGAAATAAACAGTGAAACATTAAGATTCAAATAATAAAAAACTGGAGAGCAGAGGGGAAGATGTTGGAGACACATGATTTTTCTTGGGGAAAAAGACTTTGGCAATCCTGTAACAATTATTGTTGTTTAGCCAGAGACTTGTCCAAGCATGAACCAACCTGAGATGGTTTGGAAGTGCAGTAATAAAGAATGGCTAAGGATTTAGACAGAACTACTGAATATACTACTCAGGTGACCACTTTCAGTTGCTAACAATTCACTGGTGACACTTTTATTTTTCCATTTCGCCATTTCAATCCTAAAATACCAATATAAATCTGTGAATAATTAAGCACACACTCTCCACAGATATTTCCCATAATCCAAAGAAATAAATCTAGATATATGATACAGCACACATTGCAGCTGAGTTCCCCAACTTACATAACAATTTAAAAGAAAAGCAGAGTAAAAGTGACATGACAGCTCTTTGAGGTCATGGCCCAGTATGTTGATCCTACTATATTTAAAGGGTAAGATTGGGTCACTAACTAAATAAGAGCAGCACTGAAGATTTTTTTGTTGTTGTTCCTTTTGGTCTTGATGACCCCATCAGAGGTCTCACTTATTAAAGTGTGTTTGTGCATGGAGGCAGGTCCAGAGGGAGTCTCTTAGATTATGCTCTTAGAATTCTGTCTGAAACTGAAAAAACACTGCTTAAAGAAACATCATGATGCCACTGAAGCTTCATTCCAATCTGGTGCACAATTAATACAGTCACTAACTGAAATACATGGCTCTGTCCTGAAAAGAGGCAAGAAGCTGGCATTGTTTTGTGGAATGGAAACAATACCATCATATTGCTCTATGTGATCCTGAACATTACAAAAAAAACCCATGCAGGTTCAAAAGACAAAATATTCTTATTATTGTGGTATATTCCAGCCAAGAGAGAATAGATACTTATTTCAATATATATTATATGTCAGAGGATATATGAAGGTATAATGCTAACTTTTGACATTCATATGCACACAGGGAATTAGAGGTACCCAGTGAAATACTATGACCACTGGCGTTAATTCCATTTGTAACATTCTCCCCTTTTTTTCTTTAGAACCTGTTTGCATCTTCCCCTTTCTTAGTTATAAATGAACTTAAAAGGAAGGGGGGTGGGGGGGAATGCAACTTAGTTGCACATTATTTACATAATGAAACTTTATTTAAATGACAGAGACCGAGAGAGTTTAGTAGAGCTGGGGAATAGATCTGAAAAACAAGACAAATCAATCCTCAGTAATGAAAACTCAAAATTCAAATACTTAAGTGAAATAATCTCAAACACAAATATACTATGGAAGGAAGACAGTGTTTGGAAAGCACTAAGGAAAAAAAAAAGACGGAGGACTAGTAGTGAACAGCAAATTAAATAAGGGCTTGCAATGTGATACAGCACCAGGAAAACAAACAAATGTGATTTTGGCCAGCCTATACAAGGGGATCACATTCAAAGCAAAGTAGTGGAACTGCATCAGAGGAGAAAAGCATTTGTGACTATGCTGTAGAAAATAATGGATTAATGTAGGAGTATACAAGGTGATTTACTGTGTTAAAATTCAAAGCTATATGAACAGGTGCAGCTTCAGAAAAATTAATAAATATGTACCTCCTTTTTCTAGACCTGAATTTGATTAATTTTGTTCCTTAATTCTGTACCTTCTTAATCCCCATAAATTTAGTGGATTCCTTGGAATTTATCCTGAAGGTTTCAGAAGACTACATTGGAGACCAGCAGGTCAATGAATCACTTTCCTGTTCTATTCTTAGTTGCATTCCCACTTTATGAGCAGACAGATCCTGCCTGCACCCCTGGATCCTCTAAGGTAGACATGTGCAATCAGAATTCTAGCTAAAGCAATTTTCTTGATCTTTAGCTCTTTTGTTCTGAGAAGTTCTAGTCATATGACATTATTTATATGGAATTTCTGCAAGCTTCTTATACCATGTTCACATGGCAAGCCTCTGCTTAGGCTTGTAGCTGCAAGGATTTGGGAAAGAAGCACTGGAATGGTTTCAGCATTCTTTCAGTGCAGAAAACAGACCTGGTGACACAACTGCTACAGAAAGGCTGAGATGTGGGCTGTGAACTTGTCTGGCTTTGCACTGTCCCCAGCACAGCTAACCTGTGCCTCCTCTGACAAGCTACATGAACAGTGCAAAATATCAGTGCTGGTGTGCTTGGAAATTGTTGTATCACTGAATTTGTGCTTGGCACTCCCTTTTTATCAGTGAAACTACTTCATAACACGTTGGGCAGTAGAGGAACAGGCCAGGTGTTTGCAGTTTGGGAGCACTAAATCTGCACGCTGTGGCAGGACCCTTGTGCCCAGCCAGGCTTCCATAGTGCTGGCCAAGAGACCAGGGCTCTCATCAGTTTGGAGGGAAGTGAGCAACTTGATTGCTAACAGCACAAGGAAAGCAGGAATAAAAGAGTCTGCAATCTACTATAATTAAAACTAACCCCCAACAACCTATCTGCTCTGTTAGACAGGGTAAGCATGTGCAAGGCCAATGCTCGGTGCTCTTAAGCAAACAAACAAACAAATGCACACAAACACGGAACAGATGTTTGATTCATAGGAACTTCAAACTGGTGGGGTCACTGCTTGGACGTCTGCCACCTTCCATGTGGCAGTATATAAATAATGCACAGAGACTGTAATCTATATAAAAATCTATATAGCCTAGACAGAGGAATGGGCTACAAATTCGTAGCCCAAGGAAATTTGCTGATGGCATAGAGCATAGTAGCACACTGAAGAAAGAACTCATTTCAAGTTTAAATAAACATTTTTAATTTGCAATACAAGTTGGCTGCTGTCTGTCCCGTGTCTTTCAAAGTAATAAACAAACATAGTGTATACACAGGTGACTGCAGTGGAATTACAGTGGGATTATTTGGAGAGAAATTGTAAAATAGGGGAACCTTTTCATCAAATATCAGTTAAATGTGGAGAAGCATTTAAAGAGAAGAAGAAAATCCACCAAGAGAATTCACTACACAGGTGAAAGAGTTGAATGAGTGCTTTTCAGTGCTCTGAGCCAAGGTAGAAACGTCTGCTTTTACTTCCAAATCCCTTTCCCAACAAGCTGTTTTAGCACTTGGGAAGGCACAAAGAATGAACAGAAAGATAGAGAGGATGATGACGAGCTATAAATCTCAGAGCTTAAATTAAGTGGTAGGGCTAGAAATACAGTACAGTGCGTCACTTGTTATGGTGTGACAAATGGTGCTCCATTTGCTAAAGTCATTTACAACTGGCCATTAATAAAGGGGCTGGGACAGGGGATGCCACTTGCAAAAGTTCTAAAAGAAAAGTGATTAAAAGTAGCTACAAGTCTGAGTGTACACTTCGCTGTATTGGCCAGGAAAGGATTTAATTCTTACCCTTAAACATAAACATTTTACTGATAATGTGCACTGCTCCCCCAAGGATTTTAAAATCTAAACATAACAGACAACACGCCAGATGTGTTGCAAGGAGCAATCACTGGGAAAACCTTAAGACAAAGTCGTTATGAAGAAGCTTTACACTTTTATTATAAGACAGAGGTTTGTGGAACATCCTCCTAAGAGTTTATCAAGACAATTGTAGCAAACCCATTCATAAAACAAACCCAAGATAAGATCTCAGTGGAAATCTAACTACCTTTCCCAGTCCAAGAGCTTAGATGTGCACACTCTTTACCTGATTTTCTCGTTTCTCTTTCCCTCCATCCTGTGAAAATAAGAACTAAAGGAGACTTCTCATCCTGATGCTTAAATAGGTCACCAGTTTATTTCTTCTAGCTCCTTCTCAGTTCCCTTCAATATCCTATATCCAGATTTTTGGTATATGCTAGTAATGCTTCTTATTGCAAATTATTCTTTTAGGTTCTTAATAAAAATAAGGTTCTTTGATAGAAAAAAAATGTGTAGCCCCCCCAAGAGCTTTTATCCAATTCCCTTGCAGAGCTGAAATACCTTCTCAAAGGATATAGGCAGAGGACAAAGCATGAGCCCATATCCCCACATACCAGAGAATCATGGAATCATTTGACTCACACTGGAGACTTTGTGGTCTGTGGTCACAGATAATTTCACCTGTTGCTTCTCTGCAACACCAGTTCTGAATCTGTTTATCCCATAATTAAAATTCAGTAGTCTACTAATACTGAGTACTCAAGTGGCTGCAAATGTCATGGGTGCCCACCTCTACCATGCTGTACAAAGTTGGATTTGAGTGAAACCTTTAACTTTTGGAGTCCAAACAGACATACAAGCTAAAAAACACAGGAAAACTCTTTAGTAGCTTCACTGGAAGCTTTAGCCTGGGACACAGAGGAGCACCACTTCTACCCGAATGAGAAGCAATACTTACTAGTATGACAACACATACAATTTATGAGCTACATTATAAATAAATCACCTAAATTTTAACACCAGGGTTATCAGTACATTACTAGAAACAACATTTGTATTTTTAACTATAAAAGAGGTGTTAAAAAGGGGACAAGGACTATCATTAGCTGTTCTGTTTGAATAATGTATTTCTTTAAATTAATGCATGTGGTTTACAAATCACTGTGCTGCACTTTGCACTATTCCAAGGAAATGGAACTTTTTTCCTGATCACCTCGAGAGGAGGTGCATTAGTATTCACATTGCTCTGACATGGATCACTTTTGCAGTTGCCCCTGTCTTCCACATTATTTCTGGCAACCTTTCAATTATGATAATTGTAAGCAAACAACTTGAAACAAATGGTAAGAATCAACACAGCCAGACTGTGCCTTACTTTGTTTCTTTTATGTTCATTTGAATGCTGTTCGGTCAGGATGGCATTTGATTTGAATTTATCAGTCTTGGAGAAAAACCAGCAGAAGCTAATGTTTTATCCAAATGCAGACAAAATAGGCATGCAATTACAAGTTGTTTCAATGCATTTATTTTCAACAGGTAATTTGATACTCCTACTTTTCAAGAATTAAGATGTCACAGATAAATAATCACAGCTCTTCAAGTTTGCCTCTCAAAGGTACTTCAAATCTTCTAATGCTTTTTATTTAGATCTCAAGTACATATATAATTATAAACTTGAACTTTAAAAATGTTATATAGATAAACTTTTTGTAATGAAAATGAAGTTGGGAGATAATAGAGCAGTTAAAATAAACTGATGTTAAGAGTAATATTTATCAAAGTCTGCATAACTGGAAAGGAGCTTTGTGAATATTCGGGTCTGCCAAATTTGTATTTTTTTTTTTTTTCCAAAGTACCAGACAACACATTGTCTGCATAGTGGAGTTTGCTTGTTAGAGCTGTTCAAGTTTTAAAGTAGTGAGACCTATAAATGTATGGGGCTACTTTGCCACTATTCAGTCAAAAAAGTTATGACATAACTCTAATTTAAGACCCGTGTGAATCATGGATAAATAACTGAAGGAGGTTTAAAGCAGGATATGGTCTCTACAGTCTGAGTTTAGTAATGCTAAAGAGTGAAAAATGGATTAAAAGAGAAGGAAAATTTTGGTTCATTTGATAAAAAGCAGGAAAGAGAGACTCATCCTAAGTAGAAAAAGGAACTTGTAAATGTGAGGTTTAAAGTTGGATATTATTATAATAAAGAAAAATGTGTTGTTAAAGAGACTTCATTGTTAGTTTTTCTCAGAAATATTAGTACTAGAACTTGTTCACTTAAGTGACATGCAGACTGTCATTACTGTATAATACAAGTAGATACTATTAAAGACATTATAGGATCTGTAGAAATTAAACTATAAGAGACTTTACATGATGAAGGAATTTTAAATAGTTTCCAAGTTTGGTTTTTGGTTTTTTTTTCAGGAATAAAGTAATTTCATAAAAAACTAATATTTTTTAACAGTTCTGCCCATAAAATGGCAGCATCCTCTGGCCTACCATGTTGTAGATAACAGTGAGCTGCTGAGATGACCCACCGCAAAAAGGATAGTAAATAAATCCCTCTCATATTTTTCTATCAATACACAAATAGAAGTTGTAACAATATTACTGAGAGATAGACATGTTTCACAGATAAGTAAACAGATGCCAACTCAATTAAAACTTTAGCTGTGGGATGAAATTATATTAGAATTTGACATGCTGTACACAGAAAAAGACTTATTTTTTTTGGTAAATATCACATACGCCAGTTTTGATAAGCCCAGCTGATGGAAGATTGAAGTGTGATAAAAAGAGAGCTGAATTGTACAGTTTCTCAATTAGATTTGATGACCTTAATTTACTGAAATCTGATAGTGAACTTAGAGATTTTTTTTTTAATTGAAAGACCAT
The DNA here is from genome assembly GCA_013399225.1 of Rhipidura dahli. Taxonomy (NCBI): domain Eukaryota; kingdom Metazoa; phylum Chordata; class Aves; order Passeriformes; family Rhipiduridae; genus Rhipidura; species Rhipidura dahli. The sequence goes on along the minus strand of VXAC01008315.1, from coordinate 150,112 downwards.
GATAGTACAACCCTATTCAGAGCTCCTTTCCCAATGCATTCTTTGTATAAGAGTGCCTGATAATTTACAATCTACCTTCATATCACAGGCTATTGTTGAGGAAAAGCCTTGCTATTGTAGGCTGATAAAAGATCGTGATACTTTTGAAGCATGAAACTAAGAGCCCAAAAAGACAATGAATGAAAGAGTATGTATGGAGGGATTAGAACACAGGTACAGTCATCACGTAAACCACACAGCTGGAAAGGTGTTATGAACAATACTGTCTTGGATTGGCGGTGTTTATGCAGCCATTAATGCATAAGTGGCAAGGAAAGAACAGTACAAAGGTTTAGGTGTATAAACAGTAATCTACTAGATAATATAGGCAAATCAAAAGAAGACTGCTTCTTCAGAAAAGTTATTCCTTGGGCAAAATTAAATACTGGTAGTGATTTTAGATCTAATAAGTTAGATATCTAGGGAAAACATGAAAATTTAGAAAGTAAAAGAAATGGGTTCAAAACTTAAAAGAAAATAGCAGATGCAGAAATTCCCTGAATACTGAACAGCTATAGATAACTATTTTTATATAATTTTTTTCTGCTCCCTACTTCCAGATGCTCAACCCCTTTTGTTTTCTGTTTTTTTTTTAATGATGTAAATCTTGGGTCATGACTCTAAAGTGTAGCTGTTAAAATTTTTGGGAAATAGAATGTCCATCTAAAACAGGGCTATATTTGAATGCTCTGTATTCTGTTATTTGGTTTTCAGTTAGAACCACAACAGGCATATCAATTATTTGAAAACGTCATATTATTTTCATCTCCTGATATCTTCCTATCTATTGATATCTATCTTGGCCTATCTTTCCTTTTTTAATCTTTCTAAATTAATACAGTTGCATGCCCAAACATGATGTGAAATACACAAAAATATTTTGTAGAGAAGACAACAGAAAATATCAGTCCCTAAACCTTTAAGTCAGACTTAAAAAAAATATGAATTGGTGCAGCTCCATTGGTGTTAGTAATGTTATCTGATTTTTGGTAGCTAAGAAGCTGCCAAAATATTGCCATTTCAATCTTGATATTTCACTTGTTTCTTTATACTGAATGTTGCAGCAGAAGATTGCTTTGGCTGTAAACAAATAGCAATGCCTGTGAAATAGCATTCATATACTCTGGCAGTGTATAGATTAGATAGGCTTAGTAGATGCAAATCCATGTCTGTATTTTTTAAAGGAGGGAGAAAAGAAGAAAGAAAGAATACGCGAAATACTGAACAGCAGGACTGCAGTGATTCATAACTTGCTCTCCACATGCTGTGACTTGTCACTGGTTGTTCATGACTTCAGCACAGTCTCTGGGGATTCACAAGAGTTTACGTATTAGCACAGCATTATTTCTGATCCCACTGAAAAGTGCACAGAAACGTACATGATTCAAGTCTTTGATTCCTTTCACACAGGAAAAAAATGTATCCAGAACTGCCTGAACTGCATGCAAACTCCTGCAATCAGATGAGTATGGGCTACATCATACTCTACTCCAGACAGGGGGAGCCAGGCTGTGGGAGTGAGTACGGAGAGCAGACCCCATTGAAATGTAGAAACAGTTCTGTATCTGGATTACCAAAGAGAAAATAGGAGGACTTTCCTTGCAAATGCACAGGCATGCTGCACTCTCAAGGGTGCAATCTGGTAACAGGTATGGACACAATCTTGCAAGTCTTAAGGATAAGTCCCTTCTTCTGGGAGGACGGCACAGAATTATGCTCTTCATGACTAAGCATTTTGGTTGTGTCACTGGAACAGTACAGAGAAGCAAACAGCTGGTAAGGTGAAGGAAAAGATGTGGGTGTGGGTTGGGAATGAAAAAGCAGGTCAAATATTGCAAGTACTCAAAAAAAAGAGCTTTGTACCAACTCATCCTAGCAGTTGAGATAACTAGTGGCAAATGTCCCAGATTCCCTTGTTAGGTGGCAGAATAGGATAGACCCACTTTGGAGGTCCTGCTGATTAGGGAGAGTTTAAAGACTTGCATTTACAGAGGAAGGGATGCATTAAAAGAAGGAAGGAAAGAAAAAGGCTTTCCTCTTATCATCCTTATGTCATCACCCACAGAAAGGAATTTGACCTTTTGATTGAGTTGTTTTCTTGCTTTGTTTAGCAGTGAATTGTCATTTGCAACGGGTCTCTGCCATCCATGAAGTCCTAAGCTCTCTCCTATAGAGATTTATGCTATGGAAGGAATGCACACCAGTAATAAAGATCAACAGGATTATGGTTACTTAATTGGACTCTGGCTAATAAAATTAAGCAATAGATTTAAAAGAGTTGTTTTGTTTTCTTTTGTTTAGCATTACCAACAGTATTTTCCCTCTGACTAGATGCCAGGGAAAATTCCTGTTTTCCTAAGCTTTTAGTGAAATTTGCTTTTTTCTTTTTTTTTTTACATTGTGAGTCTAAATTTTGGAAGTATAAATTTTTAATATATGTTCAAATATAAATTAATCAAAGTGGTAGCTCCATCTTACAATACAAACCAATTTAGGGTTGCCTTATACTATCACAGTTTGATTAGAGTAACAATAACAAAATTCACAGAAAGTTCCCTCTTTTTTTTTAAAGTTTTGCCTCCTCAGGTTTTATCAGAGGAATTCCATATAAGACAAGAAGCTGTAATTCCTTGTCTCCTCTAATATTTACTATTGCCCAACCCATTTCACATTTGTATACCACATTAATATACTTGCAGTTATTTGAACAGAAACTATACTAAGTATTTTCACTGCTGAGCAATAATTGGAAGTAACAGCAGAATCTTAAGAAGTAACCCAGCTGTCTCCCAAGTATTATTAAGCCTAAAGAGTTGTTGTGAATGCACAAAACTACAAAGGAATTGTAAAGAAATGATTTCATCTGTATATGATTTTAATCAAGCTTGGCTTGCTGTTAAAAGGCTTGTTTAATGAAGACTGCATTTCCCTCGTGAGAGTCCCGACCGTGTAGTTCAGTATCAGCCAACCAAGGACTATTGCCGTAACAATAGCTAGAGGGTTTACCACAAGAAAAAAAAAAAAAAAGAAAAAGAAAAAGAAAAAAAAGCCACTACCATAAAAACCACACAAAACAAAACAAAAAAACCCCCACAACCTTGCATTTCAGTCTGTTTCTGATCACTTATTTAGGTAATGACAGACAACTAACAGATAAAAATAAGCTCACTGGTAATTAGCCAAAAGTCTGATTGGACAAACATAAACTTATAGAAGTTAAACAGTATTTTATTAATATAATTTTCAATCCAGTTATTTAATTAAAAGTATCAGCTCATCTGGGATTTTCTTCTCTTGCTACATCATTATTTCCACTACTACAAATTACTGATTTTATAAGGTTCAGTCAAACTCTTTGCAGCTAAACTCTTAAAAATATTAATATGTGCGTACTGGATTTCTTATTTCTAATGCAAATACAGAAAACTCCTTAACAGAGCCATGAAAACACAAAAAGATGATTTTGACTAAGGCTGGCTGAAAAATGAAACAAATGTCTCTATCTTCTAATTTTAGGACATGCTCCTGCAAGCATTAAAAACTCATAAAAGAATACTAACAATACCAATTCCTGATTTTAATGACATTAATAAAATGAAAACTTCTACATCTGTCTCAGTGTTTGCAGTCAGGATTGGTGTTTTAGTGCCAAACTTTGAAAACTCCAATTCACACAAATTGTTGCTTTGAAGTTAATGAGATATTTGTATGAGTAGGAGCTACTCACTTGAGCCAGTGTTTTCTGGTTTGAACCTTAGTCCTTTCTGTTGCCAAGTGTACTTAAGTTTATAAGACCATCCATTTCAACACATTTTGTTTAGTTAAACTGAAGTACTTCATTTCTAAGGAAAAAGTTATATTGCCAAAAAGTATAAACAGGGCTAACTTTGACTAATATAAATATTTGAAAACCAGAACTTTTTGTAACATCTTATAGAAACAATTCTAATGCAGATGACAGAGGGAAAAGTGCTTTTATGGAATAGATAGCTCAGCTGAAAGATAGCATGGAGGAAATTTTAAAAATAAATATGAAGAAACTTCTAACATCCAGTGTATTTGAATCTGGTCCAGAATATTTTTGCCTAACAATCAAATGTAAATTTTTTACATTTCCAGTTCTGCAGCATAGTATTTAAACCTTAAGCTGCTCTAATTAAGACAAATCATTAAATTTATTCCTATTGCCAGCTTTAAAGTTTATTTGCTAATAAGCAACTGGACAAGGGATGTGTGAAATGAATAGCTGAAGAAAACCTCTGACAGCAAAAGAGAGGTCTGGAGGGTGAAGTTGGTTTATTAGGCACCGTTTGTCATGAATGGGTCTACTGCACGTACAAAAGCAAATCCCACTACCTTAGAAGATTAATTCTGAAGGAGGCACTCGTGGGTCAAAGTATACATAAGCGTGTGCCTAATCTCAGAGAAATCAGGCTATTTTCTCACAGCAATTAAGCAGAGGTCTAGGGTTTCACCCACAGTGTATTTAAACACAGGATACAATTAAACCCCAAAGTATTAATATCTGTGCTGTGCAAAATTGCCCAGGAAATAGATTTTGCACTCTTTCAAATGGAAAGCAAGGCAAATTAAGGAGGGTGACTTTATTTGAGTAAAAATTATCCTGAAACAAATGTAAGTCATTCATTTTTAACTGTTAGTTCCTTATGTACACTATTTTCCCCATTTCTTTTTCCTGCTCACGTAATTTACTCTGGAATGTGCAATGTTCAGTGGATACAAGCAATCAATACCATCTCATGCAAATAGTTTTGATTTCAGGGATAGTATAATATCTACATGATAATGGTTCAACAAAAGCATTTAAAAAAATTTTTTTTGAACAAAATGTTGCTCTGTACTGAAAGAATTTAAGATCAAGGGGAAGAGTGACCGCAGCGACTTATTCAGCAAAAAGCAGTTACAAAAGACCTCTTTCCTCCTTCATGTCTAAGGATTATTGAGCAGTGTGAGTGAAAGGAACACAGTAACTTAAAGAAATTTAATGCCAATTAAAAATGTTTCTAGAGAAAAGGGAAAAAATCCTCTAAAAGCACAACATAATTTTTATTGCATATGATCTTCTCTACATAAATGTGGTAAGAATTAAATAATCATTTAAATAATTGTTTTAAACAAAAGCTTTTTCATCTCCCTAAGAATCCCCTCTGATTTTATGGTCTTCCACTTTGTTATTCAAAATACAATTTACTTTTGTCTATCACACCTACATAATCTATTTCACTCCCAAATCGTTTTATAAAAATAAAAAATCAATCTTCCCCCTCACTGTAGACAACTGGCACGTCCTATTAGAAAAACTATTTATATACAAGTAACACACTCTGCACTGTGATAAATCTCATGACCTGTATTTTTACATTTTAAAATTGTTACACCTCTATTCCCATAGCAATGTACATAATAATATAAACAAACTAATTCTAGATCTCAAATCTGTGTATCAAATTTTAGAAATTCTGTGAAAAATTGTGTAGTTTGAGCTTTCAAATCAATTATGTGTTACACAGGATGCTAATAAATATTCTACACAGTGAAGACATTTTTTAAAATAAACAAAAAAAATGCTTCTTGCTGATCACATTGGTCAGCGAGAAACTGTTTTAACCTTTAAAAATGCAGCATATCCCAAAACAAGTTGCTACTTAAATAAATGCTCTTCTTGAGCGCAACTGACCTTTTAAATGATTATATCTCAGCACTTGCAACAAGAAGAATTTCACCTATCACCTTTACACTGTTGATGCACTGCATTGGTTGAATCCATAACCTTTTCACAATATGTAACACGCTGCAGAACACAAAATTACTTGCTAACTTTAATTAAATCCCTTCAGAAAAGTCCTGCTGACCTCTTCGGAAAGAAATCTTACTAAATGAAAACAAAAAAGAAATGAAATCCAAATCCCTCAACACTTGATAGCTCTAAATGAACCTCCAATCATTTCAGAAAATTATCTTTCGGAGCACTGAATAAGGTTGCTGCTCTGAATTTTTCACAGTAAGAGTGTCAGATAAATTTCAGTAAACCTTAAAAAAAAATCTTGTTTAAAACACCTAACTTTGCTTTTCCAACAATCTCTAAGGGCCTGGTGGAAGGTTGCTGAAGTCCTTGGAATAGGTCTTAAAATAGTTATCTAGTTTAGTCCTCCAGATTCTGAACTTTTAGAAAAGGTTTCAGGAAAAAGAAAGAGACAAAATACTTTATTCACTTTACTTGCTAAAGCACCAGACTTTTTTTTCCCCTGAGAAAATAAAATCTAGACCAAAACAATAGATATAAAAGAACTCTAACTAACAAAACAAACAGCAAAACTGCCCCTGAACAAAATTCACTGTTGTCATATAAGTGATTGTAGCTGGCATAGAGTTGTGACCTCTTTGCTCAGTACAAAATGACAACAATGATTTTAAACTTTAAATTAAGTTAGGAGCAAAATCAAGCATAATATATGCTACCTTCAAAGTCCGTGATTAATTTAAAGGGACACAAGAGTTTGCAAATTCTTTTTCACTCAGTTCAAGTTAAGGATCAGCCCTCTAAAGACAGTTAATGTTTCCTGATAACAGGAAGAAATGCAGAAAGCCTCTGCCTACACACGTGTGCAGTAACAGGGGTTCAGCGTGTGTTTAACGTGAGCACACACTTCAAACCTGCAGGAGATATATTCCTGCAGTTCACATGCAGCCTGAACTTATAAACACTTTGTAGTTATCTTCTGTAAGGCACAGGTGTTACAGTTCACTTTTGATGCTGAGATGATGGTAATTATTTACTGTGTTCTCTACAACATGAATCAAAGGGGAAACATAAACTGATGTGTTTTTATACTTTAAAAATCTTTATGAAGACAGTGGATTCTAAATGAACAGTGTGATGCATTTTTAAACAACATTATTTGTTTCTGTCTTTACTGTATTTTTTAAAATTCTGTTTGAGACACTGCTAGAGAGAAGCTCATTTATTTGAAAAATAATCTATTGGAATCCCTTGTCAGGGAAGCATGCATTAAAATTAAAAATAGCCCTCAATAATGAAAACAAATTTACAAGAAATCTTCCATTTAATGTTCTGGGTTAATAAGCCAGTGATCTCACAAAGGATTACAATCTCCTGATATAAAATCAAAATTAGTGTCCAATAATACACTGAAGTACTGGAACAAACAAAGAATTGGAGAGACAAGAAATATGGAACTTGCTGTGGCTTTTCTCCAGACAAAGGAGATGAGTTATCTGATTGGTGTGTAATCACAAAGTTAAACAAACAGCAATAAGGCTAAACTAATTCACTGTCAAGCCTACATGTCATCCTAGCTGGTTCATTATGTGCATTTGTGACAAACAATACAGAAGAGACAACTGTACTGAATCAAATAACTTGCAACAGTTTACACTCTTATAAAACTATTTACATTTTGTCAAATGAATATTTATAACAAGTGGCTTTCCCTTCACAAACACTATAGCTCAAGCAGCTCCCATTCATTATCGTATTTAGGGAGTACAAACACTAATTCTGTGAATCAGTGGCACAGTCTGTCGTAACTTGCCAGAAAACAAGGCCTGCAATACTAATATAAAATCCAGGAGAAACGTGCTGTTGCCTCCAGTTTTTCAAATGTCCCAGCATTTTTATGTCTCCCAGTCACAGGAATTCAGTTCCAATATTCTATCTGCCCTTCAGCATAGCATGCTCCAATGAAACAGCCGGTGGAGTTTATTTTGCACTTTATCAATACAGTGTAAACCAGCATGTGCTTACCTCCATGGGGTTACTGAACCCAACTTGTCTGTGTGCACAGACAGCACTTTGGCCACAGATGTGACTGGTTAACTGTACAAGCAAGGAGGATAAATCCACACAACAATACTTCATTCACCAAGGAAATCTGCTGTGGATTACAGCTTCTCTATGGTTACGTCTGTTCTTAATTTACTGCTTTTATTCAGTTTTCAACCATAAATGAGCCCCTTATGAGGTATTCACTATGCAGAATTGACAACTCTTTTTATCTACTCGAAAAATATTTTTGGATAATAATTTATGGTTACGAAATATTTTAAGCAGTTTGAATAGTTACATTATATTCTTTCAGTACTTAATGATGCAGTATCCCCTGTAAAAATGGAGACCTGGGCAATCTATTGATTTCACATATTTATAACAAAACCCAGCAGCCTTGGCCATACAGAAATACAAATTTTAAAACTGCATATATCATGGGAATGGCATTGTGGTTTTTTTTAAAAGCTGTTAAACAGCATCTCATGAGGAAATCCTGGGCCAGAATTGTGACTAAGGGCCCTGTGGATGGGAACATAAGGAAAGCCTTTTTTGCAGGCACAATATTTTGTTTATGGCCTTTTTTTTTTTTTTTTAAGTTTGCGATAGATGTAGATTTTAAACAGCATTCAACAGAGAAATTGTCAAGCTGTCTGTAATGCTGGGGAGGGTTACTGCATTATTTATGTTTTATGTATGAAACTGAAATGTGAGCACGGGTATTTTAATCTTGTTTCACCATCAAAGATAGTCTCTCAATTTGTATGCTGAATTAATGTGCTATCTACTTCGTAAAAGTAATCTAAAGGGACTGATTAGCATTGGGCACTCAGTGATGCTTAGAAAAGAGGGTTGTGAGTAAGCAGAGCTGCCTAGGAAACGTGCTGCAAAGCTACTGGTGGGAAGGGTTACTTTGTCGCACGCCGCTATCATCCCTTCTATCAGTTCCGACATATGTCCGCAGAGGGACATCATCCATTGCAGCTGTAATTGGCAATAGAGGAAGGCAGCCATGTGAATGATATGGAGTATTTTTATTAATTGAGACAATAGTGATGAGGCTTTAAAAAGCTTCCAAGATGACAAAGTCCCCTTTGCGTTATTTCAGATTAATTTAAAGTGTTGGCACACAAAGCTTTACAACTTTATTCTTGGCAGAATATGAGTACTTTCAGACTCATTCATACTCAGGGATTCTTCACTATTACAGAGTAAACTCCCTGTAGATAAACAAAAGAAAACATTTGAATGAGGTACTTGCAGTGTTTTCCTCATTAGCAGCTACAGTGTCTTGAGCAGGGAATGAGTGTTTTGGGAAAAGAATTCTTGGCATTAACAAGAAAGGACATTGCTTTTACAGGCAAAAACACTTTATGGCTTTCTGATACATCCTATCACAATACCATATGTAATCCAAATAAAAAAATACAACTGAAAGCAAAATTAAGTGTTAGGGTACTTTAAAAATAAGTGCACTTGCATATAAATACAGCAGAGAAATACTGAACTGATTTTAGTTTGGTTGCTTTAAATATTGCCCCTGATGTTTTATGGATTCCAGTTCTTCCTTTGTTTGCTATTTAATTGCAACTGGTTTTGATTTCTTTATAAAAAAAGAAAATGCTTTGTTTAAGACTGAATATCCTCATTTTCATTTAGTGAATGCAGCAAGAATGTTAGGTGAAGGCAGATATTTTCCGTACGCATTTGAGATTCCCCTGGAGTGGCTGGATAAAACACTATGGCAGATACTCAGCTCTACAATCAGAGGGATTGTGCCAGCAAGTCTTTAGAGGCTTTTGAGCACAAAACTTCCCTGAGTTAGAGATTACCTTTTAATGGTGTGTGCATGCATGCTCACACATTTGTGTGCTGGGGCTGCCGCTGTGCTGCAGCAATCTGGGTGCTCTCCTAATCTGCATTTATGAATGAAAGTTTTAAATTTAGCTAAAGTCAGAGGATGGCCCCAGGGCTACTATCAGTTATGTTTGGTACCATGATCCAAACTTAGCACTTACATCTCACTTATTATGTAGAGATGTAATGGATGGCAAAATCTCTAAAAGCTTGATGAGCCTGAGAACTCTGCAACTTCTTTTGCATGACAGATGCACATGTCAAAAAAAAAAAAAAAAAAAAAATACCAAAGCAGTAAAAGTTGCTGCTGTTCTGAAGTGCCATATTGGCTTGAAAAGAGCCACCTGGATTTGTATTTTTGAGCAGCATGTGCTGCCCCAAGAATCTGCACTACTTCTACTGCATACAGGAAAGGACTTCCCCCTAAAAATCAAATCCTTGGATACTTGCATGTATGCACCAAGTCTGCGAGGTGGCCACTTCAGCCACCACATGGAAAAGTAGGAGCTGAAACTGCTGGTGGAACATAAAATGCTTCCACAGCCTTTGGACATTTTATGGATTTATGCCCATGTAACTGAAATTGTGGGAAAGATAAACACTGACACCCTAAAGTAGCTAACAGCTCCTAACTGTCCATTTCATTCTAGAATTTAGATGAGATGAAAACCTAATTAATATTTTTGTCTCCTTTTTACTCAGAGGACTACTGAACATCACACTGCTCCATGCCATACAGCTGTTTTTTTTTTTTTCCCAAACAGTTCAGTTTCAGAAACAGGAAGCTAAATCACCTGTCTTTTCCAGCATAAATATTACACATCACAATAATTTAGTGCTACAGGTCTGAGTTAAGCTGACAATGACAAGGACACTGCAACATAAGATCCCTACTCCCCTGTGAATTCAGCTTCCACTCATACATCTTGTGGCTAAGAATGGATCTGTACTGGGACACCTGACCCAGGCAGATGATCAAAAGTAATCCATCTGACCCATCTGGTACCTGAGCTAGCCTCTGCTCTTGCATCATTTATATTTCAGGGAAATGTACTAATTTGAATCCTACCCCTCAGTGCAGCACCTGTATTAACAAGTGCTAGTCAGAGGACCATTTAGCACTAAATTCTCCCAACAAATCACAAGCACGGAACCACCTGTGCTAAACAGCTTCTCCTTCCTAAGCTACTGCAAAAATCTCAGCACCTCAGAAGTCTACAAAATATACCAATTCCTGTATATTTTTTGATGTAAGGGTATGCATTGTTAGCATATTGCAGCTGAATGACAAAGCACAGAGAAGCAGAGAGGCTGAAATATCACCAAATTACTGACTTGGATTTTTTTCCTTATCTCTTTTCTCATATGTATATTTGCACTTAGGCAAAGTGAATTTTGTCCAGGTGATCTGCTTCACAAGTCAACAACATGTAAAGATTAACAGTGTGCTTAATTAGAGTTTGTAAATTTAACCTTTGAAACCAAAATGCCCAGAAACATTCAGATTGGAAACTACAGGGCAATGTTGCTAAGCCTAAATTATTGCTTAAACTTGTCTCAAAGCTGAATTTAGACTGAAAGTGAAGAATTCAGCCTTCAGCAGGAATTTTGACTTGAATATCTATTCTCTTGGAGAATCCCACAACCTCTCTGGGCAAGCTGCTCTAAAGACTAATTATTTTCATATCATAAGGAATAAAAAAATTCTTGCATCTAGTGAGACCTTTCCTAAAACAGTCCTATGACTGTTAACTCTCATGATGCTGTTCTACATCTCTGTAAAGAGCTTGGCTACATCTTTTCGTTAAGCTCGTTGCAGATATTGGAAGGCTGCTGTCCCCCTGGAGACATCCCTTCCCCAGAGTAAATAAATCTCAGTCCTTCAGCCTGTCCTTACAGACCAAGTGCTTCAGCTTCTGATCATCTTGTAGGCCGTCCATTGAATTTGATCCAGTTTTTCAATGTTTGTCTTGTGGGGGGGTCCAAAACTGTTCAAGCAAATGCTATTTAAAGAGGACTAATGATTTCCCATGATCCATTGGCTGTGCTCTTTGTTACACAACCCTTTCATGCTGTTGGTTCCTACTTCTGCCAGGATGACGGATAACTCTGGTATAGCCTATTGCCCAATAAATTCCCATCTCCCTTCCAGTGCTGATGTGCAGCTGTCCACAACCTATGCTGATTCACAACCATTCTTCCCAGGGCTTGGACCTTGTATTTCTTCTTGATGAAGTTAACTGGGTCCCATTGTCCCAGTTCACAGTCTCTCAAAAACCATAAAATTGATGGGCATCTCTTCTTCCAGCTCACTGGTAAAGATATAAACCAGTGCCAGTAAAGATCACAGAGGAGCTACACTTCCCAAGCAGAGTACTAACCATGGGCTATTACCTTTTGAGCTGGATGATCCAACCAGTTTTTCACCCTAGTAGTACCCTCATTTAAACTGTGATGTTCCTATTTGGATGCAAGGGAAGTTCTTTTGCAACTGTTGCTAAGGTCATGGTCAATGACACTCATTATGCCCTCTCCACCTACACATCTACCTGTTTCACCACAGAGGATAATCAGGTTGATAAAGCATGAGTTACCTTTGTACATTTCTTTGTACATTTGTTGGCTCTTCCAAACCACCCTCTGCTTCACGTGCCCAAAATCTAACATCACTCAATTATTCTCCCAGGGACTGAAGCAAGGATGACCAGCCTAGAGTTCCTTGGGTTGTCTTTCTTGATGTGCTTGAAGACTGATAGGAATTTTGTCTTCCTGCAGTAATTAGTTAATTTTCTTGATCTCCATAACCTCCCAAAGATGATGGATAAAGGCCAGTTCATCCACATGGTTCTCTTGGCACTACTGGATGCCTCCCAGCTGGTCCGGTGACTGGTCTGGGTCAAGGTTTCTCAAGAGAACTCTGACTTGATCCTCCCCCGGTACTGGTAGTTTCTGTCTTCTTTCAATCCTGTGTATCTAGTCAGAGGCATGGGAGACTTTATCAGTGAAGAGTGGTGCAATGAGTTACAGCCTTATCTACACCTGCTGTTACCATTCAGCAGCACCCACTTGGCACATATCCCTTTTTACTTCTAATACAGCTCTAGAGGCTCTTGTTGAATTTGATATCCCTTGCCAGGTTAAACTCTAGCTTTACTTGCCAGTTTCAATTCCAGCTGAGGTTTGGTTTTCCTAACACCTTCTTTGCTTGTCTAGGCAAGGCTGAGTGTCCTCTCTTTCCCTTTGTATGTTTGCCTTCTGTGTATGTCCTTTATGCACAGGAATTCAGCCACAAGAGCATCCCAGATGTTCTCCTGATAATTAATATTTTTCTGGGTATTAGGAAAATATCAATGTTGTGCTTTGAGGAGGCAGTTCTTAGAGATCTGCCAGCTTTCCTGAGCTTCTTTGTCTTTCAACACTGCCTTCCATGGGACCCCAACTACCAGTTCCCCAAAACAGTCTTCCCTCACTCAGCCTGACACCTTTTTTTTTTTTTTTGGAAAGCTCCTAAAAGCTACTTCATGTAAATGGCACTCCCCCTGGCAGCTTTTTCCTACCCTTCCTGAAGAGCCTGTACCATTCACCCTATTAGCACTTTAGTCCTATAAGCCATTCCACTGCATCAGTCATCCCAAAGATGTTATGGTTCTGCAACCACAAGTTGCAGAGCTCCAGCTCCTCCTCTTTACTTCCCAGGCTGTGTTCTTTTGTGCACAGGCACTTGAGATTGGGCCTCAGGATGGGATTTAGCCTTTCTGCTGGTTCCTCCTGCTAACCTACACTACATACTAACTATAACCTCTGCTCCCTTACTTAACTACAAGGTTGTTTTCTCATATCCTAGGCCACATAGTTAAAAGCCTTCCTCATCACATTGGCAAGCTTGTTGTAATTGGTTTTGTTTACAATGACTGTGCACAGAAAGGTGTAGTTGCCTTCTACTTCCTTCTTGAATTGCATGTAACAGCATAACAAAGATCAGTTATGAATGCTGGACATTCTGATAATAAAAATCTTTTTCCACACTGATACAAGTGTCAATAAAATCCTTTTGCTTTCCTATGAAACAACAAGCAGAGATGACATGGTTAGAGGGAAGGATGACTTGCACTTATGTAGGTTTCAGGCTGATGCAATGACTTCTTGATGCCACCAAGCAGCCCAAGAACAGGTCTGACGGGCTTCACAATTAAAACACTTCAGGATCAAAAAGTGTAAAGATGACTTAAAATCCCCAAGCTACGCCAACTCCTTGTACAATTGAAGATCTGGTCCTATAAGCAAAGCATCCAGCTGTCAGCATCAAGAGTCAACAAACCAGACCTAAAGTGTAAGCAGTTAAAACTTCACTGAAACAAAACATTCACATACTGAAATTAGGTATGTTTACTAGCAATAGATTCAGCACAAATGAGAAGGCAATAGGGACAAACTAAATGAATACCAGATTGCACCTATCAGAAAAGTGAACTGGTGGAGCTGGTAGAGCTGAAACTTCAGTTTCAGAAAATGGCTCTGGTTGTAGAGCAGAAGTCCTGTTGTTTTGGCTGGCTCCTTTACATTCTAGAAACAACAGCTTAATCCTAATTGACACACATATCTTCACTGATAAATAAAAGGAACACTAGAATGCTGTATGCAATTCATTTTAGCTTGTGTCTGGGATATATTGCTGGCATGCAGTGTGTGGGGCTGTGCCAGATGGCAGGGTTGGGATCTGCAAAGTTGCTCAGTGGGCATTTCACTACTACTTTTCAGGAAGCAATGCACCATTTCTTTCTAAGATTGAACTCTGGGAGAGAAATGGCAGCTAAAACTTATTCAGCTGTGTTTTTATGGGTATGATCTGTACCATGCCACTTCTCAGCAATGACCTGCTATAAATTCAGCACCTAAATATATTAAGAAGAGCCAATCTTTTAGGAAAGTCTTGGGTGTTTTTGAAAATGGCAATTCAGATGACTAAGGGCATTCACCACTAGGCTGCAGCAAATGTAATTGCAGAAAATTGCCAGATACCTTCTCCCACTATCTGCTTTGCCCCTCTGCTGAGTACAAGGAGTGGAATGCATACGTGTTCTCAGCTGCTTAAATGCAAAGTCCCAGGGCTTATATTAAAGGCACCTTAGTCAGCAGTTTAAAGCAAAGCCCTCAGACTCCTCACTGACATGACTGGGATGTGGGTGTGTGTCCCAACTTGCCTGCTCTCCAGCGGGAGCAGCAATCTCCAGCAGTGGGGAAACAGTGAGAAATGATAACATCTCACACAGCAGTTGCACTGCAAAGAGACTGTGTGCCAAAGACTTCAGGGCCAAAGGCTGAGTTGCTTAAAGACACACACAGTATGGGAATTTGCATCCACTTGAATATAAGGCCTTTGTCTTTCACTGAATCAAGAAATATTTAGGAAAAATCTCAGCAATCACTTCTCTAAGTCACTAGTTACTCAAGTACCTTTAAAGAACTAGTCACATATCAAGTGTGGAAGATTACTAATGAGCAGACAAACTGATTTAGACCCTTCGCAAATGTTTCCCTAATGACAGCGGGAAAAAATATTCCCATTTATGGATGGAACTCTATTAGGGAATGGGAAGTAGAAAATAAGGGAAAAATTACATTTAAAGAATTATTTTTGTCCTTAAATAGGAAAAGTGTAAAGGTTGGATCTTAGTCAAATCTGAGATTGAAGGTATGGATTAGGAACACATATGCAAGTCTATTACAAATTAAATTGCTAGTTGATTCTCCCCTTAAAAGTCCAAAACCACTATGAGGTGCAGTGACTATAATTAATGGAAAGTCATTTGTAGATATGCAATCATGCTTCTTTCTTTTAAAAAAACATTAAAAACTAATCTCACAAACCTAAATGCAAAATAACTGAAAAATGTGTCCTTTAGACTTGAGATGAATTTAAATAAAAATGTGTATTGGATCTGCACATTAATAAAGCCTGTTAAGCTCAGTAGAATACTTTTTATTCATCTGTGCTTCATCAAGCAGGTTCACGACCTCTACAGAACTGCAGCAGCTCCCTCTGTTCTGAAAACCGCATGGGGGAAGATGGTAAATATTATTTTGTGATTAGAAAATGTTACTGGAATTGTCATAGAGAAATATTTAATGTGGAGAGTGTGGTTCAGGAATTAAAACATACACAGCAGGAGAAAAAGCAGCATGGAGCAAATTTTACTCCTGGTGACAGGCAAGTAAAATTTAAGGATTGTCTATGACATTGAAAACAATGTGCCATGGTTGCACAGTTATCACTGAGCTCATGAAGATATTTAAGCACCTGCTTAACTTAAACCATGTGAGGATTCTCATTGTTTTAGATGAGACAAAATGGATTTCTTAAATACAAGCAGATGATTAAACATCTTGCTGAATTGGTATTGGAGAACAATATAGTTGAGTGATTTTTGTCTCTGTCAAATAAGCACACATCTAAATAACCAAAGGTGTTAAATATCCACATCAATGACATCTGATGAGAAGCACAGGAAAGACTGCACAGAAAATTATTCTAACATAATACATTAAATTTGTGATGCAATACTTATTAAAAGCTCAATACACCAACTATGTTAGCAGTTCCTTCTCCTGATTTCATTGCAGTTTGCATGAGTATGTGTATCCATGTGTGCTTTACTAGTAATCAACCTGCCTTGTTCTTTGCACAGATTACACACCAACCTGTCTTTTTAGATGTGAGAGCCAAGTGGGTTCGTTAAAATATAAAAACAGAAGCACAGTGCTGTGTCTCTCATTAAAATACCAAACATGACAAGGATAGATAAGAATGTCAAAACAGTTCCTTAACAAAAACATTTCCCATAGGGCTAAATCTGAATCTCTTCTCCTCCCATTCAAATTACCCCCACCTAAAGGACTCAGAAGACTCTGAGCCCTACTGCAGCCATGGCAAACATTGCTTCTGACTTCCATCAACTGCAGCAAGGTCATGCCTTAACCATTGTTTTTCAAACTTTTCAGTTTGAGTGTTTCAGTCCAGCTTGGTTATCTCAGTGATCTGTTGATATAATCATTGATTCTGCAGTATAATTTTTTCCCATTGGTGAAATATTCTTGATTAGCATATTGTTGCCATATACTTGTGTTACATGTTCTGTCATTATCAAATGGAGACAAAGGTAGTAATGATGCCTGTGTCAGCACACACCCACAATTGCTTATCCTCAAATTCTCTTCATCTAGAAAATTCAAATCTCCATAAAGGTTCCCTGCAGCTAAATACTGCTTTCGTGTAATTGCCAGGAAAGGGCTTCCTAAATTATAGGACAGAATAAATTATAGGAGAATCATATTCCTTACAATTCAAGGGGGGGGATTAACACAGGCTGTAAAACTCCCAAAAATTACTAATCTGGATTTAAATTCTACATTTAATTGGAGCAAGCGAAATTCAGTGAAAAAGTTCTCCGCTTTTAAGAATGTCTGTTCTAGAGAGAAATGACATGGGCTTTCTAGACTTTTAATAGATGCTTTAAACAAGTTCTTTTTATTAATTACTAAAAAATGCAATGACCACTATAGTTTTCATTCAGAGCAAAATTTAACAGGAAAATAATATGAATCTCAACAGACTTTTTGAGTTATCTATCCCTTCTTTAATCTGAGAGATTACTCAACAAAACCAATGTTCATTCAACAACATTCATGAAATCTGTTGTGGATTACCAATATCATCAGTTAAACCTGTTTCAAATTTATTGCTTTCATTCAGGTTAAATAATAAAAGAGTCCATTTGTACCACCACATGTATATACATGAATTCAGCTTTCATCATTCTCTACAGGTTTAATCCCATGATTTATGTTTTTTAACACAGTTTTGGGCAAATCTGTGGAAAAAATTTAGCCAGACTGATAGAAGAGTTAGACTGGATCACTGTGATCTGTGCCATGCTTAAAACCAGGCTGCTCTGTTTGGAGAAAAGGAAAAGTCAAGAATTTTAACACTGTAACCCTGCTCAAAGTTCTAATAATTTTAAGGGCTTTAGCAAAGGAGAGCTGAGTAAAGTTGGGTGAGTTCAAACACAATAATCTATATCATTAGAAATATGTTAGAACAGCAAAGAAGTGAAGTTTCTTTTTCTGCTTTTTCTTTAGTCACAGCAGGAAGTAACACTGCTTAGATTAGAGCTTTCTGATGTTTAAACAGTTATGGCAGTGGCTACATGTTAATTTTTTTAATTCACCTCGTATTGACTCTCTCTCCATCTACCAATATTTTAAAAAAAACAAACCTAAATACATACACAGAAAATTAAATGTAAAATGCTTCTCTTATGTTTCACATCATAGCTAAAATTTTTCATTTAAATTAAACTAAATTGAATTGAATAGCTGCACAACATAGCTGAGGGTTTTGCTAATGAGATACAAACCTTTTTGTCTTTAGGTTACTGGTTCAAATCCTGGCAAGTCTAGAAACAGCTGAAAGCTTTTAACCACCTGATGGCTATGTGATACTTTAACATGAAATGAGTTTGTCAATCAAAATCCAACTTCAGGAAGTAAGTGTTCCCACCAGAAAAATAACCATCACACAACTAGAATTATTTGCAGTCTTCTGAAAGTTCAAAAATTAATGACTCTGCACCTTTTGAACTGATATTTTAGATTAAATGACTGATGTTGAAGTATGTAAAGAGTGAAATATGGAGAAGTTTACATTTGTGAACATAGCTTTCCTAGGTAAAAGAGGCTTAAATGACTTTCCTTCCTTAAACCTCCTGCCTCCTCTTTCATTAGCATCAGCTAGTGTAGCATGTTCTACAGTAATTTACACAATCCTATGGGGGAGAGAGGGGAGACATGACACACACAAAAATTAAGTCCTTTGTCTGTCAGATGAAGATAGAAAATATTTTAATTTCCATGTTAACCAGATTTTTAAGAAAAATAAAGCTTCTGAAAGTTTTGAAGGAGTTTCAGTAACCTGGACATCCTCCTACAATTCATGTAGTATTCTTTTTCTGCATGTAAATAATTACTCACTTCCAAAAATAATTGATCATGCTTGAACAAAAAGGTTTTTACAGAGTGATAGATCTTGATCTTCACCTCCTCCTTTGATCAAAAGGCAGAACTTCAATTTAAACTAAATAAAAAAGATAATTTAAAAATTTTGCTTAACTGGATTTTTTATTATCTCATCAACTTTTTATATTGTAATATCACGAAGATGTGAGAAGATCAAACAATAAGAGAAGAATGTGCTGTAGGAGCCAAGCCCAAACTCAAAGGCCAAATTTAAAGGAAGTTCCCATCCTAGCACTGAAAAAACCCAGATTACTCTTCATGGTGCTGATTTTAAGTTATAGGAGGCTGAAGAATTTTGGCAGCTGAAACACTTTTTTCAGGTTGGGGACAAAGAGTTAGAGTGAATGGGCTGACATCAGACTGGTGACCTGTCACTAGCGGGGTTCTGCAGGGCTCCCTCCCTGGCCCTGTGCTCTTCAGCATCTCAACAAATGACTTGGGTTCAGGAGTAGAAGGGATACTGAGGAAGATTGCCAGTGACACTAAACTGGGAGGAGCTGTTGACTCCCTCAGAAGCAGATTGGCCCTGCAGAGAGACCTCGACAAATTACAGAGATGGGCAGCCCCCACCTGTATGAAATTTAACAAGGGCATGTGCTGGATTCTGCACCTGGGATGGGGCTACCCTGGGTGTATGGACAGACTGGGTGACAAGAGGCTGGGGAGCAGCTGTGGAACAAACCTGGGGGTCCTGGTTGATGGCAAGTGTGGTCAGCAATGCCCTGGCAGCCAGCAGGGCCAACCATGTCCCAGGGACATCAGGAACAGCATCGCCAGCCAGGCAAGGGAGGGACTGAATAAACTTTAAATAATGTCACTACCTGCTATTAAGTTGGAATTGGGTTGGTTTGGAATTCCAAGGAGGATTTGAAAATCAATCATTTAACCATTCTCTTCCCTTTTTACCATCATGTGAACTCAGACAAGACATTCTCTTTTCAATGGCATCATTTACCTTATAAAAACCAGTGCTTTTACAAATCCTAACACTACAGTACTTATGTTTAAAAGCTCAGAGAAACAGTGATGCCATTTCTGGGAAAGAGAAAGAAGTAAAATCTAACTTGAGTTCTTATCAGACTGGAGCAAATTAGAGTAATTAACATTTTGAATAATCCTATTATCTTTAGAACTGCACTCGTACTTACTAAGAATCAAAAACCTATTTCTGCTTCAATACTCTCTACTTCTTGTACACTAAGTGATATTAATTTCATGGAGACAATTACAGTTCACATTAATGCATATGGTGCAAGTGGCCTTTAAAATGGTGCAGAAAACATTTACAAGGTTTCAAAACAATCCTAAATTTTATGATGTGGTGATTTACTTCTGAGGTAACAAATCCTGCAAAATTATGGAAGATGACTCACACTGAATTTTCAGTGTCTGGGTACAAACCACCCTGTACGCTGAACTAATGCAAGATTGGACCCTCCAACTTCAAAAATACCTTTTGTTAAGTTTTCCAGGAAGGATGTTCAAAGAGCCAATGATGACATTATTTTAATTTTCATCTTGAATTCAGATATTAGTTGCTTTTATGTCTTTTATGATATGTTGCTATCAGTCTGACTTTTTTAAAAAATAAAACAGATTAGTTTGTTTAGCTTTCAACAAGTATGTGGCTATAACAAAATCGTACAGTCTTACTGGAAGCTAGTGGAAAATGTAGCCTTCAGAAAGAGACTGGGACGTGCTTTAGCACTTGTGCTATATTTCTCAGTATGTTTATATTGCACAGCCAGCACAAGTGATTGGCATCTACATCTGAACTCACAGCTTAGCTCAGCCTAAGTTTAAAGATTCCCACAGCAAGGTCTTTCTCTTGTTATTTCTGCATATCCCAAGGGTGTAGCAAAGTGGTTTTTATGATAAAATGTTCTCAAATTCTTTCCCAACAAGAAAGTTCATTTCTACGTCTTGCCCAAAAAGATTTGCTGAACAGAGGCAGACTATCAGCACTCAGAAAACTATCACTTGTTAAGTAACCACCCTCAGTAAAATACAGATTGGTCTTTAACTTAAACCCTCCAGTTTCACTATCAGTGATGCAAATTGCTGTGAATAGGGGCCTGACCACTTTGCACAATAGGAAAGGGGATGAACACAGTTGTGCTGGGGCTAAAACTATAAAGATGGCTGTAGAGACGCGATGACATAATTAGGGAGAAATTGTGGGGAGTCTAAACAACAAGGATGGGTTCTGAAAAATCAGTCAGTTGTACCAATAAACTGGCAGAACAAATCACTTTAAATAAGCTGGAGAGGCAAAGCACAGCTGGAACGACCAATTGATTCATTGGGTCATGATGCACTCATTAGATCAACCTTGTCCCAGCTTTCCTCAGCTCTGCTTACTGAAGCTTGGAGACCTCCCTAGAACCATGCCCCAATTCACTAAGGCCTTTTCCAGTCATTCCTTTTTCCCTTCTGCTCAGTGGAGGAAAAGCATTTGCTTTATTAAAGGCTCTCTGTAGCACTAAGGGGGATAAATGTGTCTCCTAGACCCTAAAAGCAAGATTGAACTTTTCAGTGCAGTCATGAATAAGGCATAACATGTAATAGCAGTGTACTTTCCAAGACTGAAACTCTGGAAATAAGAGACCACAGGCTTCTGAAAGATTTGTTGCAGTTAAGGAGGGATCAGTTCAGGGACATTCTACAGTCTGTGTTACACAGAGTGGCCACTTCTACCTGTATAATCAACATAGCAA
The DNA here is from genome assembly GCA_013399225.1 of Rhipidura dahli. NCBI lineage: Eukaryota > Metazoa > Chordata > Aves > Passeriformes > Rhipiduridae > Rhipidura > Rhipidura dahli. Next base: position 128,620 of record VXAC01008315.1, on the reverse strand, counting down.
GGCAACTTTTACATGGCTAAGACAAAAATCATCCCTCCCTTTCCCTTCCTTTGCTCCACAACAGCTACATTCTTGCAGTTATTCAGTTTTTTCTCCTCATCTGGCTTGCTAGCTGTCCTAATCAGCTATAGAATAGGGCTTATGTGAGGAAGGCAAAAGAGTGCTGGTACAAAGGCCAGGTTTGTCCTTGCTTCCTTCTTTCTACACAGTTACACATAAAGAAGAAATGGATGTGAGGAAATAGCCTGGCTCGATGTACAGCCTTTAGTTTGGACAGCTGGAACAAGTAAGTGAGTGAGCAGCATTAGCTTTGTTCCCTTACTTGGCTGATTAATCAGGACAAGAAGACACACAGAATAGGTGTAAAGGGATATGACAAGAATTTGGACATACTTTCCATTTTCCTAAGAACTGCAAAGATGGGAGTAAATGAAATTGAGAAATATGTTGATGCATTGTGCTCTCTTGCCTCCAACGCTTTGGAAGCTTTACTGACAAGTTGCAAAGTCTTCATTGGAATTCAGCAAGCTGTGATGAGAAGACCTTGCTTTCCAAATGTTAATGCTGAAATTCCATGCTTGAAAGAAAGACTGACAACAGACAGACAGAAAAAAAATTAATACACTGCTTCTTGTCAGTCCTTTGGGATTTTTGAATAGCAATTTGGCATTCTTTGCCATTTTAGTAAACTGAGAAGAAATGTAGGTTTGAAAATTGAGATAGGACTTGAAGCAAACTTGCCTTTGACAAATCTTTCATTATAGAAAATTCAAAATGTGGCTACTAATGTTAGCCAAAGATGCCTCGCTGACAAGCAGAACCATTTATTATCCATATTCTGTAAGCAGCACTTACTGAATAAGGTGTGTGCTAGTGGCAAGAATGTTTGATAATGTTAGGAACAGCTGTGAACATCAATCTGCCACTGCTCCAGGACAGAGGAGCTTCTATTTCTAATAGTCAGCTCTACAATTAGTAGCACCTGTCTTGGGCTTCTCACTTATACTGACCCTTGAGTGGCCCACTGTCTGAAAAGGGAAGGAATTCAACAGGACTCTTTCAGGAGTTAATGAAACTACCTACACTGATGCAACCACAGTTTGGGTGGCATGAAGTAGCATAAAAAAGATAATTATATATTCTCTTCAGCCTGGATGAAAGGTTGTTTGCTAGTCTTTCTGAATTTCAGTCAATGAGTGTACATGCTTTTAATGCATACGCGTTCACTCACGCACTGTGGCTTATTGTGGTGAGTAGATGGACCACAACAGTGTCTGAGGCAGCTCTATTAAAGCAGTGAGAGTGCTGAGCCTTTGGCCAGAGTCTCCACCCCTATGGAGAGCAAAAGCTTTGCATTGCAGCTCCCCAGGGCCCAGCGTCTCCACCAGAGCAGGGCAGTTAAGGCTATGGACTGGTGCTTAAAGGACACAGCAGCTTTGTGGGAAAGGAGTTAGCACATACACTGACTCCCCAGCTCTGGGCCATCACTGCGTTTGGCTGGGGTTTGCCAGCAGATGTTAGGTTTTAAATATTTGACAGCACAGCCAGGGACACCTGTCTTGACGTCTCACCCTTCATTCACCCATTTAATGCAAAATTTGACCTCATGTCCTGAATATGCCAGGAGAGACAGGCATAACCCTTTGCTTAATACAACCCTTCTCTGTAACCAGATGTTTTAATACAACCAACGCTATTTAAAACAACAAAAACATATCTCATTATTGTCTGAGGAGAAAAATGGGCCTCTGTACAGCACACATTTATATTCTGCAATAAAATTGGCACCTGGTATAGCAAAAAGGTGATCAATGTGCATGTTACATGACTTTACAGACTCCATGTGAATAATGAAAAAAGCATTAAGTGAAAGAAGCACTGAAGTTACCACTGTCGATAATTTTTCAAGAGTACAGAATAATTTCTTGAGAAAACAAGAGGCACTATTCATTCCATTCTATCACTTGAGCTCTGCTCTCCTTTTTTTTTTTTTTTTTTCCCTGGAATTAGTTTGGATAAATTCAAGGATCCCAGCTGTTTAATAATGATGTTGTTGTATTCATGCAAATCCCCCAGCCCTTATGTCAACATTTAATTTTACAATAAATATAAAAATAAGACTAGTATCATCTGCACTCCTCTGGGTTGTAGCTGGCAAATCATCCGAAACATCTCTCTCCCTCTTCCCTCCTGAACATCCTCGCTGCTTAGGAGGTAATAGTAGTCAAAAGGAAAATGTTAACATTCGTGTGGTGTATTGAGAGAAGTTTATAGATATTGACAGTAGTACTCACGAAATAGATTATATCGAAACACCAAATATATTACCTTTACCCCAGTGGTAAGCTTTTGTAAATTGAAGTCAAATGTGTAATCGTTGAACTCTGCAAGGACTATAAAGGCATCATAGAAAGAACTTCAAGCACTATGAATTTAGAAAAGAAACTGTTCCCACTGGCCATTTACTCCTAATGAATTTTAAAGAAAAAACCTACTTATTTACTGAATGATGCCTCAGAAAGAATTTATAAAATCTGAGCTTTTTGCATAAAGAATGCAGTATCTATAACTCCCTCTAAATTTTTTGTGCTTTGAACCCCCCAAAAAGTAAAGAGGATTGGAATTGTCCTAAAAACAAGTTCTTAAATCCTAAGAACCAAGTATCTCACAGAAGAAAACCAATGGGCTGTAAATATAATTGGGCAAAAATTTCTCAAAAACAAAATGAAATAAAATAATAAAATAAAATAAAGTTATACCAAATATAAGTCATTTTAAAAACACAGTAGAGCATTTAATAGAGAAAATTCTATTTAAAACTATTCTTCATGCAGTCCAATAGGAATTTCTCAAAAGAATATATTTGCTGAAAATACAATAGATTTTCCTCAAATGTCAACATAACAGACTGTAAGGTAGAGTATTAAAAAAAAAAAACACTCCTAATTCTCAACCTTGAAAGACTTAAGTAACAGTAGCAGGACTGCCTACTTCAACACATGCAGAAAGCTAAAACTAGACATGCTGGAGTCAGTGAGAAGTACACCAGCATCCCCCTGTATAGCAGTATTAAAGAGAAAACTGGGTATTAAGAGAAAAAGTATTAAGAGAAAACTGGCTACCAGGGATTGCTGGTAGCCACTGGCAGTAAATGATGAATCTCTTGTTTCACCACATCTGTGGGAACCTCCCTGTTAATGTTCAAGCGGGTCAGGATTGTACTTCATGCATAAAAAGATGACCTCCACAGTATGTTTGAAAGGTCGCAGCTCTTAGGCAGCTAAAGCCCAAATGGGTGAGTAGGCTCTGGGAGGGACAGCAGGGATGTTTCTTCTGGCTTGGCCCCACATCGATTCAGAATGTGTCACAAAGTCTTAGACTCAAAAGGACAATACAAAAGACACATCTGCTGTTTCAACCCAGAGCCTGTAGCAATAGTTGTGCACCATTTATACAGGTGCTTCAGAGGAAAATCTGTCCTACAAACTTCTGCATGTCTCAAGCTAGCAAAGCTTTTTCTTGCACTCTCAGCTCAAGACATCAGCACTGAGCCTTAAAAAAGACCTTTCTGTTTCTTTAAAAGAACCAGTAATTTTTGCTGTTCACATTCAGGGATCCATGTAAGGATTCTAATCTGTGTGCATCTCCTTTCTGGCTACCCCAGACACTCCACATCCACTCTGCAGACTCTGCCCTGTGCTGTGCTTCTTTTGTCTCTTTTCAGCTTCATACTTTCTCTTCCACGCTGCTGCATCTGCCTCAAGCAGTCAACCCTTCTCCCCGTTCCCCTAGTGCACCCAATGACCTCATACTCTTTCCATCAACTCCTCATTTTCTTCCTTAAGTTTTCTTATCCTCCCTTCGCACCTCTTATCATTGCTTAAGAACAGTCAGTAGTCCTGAAGTAATTAGGCTAACAGAAAGCAAACTAAAAAACATTTCCTGGAGAAACTTTTGTTTTCACACTTTTTTATTTTTTTCCCCATAGAGCTATACATGCTTACAGTAGCTTCACTTCAAATGTGATTTGTGCTGATTAGATTAGGTTGCAAGATGCCAAGGATAGAGGCCTTGGATTGACTTTTATATTTGAAATTCCAGTCATGTAAATATGTGTTATAAATGAAAGAATACTAAGACAATAATGGATACAGCAGTTGCATCTCTGATATATCCTTCGACTTGGAAATGCTGTGAAAGATTTTGAATGGGATTGTGTGTGAAAGGGTAAGTTTATCTTTTTAGTTACTTGTAGCTGGAGTCTCTGAGGAAGTACTCAATACTAATGAAAAGCTGAATAGTTTTTCTAAAACCTTAGGGATCTTCTATCAGCCATGCCACACGTACCCCTGTTTTGTAAGTCGTCCTCTTTTTGTATCACTGTCTACTCTGTCTTACTTGCAACTCCCATTGTATTAATTACATTTAGTTAGAGTATTCTCCTCTGAGATGAGAAAACTGTGCAAGATATTTTGTGTAGAGATACATCAAAAGAAAGTGCATGGATGAGAGACTGGAGATATGTCTGGTTTTCAGCTGTGAGAATGCTTCAAATGGAGTGAAAACACTGTAGATTTTAGTGGGGCATTAATGATTTCCAAACAGCATCTTTAGCACTGATTCCATCACAGTTACTCTGGCACCTAACTAAGCCCTCACAAAAGCTTGGGTCTAGAATGATAAACATGATCTTGTGTATACCTTTAAGACACCATCAAAACACGGGCAAACAACTGAGTAACCCAACTGATTCTGGAAGAAGTGTGTAAGAACCCCAATCTGTTAAAAAACATCTGAGGGAAGACTGGTAAACTTGAGGGCAATATTCCAGCCTACCTGTGTAATTTTGTTCTTTTCAGTATTTATGATTTAGAAGGAAAATGCACAAGGTAATCAAAGCAGGAGAGCACCTTTTAAAATGCAGACTTTACAGCTGATGTGAGACATGCAGAATTTGTTCTAGCTTTAAACAAGAGCTTATTTTGCACAACATTTACAGCTGTGCAAGAGATCAGAGTGCCATAATTTGCCCTGGACTGTGAATGCACAGGATCACACCATAAAGGAGCATTGAGAGCAGCATTTTCTCTTGCACACACACACAAAATTCAGTAGTCATAGCCAGCAATCCCTGCAAGCCTGGTAAGGCTTGGAGGTTAGTACACCTGCCCCAGTTCCCAGCAATGCTTCCCAGAGCAGGTGCACAAAGTCTATGGTTTAGAAAGTCTCCTCACACCTGCACCTCCTAACTAATGACCCTTTTTGTTTTCTCCTTTTTTGATCTCCTGAGTGTGAGAGATGATGCTGACGCAGCAGACATGCAGGTGTGGCAACCCCAAGGAGAGGATAGAGAGGGCATGTGCCTGTGTGTGTGCCTGCCAACAAACCATTGATTTTGTCCTTTATCTTTTTGCAGGTGACTTCTCAAGGGACTAACAAAAATACTTGCATTTTTAGAAGCTTTTGATTTCACTGGAGCCTTACATACATCCACATTTCTTTGAGGCAGGAGGAACCAAGAGGCCCTTGAACCAATTCAGTTAATCCTGATCCTTGTACTTGAGGAAAATACTTGGTTAAGCCTGATCCTAAGTATTTTCTCAAGCACTCGCACACTGTGATGTCCATGGGTGTCAGCTCAAACACTCTGAGCTGAGCTGGATGCTATTTGGCCCAAGGTCTGGAGCAACGTGGAAGAGCTGAGGGAGGCTATCCTGAGGGACCTGATAGCTCTCAAATCCTGGTCAGTCAAGCAAGTGTGTGAGGCAGACAGTATATACAGTCTGTTTCATTTATTGCATACAAATAATCTTCTTTTGAATTTAGCTTTTATTCTGTTTCTAACCCTTCTGTAAGTTAATCCTGATTTGTGGGTATGTTTTATGTTTTCAAGATTAATCTTGAGAAGTAGAAATAAACAGTTCTTCTCCCGAGTGTCATCCATAAACTCCTGAATTTCATTGTTTATTCATTATTCTGTCTGGGAGCCATGCAAAAATCCTTGTTGTTTGGTAAGGGAGCTAAAATACTTCACACAAAATACTGATGCTTAGCACATGATCAGTAGTGTGTAACAAATATTTTTGTTTGCACAAATACCTGCATTTTTAACAAGAAACCCCATGCTACAAATAGGTAGAGTGACAAAAAAAACCCTGTTTGTATTTAATAGCAATAAACTCTCCTGATAATGTGGTTTAACTGGATACGGATTCTGAATTCAATTGGGTGTTTATACCCACAAATTCAATGTTGTGTGATCAATGTATAAGATCCTTTGGGCAGAATATGTCATATTTTAAATAATCTGAATGGATTCAGTTTAAAGTCATTTGCCAATAACTTGTAATCAGTATATAATCTTTAATGATGACATTGCTGAACTTTGCCCATAAACCAATAAGCAGTTTAAGAGCTACTTCTATTTCATAAATTAAACATTATCTGGATAAATACATGTCAGTACAGAAGCATTTGTGTCTCATATCTTTTCCTTGATTTAAATGGGTTCATTCAATATCAGCTAGGTAGTGAACTTTGAAGCAGAGTCCACTGTAATAATAGTAAAGTTTAATGATGCATAGCTTTGTGAGACTGACAAATTCCCAGCCAAAGTATTGATTCCTGGAGAATTTATGAAGCACAGGCTCTATTCTATGTCATTACGGTCCATTTTTGGCTGAAAGAATCATGTAAAATAGATTTTTAAATGAGTGGTAATAGCCAGACATAAAGAAGGTATTGATGTGTGTCATGAAGGGTGAAATAGCATGCCAGGTAAAGGCATATAACAAATTGCAAACAACAGTGCTGAAATTCCTGCAAATGTAAATTTGTTTTTAGTTTTAATCAAACCTTTCTTTCAGTAAATACAAATTTTGCCATGGAACTGAAAAAAACCACCCTTTTAAAAAACGTAATTATTTCCAGTTCGATTTCATGCTTCACATTGGAATGTGTCTATAAAATGCATATCTCACTTACAGACCTGTTAATCAATATGAATTGTGTACTACATTACAACAAAACTACATCTGAGATTATTAGGGAAAAAATCAAATGCACATATTTCTGCTTACTTGGGCAATATGTGAAAATTAATAGCTTGAACCTCCACAGAACTGGCTGTTAAAAGACAGGATACTATTTTTTCCCTTTATTTCTTTTTTAAAAAGAGAGTTTTAATAATACTATCTGAGGTATTTTCCAATAAGGAAAACCCAAATTATGGCACAAACTTGCAATGGGAAAAAAATCTGAAACTGCAAAGGAACAGACAAAAAGATGGGGAAAGAGAACTGTTGATTGGGTTACCAGGGCTTTAAAAGAAAGTAACACTGCATTTTAATTGCATTCCAGCAACCTCTTTCTGATCTAGCAAGAGGTCACCTAGGTCTAACAATGCAAGGGACCTTCATAGTCCAGACGTAAATATATCTCCCACACACCCAGAAGCGCCCTGAGAATTAGCTAAATCCTCCTCAGAGCAGCTGCTTTTCAACAATTCAGGAGTTTATCAGCCTAATAAAAAGAGTAGCTAGCAGGAAAAAAGGCTGACAGTCTCAATAGGCTCTTCTGTGCCCTAGTGGGGCTGAAGAACTCTTCAAGGTCTTAGTCAACAGTGAACAGAGGGCTCTGAACTGGCACACATCTATCCCACAAACAAGCTGCAAAATCCAGAGAGGTCATTCTTTCCAGAAATGGTTTTCCCAGGCAGAACACAAGTCGATTCAAAGAAAGTAAGTTGCATCCAGGTGCAAGGTTAGAACAAATAAACTTTCATGCTCAGAGAAACAGGGGAAAAAAGTTCCCACCTGTCACACAGTCTAACAGTAGTACAATTTACTTCACTTCCAGTTCAAATCTAACTATTTTTGTATTCCACATGTTCACTATGATTTCTAAAAGCAGATCTCATCTCTCAAATGCAGCATTTTTGTCAGAGGACTAAATTTCAGCTTATTTTTTTACAACAATTTCAAGAGTCTGTCTGTCTGTACTGCAAACGTATGACAGCAATTCCACTGCCTTTTGTTTTTTTTATATTTGTTATTCTTTTTTTAACTAAGTCTCCACAGGACATTTCACTTTAATTCCCATCTCCATGCCTTTTACCTGTGCAGACTTTTACAACTGCTGTAATATAACAACTTTTATGTGTTAATGAGCAAACATATAGTATGTGTAAGGGAACATAATTATTGTATCTGACTACAACAAATCAACTTTACTAAAACAGAACTGTCCTTTTATCAACAACATTAACTGCTGAAAGGGGAAAATAAGTCTATTTATTTAATGGCATATTAGATTCAGTAAATAAGCTATTCTACAATTACTAACTCACTTGATGACAGGTGTCTAAAGAACCACCTTTGATCACTGACAAGGCCCCACAAAATCATATGAACTATGATAAATACCTATAATTAACAGTATGAAGTTATTTCTGACCTACAGCAAATGGATGACATCATATTCAACAGAATTTTCAGTCTGTTTACTTACTGATCCATGTTTTTCATTTGGGCTTTAAGTTTTCTGGACTGATTTTCTAAACTTCATGCATACATCTTCATGTATTAAAAGAAATGTATAGCATAGCTTAATTTTAATGTATAATTACTGCAATCTGCACATGCAGCTTTATTTTAACATTACCTTTGTAATTTACTGTCCAGTTTTTACATTTGGCCCCACAAAGTAAAGCCCTACTGAACACTCAAATGGAAAGCATATTACTGAACTACTTGTATATTCCCACATCTTTGCTGTCAGGATATATCCTTAACAAATTTTTTGCTATAACTGAAAGATACTCTAGCTAGCAAATTAAAAACCTAGTCAATTTTCCTCACTTGCCCCAAATTTCACCATGAAAGTCTTCTGGGAATTTATCCTTTCCAGGCTAAGCTAAACTGAATTTAACAATTTAAATGCACACAAGTAGACAATACACAAGTAGTTAATACACATCAATAATCTGTGGATGTAAAACTCCATATGCCACTTATTTGAGTGTGCAAACTCTCAGTTATTTTCATGCAAACCCTACTTCACTGGAGTTATCATAGATTCACATTTCTGTAAATAATATAATTTAAGATCAGATTTTAACACACCAAAAATTTTTGGGGGGTAGGAAAGAAATATTGATGATAGACTGAAAAGTCCTTATGGCTAGAATGATTAAATTTCAAATCTGAAGAAAACACACAACCTCTCTGAAAATGAACTGCAGAAAGAGGGTCCATTGGAAAATACCAGACTGCAAGTGTTGGAAGTAAAGCAGAACCTTCCTCCATATAAACAGTCAAAAAACCCCTCTATCTTGCTTCAGGGTATTCATCAAATAAAAACAGCTACTTAAAGATACCAATGTTGAAACCAAAAATGTTTAAATATTCTTTGTCTTTATAAAGCTGTCACTTTAAAGATAGACTTCACAATTAATGTAAGAAACAAAGTCAATCCCTCTGCAAGTTTCCGTTGGTCTTTATTTTATATATGGACTTAAAAGAACAGAACAGAGAACTGAATCCCTGCACCAGAATGTCAGTCTTTCACTTTTACTTTGTGCTGAGCCAGAGTTTTTTTGTCTGGACTGATGTAATGCAACCTTGAAACCCTCTCTGGTTCACCATGGTCTTGTCACTCAGTAGCACCAAGCAAGCAGAGTGGTGTCTGAACACACTTGCTCATTGTTGTTACAGCTGGTGTTGCAAATACAAGGCCCGAAAAAATGCAGCTTGGCTGGGAACTCCTCACTATAAAAAAAAATTGTTGAATATGTTGGGCCATTGATTTCGTACATTTTGTATTAGGTTTAGGAGAGAACAAAAATGACTTTCACTGAACAGACCTTTGTGAAGAAAGGTTTCTTTCCATCTGCATTCCAAAGTACACAATATGAGTTTTGGTAATCCTACCACATAGAATTCTGTTTGTTATATGTTTATTTCACATTACCTGAACCACCTTTAGTGGAAATAGGGTAAAATGATATTTCCCACAGGATACACTTTTATTCTCATGAATGGATATAAGCAAACTGCTTTCCAAAGGAAGAGCAGGTCACAGCTTACCTGACACAAATCACCACAGAGGTTAAGGGGAACGATTGCTTTCTGCTTGACCAGATTTCCCTGTTATTTGTCATACATACTGCTCTCATCAAACTGGAATGTGAGATCTAGATGTTGCTGTAATGGGACCTTCTTTGATTATGTAATTCAATAAAAACTATGGCTTAAGCAATAGACAGGAAGTACCACACCATACAGCTGACCATCACAGTTTAACAATGTTGAAATCATATACAACCCTATCGAAGGACCATCAAATTCTGTTAGATGCTTTGGAAATGAAGACTTCCACAGAATTTTCAGAATAAAGGATGGGAAGGCCCAATATAAGACATCTAAGACATCTAGCCCTTTTTTTTTTTTTGTTTTTTTTGCTAGTCAGTCATAAAGGTATGGCCTACAATCTCTGCCAAAAATAAGAAGTCATCGAAACTGTAAAAGCGAAAGAGTAAATACACATAATATGTTATAATACCATAATGCTAGTGCAGACTTAGTCTCCCTAGGAATGTATGTGAAACAAATTAACAAAATTGGTTTAAAATTATTTTTTGCATATTTTATAAATTGTTTTAGAGTCAGGCTTGGTAATGATGATGAATATATCTTGTGTAACTTACAAATATTCAAAGACAATTACGTTCTATATTTTATTGAGAATTCTTTATATATCTAATGTATAGAATTAAAATAATAATAAAAAATGAACTCTTCAGAAAAAAATATTCCAGTACATATGTTCCATAAAGATACACACTCAAAGCATGTATATGTATGTATACATGCTTAGGCAATAAATACAATAAAAACCATCTGGAATATTCACAACAAAAAGATTCTGTTTTTCTGACAAGTGGAAAACTTACACATGCAAGGTTCTCAACTCAGTTTCTTCATTTTCACTTTATTACAATTGCTAACTTCTCTTTTACTCATGAAGATATACTCCAGACATATCATACTATATAAAGAATATCAAGTACATTCCTTCACTGATATCTGTATCTATATGTCAATACAATGGCTTTGTAATGAATGTGTTTTAGGATGTGTGTGTGTTATGGGGGGCAATTATCTTGTCAAGCATAAGACATACTGAAGAGAAAAAGAGTGCAAATTGTGCTCGATAGCCTTAAAAGCAGTATTCTGCTCATAACATGTTACACATACCCCTGGAAGTGGGCCAAAATGAACTCTTCCCTGAGGTCTGCATTTTGTGCATGATAAGGAATAATCAGTCTCATGTTATATAAATGCAGGTGACAGCCTATGTGCTACATAATGCAGATATAAACCAAAGTGATGATACAAACCCCTCTATTAGATGTAGATTAATGTCACTATACATTATTTTCCAAAGGTTACGGTCTCCAGCATACTTCTGGTTTTGGCAAGGCTACATTATTGATAAAAAAGCTCCCACTCAAATATTATAGAAGATCTACTACTCGGCCTGACTTGCTATTTTTGCTTTCTGAAAGATAATGTTATGTCACTCTAACTGAAAATCTAAAGCATTCATGTCTGTTAAAAGCCACTCAAATATTCTTAGACTTTTAGCAGAAAAAAAAGTATATCTCAACAGTGCTTACACTGATAAAGTTTACAAAGGACTGGAACAAGCATTTCAAGTATCACACCAACTATATCCCCTCTGGAAAGGATGAGTTACATAACTCACCTATCACTGCAAACACAAGATTTTTTTTGTGCAGTCCTCTACCCATCATCATCACTCTATCTCGTCCTTTGGCCCTGGACGAGGCTGTGACCATCCTTTCCCATATCAGTGATCTGGAGAAGAGGCAAGAGATGCATATGTGCAATCACAGTGGTTAGCACAACTGGAACACAAATCCCAGTGTCCTCACTATTACCATGTATTTTTGTAACATCATAGCAAAAGATGTTGAAAGAGAGCTAAAAGAAGGCTAGTGAAATATGTTTGGGATGTTAATTGGATGTCCTCTGAAGCATAAGCAGTAATGTGGTGAAAGGCATGAAAATTCCCATTCGCAGAAATATCCAGTAGCAACTAAAGAAACTGGCATCATGGCTAGTTGGAGGCAGGAATTTGCATCTCCACACAGCAGTAATAAAAGTCTAAATCAAACCATTTCATCTCTTAGGACTATGTTCTGCCACTGTGTAATGCATAGCATTGTTGAAGGTTCAGAGAATATTTTATAAAGAACAACAGTGTCAGAACATCAGTTCTTACCAGGCAAAAGAGTTTAACAATCTCATTAGAGAAGTACTGAGTATTTATTTTTAAGTGTCCTACTGGTTTAGGAGGTAAAATATTAAGCAGTTTCTCTCACATTACAACAGAATATTTGCTTACTGTTCAAGAAAAACTAAAGATTTGTGCAATGATATTGCATATTCTTTTCTTAACAAGTCATAAACATGGATGTTAGTTCCCTCTTGAAAAAGCACATATATTTATTATCTGGAAAAGCCAATTAAACAACTTCCAGAGTGTCTATTTCACCAAAATAGATCTTTAAAACTCCAAAGGCCTGATTCTCCCTTGATATGCGTTGTACAATTTCCCATTCCCTTTGTATAAATTAATAAATGAGCAGCATGACTCTAGGTTGTGACGAATAGCTCTGCTCACCATGAAGTATCATATTACATCATCTTTTGGACTATTTCTCATCTTGGCCATTTTGAATGGCAGGATTTTGGCAACTTGTCTTCTACTGAAATACAGAGCAAACACAACAGTGTCTTTCCAAGGGAATTTTTTTTCCTCAGTCTTGTCAGATGCCATAACACCTCACAGTGCAAGACAGACTAAAGTCATGTCAATCTCTCAGTTATTCACTTCTAATCACACAACTTTATCTCGGTTCCCAGACTACAGCTGCCTGAGAAGCCAACACAGTGCTCCTGCTGTTCCTGTTCCTGCATGAGCAAAGCAAAACCAGTCCCTTATCTCCACTCAGGACACTGAATATAAACAGGGTCGGCACATGCTGGAGAGGAGGAATTTAATTTTTATGTGCTTGAAAACTACTGCAGCAGGTTACCAGTCTAAGTGATGTGTTTTTGACGCCTCCTTGTTCGTCATCCCTTGGAATTGTGAATGTTTTTGAGGTGGTTAAAATGCTTCCTTTAAGTCTGTACTTTGTACATGACTACGGTTGAGAATTGTGATCTTACACTGACTAGATAAGAGTACTGCTGCCTCAGTTCAAGTTCAAGATAGGTAGTCTGATAATCCACCAACTCTTAAGTGGCAGGGAGCTCTCAGAATTTAATTCTGGAGATCAGTGCATCCAGGCAAAATGGGCTTATGAATCTCATCAAGGAAATATTCACTGTTGGTTACTGTTGGTTATCAGTGCTACTGCAACTTTAATTGTTCTCAAGGCGTTCAGAGTTTCTGTGTGGATGACTTCTAATTGCTATTGCATCAGAATGAATAAACAGTTCTTGGGCAAAGAACTGTGATCCCAGACAGACAGATATTGCTGAATACTGCTCAAAGCAATCTGCATTGCATACCTGCATCTTTGGAGGGGTTGTAATTATTTTATATTAAACACCATCAAAAGCCCCTTCTTTGGATCCATGGACAATAAACAGAGTATTTGAAATGACTGAAGTTTCTTTACTTGTTTCTTCACCTATCTGTCTACAGGTCTGATGTACTGCCTTTAGAAGATAACCCTGATGGGAGTGGTTGATCAAGTTCATTGTTTTTATAAGTGAATTTGAGCTTAACTCTGATGTTTTGCATGTGAGACCTGTTCTTACATTGATATTAAAGAAAAAAATGAGGTTCCAGGGCCTGGCTGTTTTCTGGGTCTGTTTTACTTTTTAACATTTATTTTAAAATTGTTTAAAGTTTTCTCTTAACCATGTGAACTAGAAAAATATGAACTAGAAATCAAATAATGTCAGAGGCATTATATTTATAGTTAACATTTTTTGTCAATATCAGGGTGGAATGTGAACAATTGATTCAACAACATCTGTAAAAAGCAGAAATGAAAGCAAAGTGTTAGGAATTGTGCTGTGAGAACAGAAAAATTAATTTTTTTAAGCTCCCTTACCCATTTCTTTTTTGTTTACTTGCCTTATCCAGCTTTTTGATGAAAGAGTCACTTTTAAAGAAATACAAAGTTCAGACTTCCTAGAGAGTATTTTCACAAGCAAGCTTCCTCTCCAGTTGTGACAGTCTTTCAAAATCTCTCTGGATATAAACCCAGGGAAAATACCATTTAGTCTCAAATTTAAATAAATCTACTGAAGGAATTTTAAAAGTACAACCTGAACTTGACAATTTAGAATTTTGGAACCTGGTTTTAGTCTTCTTCTGAAAAGGTTTTAATTCAAGGATGGATGTGAAGGTCCAGAAAAGAAGTTTGAAATTATTGATGGGTGTGGGACAGGGTGATACCCAACAGGAAGGCTTCACAGTCTGCTTTGGGAATGACTCAGTCCAACCAAAGCCAAACAGACAACACAAACTCCACCTCAATGACTAAGACTTGATAAATTCTGCTAGTGTTAAGGTTTCCATTACAATTATATCTCCTCTTCAAATACACAGTATGATGCTCATTTAAAATAAATTAATCTGTTATTTCATCTAATGCATTTGAAACTGGAGTACTCACTCTCCCTGAGGAAGCTTTCCTTGTTGTTGCTTTCCTTGAGCAGTCTGTATTTCTTCAGTGATGGCAGAGAGGAAGTGATCTGCCTGAAACATCCTGACATAGTCTCTGCTGCTAAAGTAAAAGAAATGATAACCTAAAGGACAACTCCCTTTTTTTGCACCTATGAACAATTAAATGTACTGCTGGCTGCAATGCTATTGCTCCACTCCTCACAGAGCAGCACTGCTTAATGCCTCCTGACAATTACAGAAACAAGTAAGTCAGGATCATCCTGAACTGGATTATGCTAACACACAGCTGAGGATAAATTTGGCCTTGATGAGTCTCTCTTTACTCAACACTTCATGTTGTTTTATTCAGCCTGTCCCATTTCTTACTTAATCTCACCTGGGATTATTCTGACTCCTGTAGGCTGACCTGGAGAGAGAGAGACCAAAACATAGTTTTTTGGTGTACTGAATGCTATTTGTGTGTTACATACAGGTACTCATTCACAAATTCTCTTTCACTGAGACAACTGCCCCCAAGAGTTCTCCAAGGTTTTCTGTATTTCCAGCATCCCTACTGTCTACATACAAGGGCCATTAAATCAGTCATGAAAATTTGCTTTTAGCTATATCTTACTGCACAAACACACACTGCAAATGGCCTTTGCTTAAAAGTGAAGAGGGCTTTTTATATATATCAGAGAACTACAATTATGCACATGATTTCTTTAATATTGTTCCTTTGGCCAGAAACTGAAAGTCATTTGTCTGTAGTTTGAAGCTACTGGTCAGACAACACTGCCAAAACCCTTGAGTTCTGTTCAAATTGGGTTCAACTCCCATTTCCTATTACTGTGATTGATACATCCTGCACAAGGAAAACACAGCTAAAGCATTAACTATTTCATGGGAAACAGTAGCTCAACTTCACATAACTTTCCTGCTTTATGTTTTTCTGGTTTTGTTGGTGGCTATGGCCATGAGTGTCTGTGTGTGCATGCACACACCTAATCTCTGCCATATTTCAGAAATTCTCTCCAATCCTCCTGGTCTGCTCCAGTGAGCATCTCATTAAGCATCTGAAGGGCTCACTTGTGTTGCACTAACCTTGACATGTTACACAGTCTTAGGAAGTGAAAGGCAAAACACAAATTGTCAAAACCATCAAAGGAATAGCTTTTTTAATTTTACATAATTTGTAAAATATCAGTGTTAATTAAAAAGACGCCCCTTTTGCCCCCCCCGCAAAAAAAAACCCCAAACCAAACCAAAAACAACAAACAAAACAAACCGTAAAACAAACTCCAAACAAAAACAACCCTACAAAATGTCTTGAAACAAGCAGGAACTTTTTCTTCCCTCACAAACCCAGAAAAGAAAATTCACCTTTGAATGTCCTCTTATTCAGCTTTTCATGGTTACCAGAAATTACAGACCATGGACTTCCTTGCAAACTTCTTTCATACACACTTCTTTTTGTAATGTCTGATTCAACACTCTGTCATCTGGAAAATCTCCCACTGACTTCAATGCACTTTTACCTAAGCCAGGTCTCAGTAAAGACTGCAGAATACAGGCCATAAGCTTTAAAAACACACTGTGTAGCTTTGAGAAGGATAATCTTTCTCTCTTTATACACCCTGTGCCAAGTTGGACCTGGCACTGACAGGATTTTTGCTATTAGCAGACAATAGGGACTAGGTTAAAAATAGTGTAGCCATGAGAAAGCAATGATTCTGATTAAGTAAATTCCATTGAACTCTTTCTAGTAAGCATTATTCAGGTCATGAATGCTAATTTGTCCTGCAGGGGGCTGTGGGTAATTACCCAGAAAAACTATCAGCTTTATTGAGTTGCTACAAAATAGTGTTACTGAATGGAATGCTCTGTAAAGGGACACAACCTTGATATGTGCCTGCAGAACTGAACAGTCTTTTTCTGAAGAGATCATAAGCTGGACCAAAATCATAGCGACTTTACTTTGGATTAGGATACATTCTAGGCTACTTTTATGTTTCTCTTAAGTAAAATTAACATGCAAAATTATGCAGCACAGAAGTGCCACTATGACACCTAGAGCAAATTTAGCGTTCTGCATATTTAAAGTTGTGTAGAATGAGAACCATCTTAAAAAAATGAAGCAAATGTGGCACATTGGCTGCATTCCAGCAGTCACATGGAACTGCTGACATTAGTAAAATCTAGATAATTTAGTCCCATATGGGAATCCATACCACAATTATATTGTCCCTGTTCCGACACAGTCCTGATTTTGCACTTCTTTAAACCTAGCTTTTTATAATTTTAATTCCCTCCACCAATAAAGCAATTTGCATTCACACAGCCTTCTCTGCTAAGTGAGAGTGAAGAAGAAATCTGTTACATGACCTTGGTCTGTTTTGCAGTTGATTACAAGGAAACAAAGTCTTCAGCTAAACTGTTCTCTCATCTGTTTTTAATTGATGTAGAACATTGCACTCCAAACCGTGGCAGAGAACTAAACAAGTAGCACACCATGGTAGGTGACAATTCACTTTCAGTTAAAGAATGCATACGTGAAAAAAATTCCCTTGCATGGAAAGAGATGCAACACACACACTGGAAGTTTCCCCAGGTATATACCTGGGATAGATTTGCTGCTCACCTTACTTCCTAAGGAACTACAGTGTGCCCCAATTGAATCTTACAGCTCTTTAAGCATCAGTCTGGAATGGCAAGAATGAAGACAAGACTATAACAAGATATTCTACACAGCTGTATTGGAATAAATTAAAATAATTTCCTTTTAGTTTTGACTCAGTGCAAATTTCCAGTCAGTAAGGACAACACCTGAGCACTGTCATGCTCCTCACTGCACAGACAGCTGGAGTCCTCAGCCAAAGGATGTGCCAGCAGACACTTCCACTCAGGTTCTCTTCTGTGAGAAATGGGATCTGCTCCATTTTAATTTCATAAATCTATGGTAATTAACACCCACTGATGATACGGCCCTTACCCTAAACATTTAATAGCAAAAATTAGTTCCAAATTAATAGTTCTTCATAAGCTCTCCAGGTAGCAATGACATGAATCAGATTTTATTTGTTATTGGCTTCCGACGTTTGTAGGTACTGTGACAGAGGAAAAAGAAAAAAAAAAAAAAAAGCATGTGAAGAGTATGATGAAATTAAAATTTGATTTAAGGAACATAAAAATTATCCCCATGATTCTTCTTAATTTCTAGCAGTGCTGGACCCAAAACTTCTTAAAATCTAAGGCTGTGGCAGATATAAGCAGTATTTTGGGTTTTTTAAATTTCAGTAACTATGAGGAAACCAGCAGCAAAGTTTGCTTATTATTTTAATAAATGATCTGACACTCCATTCTTTTATTTCGCTTTCTCTAGCTTTCTCTCACTTTTTATGCTCCAACTGCTTGGGTTTTTTTTTCACAGTCTCAAAATAAATTCATTTCCTTTACTCAACAAAAGATTAACATTCTTACAGAACCAGCACTGCTGAGATTGGCTACTGTAATTTGTTTGAAGGATTGATTTTATGTTCAAAATATTATAACAGCAATGTTTGTCATTAAAATAAAATATTGAACATAAGTTTGAGTTGGACATGATATTAATTAATAATGTTTTTCAGAACCTCTCCTTCCATAAAAGGCATGGAGTTTGAATCAAATATCAAAATGTAACCCTACACATTTTGCTGGAAAAAGCTCAGTTTTGTTCTAAGCACTTGAATGTAGCTGGTTAAGTTTTCCATTCTATATTTTTGCATTTGATTTAAAAATAAATTCTATTATTACTTATTTTGAAAGTTTTCCTGCTTTATTCTGGCAAAGAATAAAAAAAAGTTTCATCCTCACAAGTAACTGGTTTTTAAGTGTCCTGAATAAACTCACCAGCTACAAAGACACAAAAACAATTGTCCAGTTAAATATTTCTAATGTATTAGAAAGGAAATACTTTTTCCAATCTTTTAGCACCTTGACAACAATAGAATTGAAAAACAAAATTCCAGCCTCATCTGTTGTGATTATTGGCAATTCTCATTTTCCGTGTCACTAAAACCCGTAAGCAATTAGGATAATTCTGCTACTACTGTATTTTTTTAAAATGTGTAAGATGAAAAATGCTTGACCACGCCAGATTTATTTTCTTAAAAATATCATAGCATTTCTTCTTGTAGCTTTTTCAAGAGAAAATTAACACAATATATATTAATGAAAAATACCAACTATGAGGATCATGGACAAATATGTTTATAACATTAGTTAGTTCTCCCATTTCTAAAAAGTTTTCCAATAAACTTTTTGCTTACTCCACTTATGTATGAAATATACTTTCCCCTGTTTCCAACTGACAGATAGGTGCTCCTAAATACAATTATCATTGTGTATTTTGTCTTCACAATTATATTAATTTTCCAAACAAAGATAATACTGCCAGAGCACATAAGATTAATTTTACTGTTAAGTTATTAGTCACTACTTTGTGCTCATTCTAAAAAAAGGCAGGAAGCATTAATCTGAGCGTATCACATGGGATTGTTGTTCATCTTAAGGAAAGGTTAAAAGAAGCTTTTTATTTCAGTAGGGGCATTAACATAAACAAAATATAAACACACTTACAGCAACGCCAACAAACTATAAAATCCTGGTTTTTAATTCAGGCTGTGAACAACTGAGAGCCATTTCTCATCATTCCTGAATGTGCTGTGTTGTAGAAAGAGTCTAACAAGGATTAAAAAGGCCATCCTGTGCATGCACTTTGCTAAATCACTGCATGCCTTTCTAGGTTGACTGTACTGTCTGAACAAGTTCTTTCTGTTTGCATGTAAGAAATAGCTGGCTCAAACAATTCATCTGATCAGTGAGGCTCAGCCAGAGAGTGTGCCAGCCCAACTACATGCAGTGTAATACTCTTTCCATGAATGACAGTTTAAAAGGACTTTCTTGCTTGAATGGTCCTCCATAGGATGTGGAAATAGGCTCAGCTAGGGAAGGGAGGTAGGGAGGGTAGGAAAACAGCACCAAACATCACTGTTTAAGTCCTACTGGCTACCTGTCTTTTACTACAGTGCAAGCAGGCATTTACAGTAAATTAATATAAACTCATCTGTCAAAAAGCTCTTTATTCTGTATCTGTTACAAAACAGTTATCTGAAAAGGGCAGGAGGCCAATGAAATTGCACAATGGCAACAGGACAGTGAAAGAAATGCACTTGGGGGCATCCTTGTTTCCTCTTATGAACAGCCATTTCTCATGTGTTCAGCTGTTTTGAAAGATTAAGATGTGGAAATGTCAGAACTGATCTGCTAAATATCATAGCCAAAATGTAGTGTGGATATTAATTATTCCACTAAGGCAGAGAGGAGAAAAAGAGGCATTTTACCACTACTATTGCAGAATCTGTAGATGGACAATGACTTCACACTACAGCTACAATAAGCATACTGTACATATATATATTGGTCCAACTGGATTGAATATATAACAAGTTAAGCTTACTGAGCACTATATTTTAGTATGTTCAAGAGACTCAAGTTATTCACATCAGGATCTGAAACTAATTGCAAACTAATTCAGTTTTATATTTCACCTTGCAGAGGTTATGTGAGTAACAGACATATGAAATAAATGAGGCAATCCTATTTTCTATATGCCAGTTGAAATGAAGACTATTTCACTTACAGATTCCCTGTATTGCTCTGGCAGTGAGCTCACTGCTTGGCTGGAGAGATACTTATCTACAAAAGTAGAAGTTTTACAAGTCTTCCAACCAACTGGCCTCTAACCTGTCTTCATTTGAAAAGACAGAGTAAGCCTGAGGATTGTGAAGCTTATACACAGAAAGCAGCTTTCAAAGTATTTACAGGGCATGTACAAAGCTGGCAGCTGTAATGTGAATTCCCCATTACTATCCCACTGAATACATTTCTGCTTTCCCACTGGAATCTCTTCTTGGTGACAAATGACTCATTCTTCATGCTTACTCAGTTCTGACCTCACCTGAACACATCAATTGCACCAAATGCTGCAAAGCTTTCCTAGTTTTGTGATGTGGTCAAATTTCAGACAGCTCAACTGTCTTCACTTAAAAGAAGAGGTGATGATGTTCCAGAGACCTCAAAGGCAAGATGCTTTACCCAGCAAGACATCCTGCCCTTGGTGTAAGTGCATTGTGATTTGCCCATTCTCTGAATTATGCTGCCTCTTGTGTGCCTGTTTTTATAATCTGACAATTGTGCAAGGTGATCTGGATATTATTTCATGACATTTTTGTGAGGTTTTTTCTTCAGTTTATAGAGGATGGGGTTTTTTTTTCAATCTGTGTAGTGCTGAAATTTCTGTTCCAGGTTGTAAAAAAGATACACATGTGCATAATATTCTTACCCTGTCAGCATCAATGAGGCATACTGTACCTGGCCTTTCCAGACATACAGAGAAGAGTAATTACCTAGAAAACATTTGCTAAGGAAATTTCCATAGCTTTTTATTACTCTTCCTTTCCATAGTCAGATGCCGGACATGTATGAGACTTACATTTGGGGAAGAGATGTTATAGCAGCCCAGGGCTTAAAAAATTCATGGAAAAAATCAAAGCAATCTCTGGATGTGATAGCTGGCAAGGAGGTAAAGAGGTTCATGTTGTCATTACATGATATCTTAGGACTTCCACAGTCCTCAGGTTGTAGGAGATGAGCTTCCTGTGGGCTATTATTAGATGCTTCATTAAAATAAAAGTATCCCTTTTTTTTTGGTTTGGTTTTTTTTTGTTTTTGTTTTTGTTTTTTTTTTTTTTTTTTTCTTTTGTGATTGATACTGCTTAAAGAGTAGAAATCTCAGTTTTTCCATGTGTGTGATCTGCCAACAATCACACAAGCCCACACTAGCTGCTCTGGTCACTGTAGACATCTCAGGAGGTTGCTGGGTCCAGATGGCTCAGTTTATCACAGCACACTACTGAGTCTCTTAAAGGAGCTGCAAACCATCTGGGTAGATCTAAAGCCAAAAGCAAATATGCTGGATCCTATGGAAACAGGTCTCTTGTTTACTGCCCTCATAGTCTTTATTATCTACCTGCTCCTCTGACTGGGGCACAGACGAGAAACTTCAGGGGAGGTGCAATTAGTGGACCTTAGTGAAATATAAATGCCTACTATTATTCCTCTTCTTATTTCAGTAATTCTCTTTCTATTAATCACTTTTGATGACTGATTAAAGGAGAACACAGTAAAAGAACATATGTGGGACTAGTCTCTCCCTTTCATGGAGTCCAGAACATTTCCAACTTTGTGCAAGCTCAATAAGTGTAAGTAGTTGATGTTTTCTTGGGTGTATGCATACATATACATCTTACAAATCAAAAAGACAATAAGAGTACTAAATTAACATCATCACTTACTGTTTAATTTTTGCAGCATGTTGGCTACTTCCTCAAAAATGCTAGAGCCTGGACAGCTGCATTATTCTCAAGCATAACCAGAAAGCCTATTAAGGCAATCTCACCTGTGCTAGAATCACAAGCAGCACGGTTTAAATACACATGCAAGTAGCTTCAAAATTTTGTAAATCACTTTACGTATCTTTAAACTCTACCTTCTCACAATTTAAGTAGCTAGGAAGTGTGTGATCAATCATTCTAACATATAATTTTATTCACCATTGCATGAAATGCACAGCACAGGCCCACGTGATTGCACATGTGAATCGCAGCATTTACACCGCCTGGGGCACAGGAACACCAAGGAGCAGTCCAGGCCCAGCTGATTAAGCTGTAGTGCAAAACAACACATCAGTACTCAGCAGACAGAGGTGTGACAGCCAACAGAGGTTTATTGGACCAAGGAACACAACACTGTAATTTACTTCTTTAATACGTGTCACGTTCTCTCCTATGTTTCCCCTTACAGAGTGAAATATGTAGGTAAGAGATTGCTGCAGTTTTATGTGTTATGTCCCTCCAAAATTAAAGAGTAACAAACTGTCTTTATTAGCCAGTACATTTGGTATAGTGCAATAAATCACTGGAGGTGCAGGTGAGCATCTAGTGGTTTAAAGAGTCAAGAAAAACTAAAAGACTTCATGTATCTGCTGAAAGCGATTTTAGAGTTACAGCACAGCTAGACAAAATACTGCACTTCCTAGCCCTGCTTGTTTCTAGTCACTATTTATTGCTTGTTTCTAGTCACTATTTTTTTTGCTTATTGACAGGAAAGCCACAGTTTATAGAGCTTGGCTTAGAGCAGGTATTTACAGTTTTTTTTTTAATTCCCCAAGCATAGTAATATGGACCCAAACTATTTTTTGTACCTGCTTTTCTTTCAAAACTGAAATTTGTGGCCTTATTTCAGAAGACCTAAGTACTGGTCACAGAGAATTCTAAAAAAAAAAAAAAAACCGACCTTTGCTTGTTTATGAAGCAAACACGTGTAAGACTGATGAAATTATTAATGTCACAGTGCTAACTTTCTTCTCATAAATATAGTTTAACAGTGCTGACATTGCAATTACAGTCAAATGTTCCGGCTCTTTGCTTATTTGCTCAATCTGTCAGCCCACCATGGGGGGAGACAAACTGTGGTAAGCATTTGACAAAGCACAAAAGAGATATAAGACTATTCTGATTAAATCTTGGTGAAAGATTAAATGACTCTGAATACTTTCCAGATTTTTTAGATATGACATTTTTAACCAATACTACTAAAATATTCTGCTCACCACAGGTTTAAAAACATCTAGGGTAAAAGTGGTGTGTGTGGCTCACAGACTGGTTGGTTGCTGTGTTTCAGAATCAAGAGATTATTTGCTGTATTGATATTATTTGTCTCAGTGATGTGAATCATGTATTTTACTGGATCAAAACCTATATGTAGCTCATCCATACTCAGACATCTAATCCCAAATGAATGACGCCTCTGACAAAACTTTCTCACTGACATTAGAGCAAGAACATCACAGATTTGACTCTATATCTGACAAAAAAAAGAGTATTAAACAAATTTTGAATTTAGTCATGCATGTAAGAGGACTATAGCTCAGGCAAATTTCAAATAGACTAACTCCATACATTTCAGAGTCAGACGATTATTAAAACAGAGAGTTGTAATTTTCATGACTTTAAATGTGTGGTAAGATTTCTACTAACTTCAGCTGTGCAGGAGTAGGTCCTTACAGATTTTGGCACATAATCATAGAAACAGATTATGTGAAACATGTGAGCTAAAACTACTTGTTTACATTCCTACGGGTGATTAAAGGTCTTGACTTCTCAATACAAAAGCATAAAAGAAATGGAAGACAAACTTCTCATGGCTTTTACTGGGAATCCATTTAACTTTGGCATTAAATTAGCTAAAGATACTATTTCTTTTTTCTAGCACATATTTTATTCATATACTGAACTATAAAAAATATTGGTCTACTTGTCGTCAAAATATAGAAAAAATCATGTAAAATTTAAAGCTTCTTACTTAAAAAATTGTAAGCGATGACACCAAATTTAGGAGCATTAGGAAACTGAGGTTCCCATTCTAGATTTATATTCTACATTTATAATGCAAAACAGATACTCAAATCTGTTCATCTAGACCGGTTTTGTATCAGCTGAGGACATGGCCTTAAATTTCCATTTTACTAAGACTTTTTTTCTTTTTCAGACTGATATTTTTGTAAAAGGCCCAAATAGGCTGGGCCTTTCATTTACAATTGATGAGACACATATTGAAACTGAAACACATAAATGACACACTTCAGAAATCTCTAATAGATGTATGTTTATCTTCAGCGTGAATTAGAGTATTGTATTTGCTTTCTCTTTCATTAGATCTGAAGGCTGAAAAAAGTCTCATATGTTCACTATGAAAACATTTTGATTTATGATTTGCCAGATTTTAGTGATGACTTCTTTCAAAAGAGAGAGGAATCTTCTGTATGGGTTTCACAAAATATTTAGATAGCACAGAACAAAAACGAAACCTGCAAAAATGCAATTCTCAAAGTTTACAGAAATAAATTAAATTGAAAAAAAATATTTAAAAGCTATTCTGTTAGTATTCTGCTTTTACATGCACCACAGGCATCCATTAAATTATAGGAAATGGTGATCTGGGAAAAACATAGAAAGTGGAGACCTTTTTGTTAACGTTATTATGGTTAGGTAATATGGAATGACAACTGTTATTGCTTGCAACTCCCTATGCATTTTTTTCAAATTTGCAATAGGTGAATTTTTTTGTTTAATTTTTTTATATATTAAAAAAAAAATACACAATTATCTACTTTTCAGATGTGAGAAATAAACAAGCCAGTAGTGATTTTTAAGTCCACCTTCCAGCAAATACTTAAAATACACATAAGTTCAGCAGAGCAAGTAATCTCAATCAAAGTCAACGTGTTTGGCAGAGCTGTGTGTAAAATGACAACCTTACAAGAGATCGTGTAAATTTACTGCCCAATCCTGACCTTAATACTTTCAGTAGTAAAACTCCAGCTGATACCAGTAAGAGCAGAATCAGGCCCCTGCAGCTTAGGTTTCTAAGGTTTTCTCCCCCTTCCTTCCCCCTCCTTCTACAACAGCTTGAATTCCTGTATTCTGATTAAGATAGATGGAGTATTTGCATCCTATCCATATTCATAATCCTCCTTTTCAGTGT
Organism: Rhipidura dahli; assembly: GCA_013399225.1. Classification (NCBI taxonomy): domain Eukaryota; kingdom Metazoa; phylum Chordata; class Aves; order Passeriformes; family Rhipiduridae; genus Rhipidura; species Rhipidura dahli. Next base: position 103,264 of record VXAC01008315.1, on the reverse strand, counting down.
CAACCCAAAATACCGCATTTGTTGCCCAGGCAGACACATGCAATGTCTTCAGAAGGTTTTGCATAGAGGGATAAGGACACATCCCTTTTCAAATTTTGCAGAATAGGTGGCCACTAGGTGAATTCATGCTGTTAAAGTGCTAAAAGACCAGAACAAAAAAACATGTCTTTTGTGTGTGACAGAAACTGTAATTAATGATTTCTCCCTTTTTTTGCTAAAGAGAAAAGGGAGATGTGCTGTTGACAGGCATTTTATTAATGGTTTCTACCATCTTAGTATACATAAAAGGCATTATTGGTTGCAGAGCTAGTTTAAAAGATTTTTGTTTTTTTTAGGAAATGTTGAAGATATTTCATGGATGAAAAATGAAGGCAATCTGTCCACTGCCACTGAAAGTTTGGGCTTCAATAATAAAATTGAAACTATTGTGACAGCTTCCATTGAATCCTTTAACCATTTGCCTCCTGCTGGCACAATCAATGATGGCATCTGCAGGAACATGGTCACCCTTACCTAGTTTCTCTCTTATTTCAGCAACAAAACCTGTCAATACCATGTCTCACGGCTGCTTTTCTAAGATTTATCAACCATCTAGGTGATGGCACTTATTTTAGTGACTGTTGGTCTGTTGTTGTATTTGGAACCAATAGGAGATACATTCAGCCTGGCACACAAGAAATTAGACATGCATTTTCCAGTTTCAACAATGGCAGCTGACTGCCTAATCCGGAGGCCAGAGCAGTGATGATTTCGACTTCGCCTCACAACGAAATTAAAGTGAATGAGAATAACACAATGTTACATTAGTTTCTTAACTATATTAAGTAGAAGAATGTGACAATCCTGTGTGCAATTCTTGAATTTGCTCTCACATTGAAATATGCCAAGCGAAAATCCTAATTCCGTATAAATGAGAGGCGGCAGCTTGACTGTTCCGATAGCGCTATGCTCATTTACACTGGCTAATGGGCTTCCCATTGCTTATGGACAGACAAGAAAACAGCCATTTATCTAGGTTAGTGCTCCTTCCGCAACACTTTGAGAAAATGTTTTGCTTTGCCACTGATTTGTGAACAACTTAATAACTTCTGTGAAGCAACAAGAAAGCAGACATTTACCACATGCGTTCACAATAATGCAATCAGAAAACTTGTCGGGGAAGGGATTTACAGCAGTTTGTACACACTCTCCAGACAGGAACAACCAAGTAGGAAAAGGTTCTCCCTGCATTTTATTGAAGGGTTGCTGATACCTTCATTTTAAGCACTGGATACTTTTGAGACTACTCGGCTCAGCATGACAACTGACATGGGTGTTAAATACAGCTCTATAGCTAGGTTAATAAAATATCCATCTCTTCTCTAAGCAAATGCGCAAGTCTTCTAATTCAGTTTTCCAAACTTCATTTCTAAATGTCTTGGAAAAATCTATGTTTTGGGAGGCAGCTGGAAATGCACTATTTGCACACTGATCTATACTAGCAGCCATTCATTTTCTCTGGGAATTTTTGTGTAAGCTCCCTTATTGGGAATATGCTAATGGCAACCGCCATGATTACTGATTTTCTTTGAATCATTATTCCTCTGTGGGCAAAGCAATCAGAAAGGGAGAACAGGAGATTTACTTCTTGCTTGTGTGCCTTCTTCAACCATCTGCTCTATCCTGATTCATTTGAATAAGATCTGCAGTTTTAGATTCTTTACTCTGGCATTCTGAAGCATTTTAAAGCTTAAAAGGAGTTAATAGTTATCTATCAGTGTCACAAACGTGGTACTGTGATGCATTCTAAGAGCAAGTTTGCCTTCTAATGGTTTACAGGGCCAGATTAATTTTATTAAAGTAAAAAATTACAATGTTCTTTAACAGCTTCATTATTTCAGACAAGTCTTTTGTGAGCACATTTATTATCTGGAGCGTGGAGTATAAAAGCTGAAAGAAAGGGAACTAATTTATAAAGCAAGAACATTTTAAAAATGGAAATTGTTAGTCTACTCCACCCCATACATGGAAAAAATAGAGGGCAAATTGTGATCAATTCAACGAAGATACAACCTTGTAAAATGCACTGCAGTTACTGAATTCTTGTGCTTGTTCTTTTACCTGGGTGAATTTCTGAAGTACATTTACACAAGGTCGTTTTGATTTTAACAAAGGTGCTATTTAGCTGCATCAAAATGCAATTAAATTGTTCTCTCAAATGAAGTACTGGCCTCATATAACAAGTTTTCCATACACAGTGATAATGATGTGCATGCTTTATATACTTTTTTTTTTTTTTTAGTTTGAAGACAGTTTTCTGATATGTATATATATATACACACACACATATATATATAGCAGGTTAAAAACTCTAGCACTGCTAATTACCAAAAGACCATTTTGTACAACAGAAACAGAAAATAAGCAAGAAGACATCGTAGCAAGACAGAATTAAGCACAGATGAATGATAGAGGCAGCATTCAGAGAATTGTAGTGAATACTCAAGTGCAGTCTTTTCACGGGCAAGTAACCTCTGAAATGTTACGAAAAATTAGTGTTTGGGAATCAAAAACCTTTTTCTACACTTACTTCAGAAATACTGTTATGATGAACACAAGAAGAGTCTCTCTGATCAGTCCTGCAAATTATTTCATAATGTATAAAATAAATTTCATAATGTATAAAATGTATAAAAAAGGAGACCCTTCTACAAAACTAGAGTGTCTTTAGACTAGCACACAATGATCTCCAAACCACAAGATGACCCATTTTGTTACTTTTGGAACCAGAAACTTAAACTACTGCACAATTATTAAAACAGAACAGTTTGTCAATTCCTTTGGTGAGGCCACAGACATTAAAACCTCTGCCTAGCTTTTCTACTATTTTTTTTAAATATCTTTTTCTGGCAGCCCCTGTTGGTTAGCATTCAGCTTTCTCCTTATCTTTTTAAAAATAGAAAGACAGTACAAAAGACTGAAATGGCAGAACCCTCCCAGCTAGAATTAGTTATGGGGAGCCACTTTCTATCAACTAATTTCAGGTCCTTTCAGAGCTCTCAGAGTTGCAACTTGTGTGAAGAAAGAGTAGTTATTTCAGAAAGGGTTTGCTTGTTCTCATTTAAACAAAGTGAACTTAAAAATGCACTTTATGTTTGCTTTTAATTAGAGGTGCAACTAAACTAAACCATAAATTACAAAACTCAGTGTATTTGTGAATTGGTTATCCTAGAGATCAGCAGCACTTTCTTTGGGTTTAAAGATGCATCGATCTTTGAAATTTCTTATCCCATAGCTCACTAGAGGACTGGAAACCCACTTTTATTTTTTATGGTGTTTTTCCCAATTAATGTCAATGTGTTTCCATGAATTTCAAGGATTGGTCTCAACCTTATTTTTACTTTGATGTATTGTACTAAGCAAGCAGTTCTGAGGAACATTAATAAAAATAGAAAAACAGAATTCTATCATAATTCATAAGGCAAAATTTTTAACACCAAATTAATGATAGGTAAGTAGCCAATGAAATAGAGAGAAGTCACAGAAACATGAAAATTGTATATCTTTATAACAACACAGACAATTCAATATTTTGCTGACCAGGTGTACTACACATAAAACACATAGTACAATATTAAGTCCTTTTAGCTGAGAAACATTTTCTCTTGTCTTACAACTGTATTTCTCTTTCCCTAATGAAAGCATTCTTACTGCTACACCTTTGTGCAATGCAGCTTGCTTATTTCATGGTTAAAGCCACTTACCACATGAAGCTCTGGGTCTAAGTACACAGCCTCACAAAGCAGTAGGAATATTTTAATCTCCTCCTCAATGTGTCTCTGTGATCTTAAATATTTTTAGGCCCTTTTCCTACTACAAAAACCACCCAGCAACCTGATTACCTATCCAAGCAAGGAGTTCAGAAAAACAGAGAATCAATTGCTAACCTCTCTTGGAAAGCTGAGGGGAAAGCAGGGCAGGTAGCGTGTTCATTCTTGACAGAGAATTGCAGAATATCTCCAATTGAAAGGTAGAGTAATAACAGTAGTTAATAGGTCCAACCACTCTCATATTAACAGCCTGCAAATCCAGACCAGGAAGGCCTACCAATTACATTTACTCCTGTTAAAAATACCACATCTTCCCTTCTGCAAAGACAACTGTACAGAGTTCAGCCTGGGGTACCTGGGGGGAAATGCAAAATGCTCTGTGTTAGCTCTCCATAGGCTGCCTTACAACAAAGTCCGTTTATGGCAAACTTGCAGCCCTTGTTAAAATACTCAGCTCATGAATACACCATTTGTTGTAGGCACTTTACATAATCCTAATCACAATAATGCTTGAGAGCATCAAGATCTTTACAGTTATTAACTCAAGCATATGAAATGCCAGTGGAAAAGATGAGACTTATATTTTTCATCCAATTTTGCTGCTTCTCTATTGTATAATTTACCTAAACAAAACAAAACCAAACCAACTCAACAGAAGAAAAAAAAAAAGAGAAAAATTGTGAGACTAGACTTGAGCTGTTAGTGAACCATGCTGAACCTCAGAATTTCTTGTAAGCAGTAGACAGGTACTAGCAAAATATTCTTACTACAAATTCTCTCTCTTGAATTCAAGATATATGAAGAAGATTTTCCATTGATTAATAATGCAAAAATTACAAAAGAATAAAACAAAAAACACACCACAAGAAACTACAAATTATCTTGAAATTCACAAATGAGACCTAGATATACTTGTTTTATTAATATTTCTATACGTGTATTTTGACAATGTCAAATAATGTCCTTATGCACCATTTAAAATCGTATGTACTAGTTTATGTTTTCCAGTGTATTTTTTAACACTCAGATTTTAAGATAACACCACCATGCATAAACATTGTAATAATTCAACTTCATGTAAGTTTTCTTTCATTGTTGAGAGCTAATATATACAGACTGTCAAGTCACTAGTATAGCTGCATTTCTGTTTCTTTTCAGAATGCACTGTATTTCTCAACTGTGCCATAAAATGAAAAAAGAATTTCCTTTCATTTGCATATGATGTTATTTGGAACTGTTAATCTATCATGTAGACACAGTCAAATGCACCTTGTAATTAACACAAACTCAATTCACTGCACTTAGGTAGGATGCTGGTTGATGCACACACAAGACAATTGTTCATACAGCCTGCTCTGGAAGTTGAAAGCCATTCATTTAATGCATACAACAAACCTAATGTGATTTGTAAAGAGGCAGGTTTTTTAAATAACCTGAAGAATGGAAAGGGGTGGGGGGAAGAAAGAAAAATAAAATTCTTGGCTCACAATGCTTCAAAACAGATGTTTCCCAGACAACAAATTGTACATATATTTTTGTATTAAAAGTGATGGACTGGTAACAAATATAAGACTTAATTCAAAATCTTTCAAATGGTTTCATAATTTTGGTCCACTTCCAGGTAAGATTAAAATTTTCTCAGACTGTATTTTGGGGAACTGAAGGAACCAAAATCTGGTCATTTTTCTGACAATGGATAAAATTTCCGAATGATATACATATATATTATCCTCTCAAATATCCGCCAGCTCTGAGATTTTCTGATTTATGCATCTCCAAGGATGCTTCCACAGAATTCGTTTGTAATATCATCACATTCCAAGAAACTCTTGCAGTAATTCATTTAAGTTGAATTGATGGACGTTATACCTTTGTGTACGTTACAAGCTGTCACTGACTGAGAAAGGAAACTCTGACTTTGGGAGTGGCAGAGAGATGTCAGAGTAACCAGCAGCTTGAAAACACCAGATTCAGTGTGTGCATTTGTGACAAACACTTCAGCCCAGAAAGAAAAGGCTGCACAGCACAAACTTGACTAGACTTCTGCCAAAAAGCACAGTCCAGGACAGTGAAGGTAATCACAACTGTCTCTCTTTGACATCAAAATTTAACAAACACCTAGCTATCCCCACAATATATTCTTGCAAATCTCTGTGCTGATTAGGCAAGGGAAAACTCACATCATAAATACTGTTGTTAGCTACGGCACAACTTAAATAAATTAAGTTTAAACAATAAGGAGCAAAGAAGAAGAAACCAAAGAGCTGCAGGAAAACATGACTGAATTAATCATCAGCTATCACTCCTATAGATTAATACAGTGATCAATAAGCTTTCATTAACTACTAAAGAAATTATTTGTATTTTCTTGAGTCATACACTAGTGTAAAAACAAGGACAGGATGAGTTTCGACCAAGCTTTGTATGGGAGTTAATTAAGCTTTTGGAGTAATTGTCCTCTCATAAACCTCAATAGATTTCTCTCAGTTCCTTTCTCAGATACTGAATTCCCTAAGGATTTTAATTTCCTTCTCCAGTTCCTAATTACTGTATCTACTCAGGTTCCAGTTATCTTGTTTTCCCTCTCTGAGTGCTGTTCTACTCTCAGCTCCTAGTGCCTTCTCCTTAGGATCTAGTTTCCCCATTCAAGCTGATTTACCATGTTATTCTGGGTAGTCATTTAGTGAAGGGGGGGAGGTTTGTTGGGATTTTTTAGTTCTTTTGTTTTGGTTAGTTGGTTGGTTTTTGGTTTTGTTTTAGGTTTTTTTTTTTTTTTTAGTTTTGTTTTGTTTTGTAGGTACTGATGAGAATCCGTCACTATTACTAGCAGACCAGATTTTGGGGTAAAAATAGAACACTATTCTCAGCACTCTGCATTAGCTAGTCTTTTTTTCCTTTTTTCTCCCAACATCACTTCAGCAGTATTTCTGTGCTAGCTAGTTTATGCTTTGGGGTTACTTTACTGAGAAATAAGCCCATCTGCTTACAAAATTTTAACAACAACATTACTTTAGGTGGAAATGCACAGATCTAAGATCTGCAGACTGCATTCACATATAAAACTACAGCCTAATTTATCTTTCTCCAGAAGGACTTGAATGCTTCTTCCAAAACAAAAAGACCAAATTCAACAACAAACAAAACACAAAAAAAAAAAAAAAAAAAAAAAAAAAAAAAAAAAAAAGAAAAAAAAAAAAAAAAAAAAAAAAAAAAAAAAAAAAAAAAAAAAAAAAAAAAAGAGAAAGAAAAAAAAACCTGTCCAGCTACACTGTAATTTCTTTTCAAGAATGGTACGATTTCTATCATCTTGTCTCAAAACTAAGAGGTTTTTTTTCTTGTTGGCTAAGAAAGTTTAACTTTTTATGTAGTCTCACTCAAAATCATCCCAGCAAACACTGCTTATGGAATAAAAGAACACCGTACATTTTATGGTACAAAAATCAAAGGTTGCTCTTCCTGCTACTGGTTTTACTCAGCAGTAAAGAGAAAACCTTGCAAGTGTTGTTTACACAGTACTAAATCCTTGTAAAGTCATACTGAAACAAGTCTGCTATCTGACCTAGCCCTTAGGGCTACTTAAACACCTGTGGATTTATAGAGTTCAGATGTCTACAAGGTCTGTGCTGAAGTTCATTTCCAAACCTGTGCCCCATGTGAAGTCTTTTGTTGGCACAGTTAAGCCATTACTACTTGTTTCTGGTTTGTAAGGCAATCACATTATGAAACAGAAAGAGCTCAGAATTAAGAAAACTTACCTTTATACACACACTGTAAATGTACATAACAGCTAAAAGCTCAACATATAAGTTTTATTGGCAAAAGCTTAGCTTCACTAAGATCAAAACAACACAGGGAAAGAGAGGAGTTATCCTCATCTGTACATGTATAACTGATTCTCCAGCAGGACCTATACATGTGAAATACATATCAGACCATCAAGTTCAGTTAGAGTATGCTTTATTCTAAGAGAGTAAGCATTATGGTAGAAAACACAAAAAACTTTTCTTCCCACTCTTAGAAAATACACTCTCATGTACCCCAGACATTAAAAATAGCATAATATAAGTCAGAGGATGAATAGAATAGAACATGTTCTAAACTTTAGGATTGGTTCTTATTCTGTGACTCAATGACACTCATTTTCTTTAGATACTTTATTACTGAATGTATGCTTGTCATAAGATAAAAATAATGATGTCTGTGTGTTTTGAGTGTGTTTCTTATAACTCTGTCTACCACAAGAGGTAAATGTCAGGTTTTCTACAAGGTCTCCTAAAGGTTTCAGAAACACAAAGCCTCACTTGGATGGTGCAGAATGGAAGCAACTCTGGAAGCCTGCACTGCCCCAGGACTCATAGGAGCATTTGGCCCACTTCAGCTGCAATGTGCATTGAACACTCATGGGTTTATTAAGATTTCACAATCCTTACTTTTTCTCAGAACCTTAGTTCTTAAAATATCACATCAGGAAAAATTTTAAAATACTATCCTAGTATATTCTAAAAGTTAATAAAAATGAAAGCAAATAATTATTAAAGAAAAGAAACACAGGTTTTTTTTTTTTTCTTTTTTTTCTTCCTCTCTGGTTCTGTAATTTTATGATTTTTAAACCAATCTCATAATGCATAAATGTGTCACCTTAATTTGCTAACGCTGGGACTAGTAAGATTGCTTCATGGAGCTCTGAGCAAGTGCACGCTGAGAAAGAGCTTCAGGAAAGTGTGCAGTAGGTGATCTTTTTTTATTATTTTTCTTTTTTAACTGCTAATCTAGCATCACTACACAAAAGAGAGCAAAAGCTGCAATTGTATTACTGTCATCCCATCTCCCTGTGATGGCTTTAGGCAGGTTTGTGCTGCCAATAAGGAGCAGTGAACAGGGGCTGCACATCACTATGCCAAAGCTGGCTCTTGCACAGGGGGGACAAAGGACACATTCCTGTTTCTATTTCCTGTTCAGTGGTGCACTACCGTGGGGCAGCACACACACCTTCTCATCTGAGCTGCTATTGCAGCTGTTTAGAGTTCATGTTTGCACCTTGATGAATTAAGAGTTACATAAATGCTAAATGCCCTTAAAATGAGACTCACAAAAAACTCAGAACCACTGTGAAATGCAAATTCAAAATTAGATCTCTCTCAAAGAGCAGAATAATAAAAACAGCCATCACAATTTACCACTCCTTCCTCTTTTGCATTCTTCTCAGTATGACTTTCAGTTAGGTAGGCATATATAATAAACTACTGCCATGCTTGGCCTCTTGTGGATCTATCCTGTTTACACATTGCTAAATCTTTTTTATTGCTTCTGACAATATGTTGTTTCATACCTTTATATCTGTACTTATATTGGTTATATTGCTGGGTTATCATTGTGGTGGTGAATTACATTAAAAAACCAGTATCTGTTTATCTGATAGGGTTTGGCTCACACAAACCATTACCATAATATTTTTTTGCACCATTTATTTAATATACATTTATACACAGATACATGGTTATTCTGTACCAAACATAGAGCATAATAATTGCCATCAGTGATCCTACTAGGAAAGGAAAACCTGACACTTTCTGGCAAAAGCAAGAGATGACACAGCCAATGCAAATTATTTATCTTGGTTGTTCCCCATGCTGAGTCCTTGAGGTCTGAGGATGAATTAAGTGCCTAGCAACTAACAGATAGTCCCTGCCACCCTTCCTTTCTTTCTCTTTATGTGGAGAATTCAGCCCTCACCAGGAAATATCTCTTATCCCCAGTAAATAAGAAGATCCTCATTTATCACCAATTGCCAATCCATGCAGATCTCTCCATCCAGTCCTACATTAGCCATTCTCAGAAATGCTGACTGCTGTGCACTACATAGGGTAAGTCAAAATATGTGAAAACTGCAAGCAACTCTTATTCACATAACTATTTATACAGCCAAAGGTTATAAAATACCTTTCATCTGACAGCTGCTGGGTAAAAACAAAATGAATATAACTAACCTTCTGTTTGAAATTTTGGGGGAAATTCAGAATTGCCATCCACAGGGTTTTACCAGTGGCAGAAAACCAAGACAGTACAGAGGCAAAGAGATGCAGATCAGCCAAGTCCCACGTATTGAACGTGAGATTCATGCACTTGACAGCCTGAAACTCCCTGTAGGTAAACCTTCATCAAATGCATTTTCTAATCAGTGCAGAGGCTTCCCCGTGCTCCTGCATGTACAAAATCAGTTTTGTCTGTTATCTGGGGTCATGAAGCAGAAGGCAGAAGCCATGGGCTCAAAGTGAAAAAATCCTCATCCTGTGTCACAGGTGTCTCTCTAGGATATCCCTTGGCCCAGACCCAACCTCTGAAATGCCAGAGGAGTAGGGTTAATTCGAGAGCCCTGGGTACCCAAGTCAGGGCTAGTGAGGGCAGTCAGCAACAAGACAGAGGGAATTGTCAAACTGGGATTTGGGATATTAAGGTGGGAATGTAGCAGTAAAAGCTCCACAAAGTCAGTGGAACAGAGACAGACCATTTACTTCACATCTACTTGGCACGAAGCACAAGGAGGCTCCTCGTGGCACTATGGCAAAATGGTTTTACATTGCTGGATGTGATAGCAGTGTGTGGCACTATGGCAAAATGGTTTTACATTGCTGGATGTGAGAGCAGTGTGTGGCCATGGTAGTAGCTACTGAAGGGAAGAGAGGAAAAATGAAGGGTAATGGCTCTGAATTAAGATGAATGGAGCAGCGGACAATTAGCTAGTTCGTCTAAAGAGCAAACAATCATTAAGAGAAGCCTTTCACAATGTAAAACCATTTGTAACAGGGTTGCAGTAAAGAGGACGCCAATTCTGCAAGACTGCAATTGAACTTAATCTTATTCCTAACACGGCTGATTCTCAAAAACTCAGAAAAATAATCAGTTATTTCCTGCCTTCAGTGGAAATGGAGCACTAGATCTTTGATTCAACTTCATTCCTAATATCTGGTTTGCTGGAAAAAAAATGGTCTTCTAAATTATTAGAGTACTTTGATGGAACAATTTGTTTCTACTGTTTGAAATATTTCCTACTGCAATAAACTGCTGAATGTAAATGCTAAAATACAGATTTTCAAAGAGCTCTAGAGATATTTTTAGGTTTTCAAATATTAAGACAAAATGGCATCATTTTGTATCTAAATCTGAATTTTAATGAGAACCTCTATTGATAATCACAGAACATCTATATTTATAGAAGAATGGAATATCATAAATACAGGATTGTGCCACTATCTACATATGTTGCCTTTCTCCATATATACAGAAATCAGACTTTAATTTCTATAGCAATGGAAATATGGCAATTTACACCAGAACTATTAGTCAGAATGCAAAAAATAGATCTAAGCCAATGTGTTGGCTCAGTTTTTAAAAGTTGGATTGAGCTAAATTTTTCTCATGTATGCTTTCATTTCTGCCTCACTGAAGAGAGGCACAACTCTGTGCTCACTCCATAAGGCCTTTATAGAAGGTTCTCAGACTTTTAATGCCATTTATTGTGGTGTTGCAGTACTCATGACTTAGGTCTCACACAGAATTAAAATGGGCAGCAGCAAACCTCAAAAGCCAAATACAAAAAACTCTGATAGAAATTTTGTTAATATGAGTTTTATTTCTAAAGGTTAGTAAAAGTACTGAAAAAAAAAAAAAGACTAGCAAACGTGATTTTTGATTTGTACTCTGTAGCAAAAAGAAATATTATTTTTAACTGTGAGCTTGAAAAGTACCCAAGTTCCCCTAAATAAACATACAATAGCTGCTCTCTTGATGTGGAATTTCTCTAATTTGGTTAAGTCTATAACTAAGTTGTACATATGGGGTACATATTCAGAAGAAGAAAGGTTTATATAGTAATTTGAAAATTTTGGAAATAGAAAAATGATGTGAAAATTGTTAATCCCTTTTCTTAATGCTGTACTCATTTAATCAGACACTTTAAAAGCAGAAAATTTATCCATTAAGTAGTATACCTTCAGGTCTCAAGTGTGAATGTACACAAATAAACATACAAGAAGAGAGTATAATGGACACAGCTGAAATGTTGAAAGCTGGCTTTCTAGGCATACTTCTATAATCATAAGTATTTTGAGATAAATACATACCACTGTTCATTAGCCTTATTTAATAAGTAACATAACAATTAGACAGGCAAAAAAAAATGCCATGTAATAAATCACCAGTATATGTTATTGCATGAGCAATAGAGTAGAATGTAAAAGCAATAAAAATGAAATGTCTTTTTCTCCAAAACATGTGTTACAGAAAATGTAAAAAAAACCCCAGAACTTGCAAAAACCTGGCTCCTCCTTCTCCAAACATACATATAAAAGTACATATTTTTGCCATTTTTCTAAATTGAAGCTTAAAGAGGTTTTGTTTTCTTTTAAACTTTAGTGATTGTGGGAAAAAATTTATACACTGCACAGAGTATTCTTTTAGGTGCATATTTTCTAGCATTGTTATTAATAATAATAATAATAATACAAAAAAGCGTAGCAGATCAAACCAGAAGGAGCCTTGAATATATTTGCTGGGAATTGCCTCAGGCTAAACACCAGGGACATGAAACAAACTGTTCTTATCACCTTTTTCCAAACACAGAGATTTAAATTTACAATGAAAGTGCCAGCACCAGCTGCACTTTAAGAAAGCACCACATGTCTTGATGAGCTCCAAGAAAATGGAAAAAAGCCCAGTTCAAGTTGGAGGTGTCATCTTCCTCTAGTCAGCTGGGTGACACAAAGCTGAAAGCGATGAAGTGCTAATTAGAGGTTGATGAACAGAATCTCAGAGTGGAAACTTGTCGAAATAGCCTCTACTGAATCGTAGACTTATGAGTCTGCCCTTATCTCCCCATACAAAGCACTGACAGAACCAGAAAAAGGCAGTGTGAATCTAAATAGCTATATGGTTAGGTTACATGTTTTATCTCTTACCATATGTCCACTTTATCTAGGGAGTCATTTAAAAATTACCTTATTTTTTTGAAAATGCAGATATGACTTTTTCCTAGTTAGTTCCTTTAGAATGTCTAGACTGTATTGCAGAAGGAGCAATCAAACCTTTTTTTAAAAAAAAAAAAAACAAACCTTTTATAACTAATTAGATAAAGGAAAAAAGTCTTCCAATGCTAAGTGATAATGAGCAAATAGCTGTTTCTTAATCAGAGATATGAATAAAACCACATGAAAGAAAAAAAAAGGAGGAAATGAACTTAAATTTAAAGATCATTCTTAGAAGAGGTGTGAGTTTAAAACTGTTCCTCACTAAAAACAAAGGTGGGGGGAGAGGCTTTAGCTGGCAGGAGAGTTTGGTGCTTTTTTGTTCTTTTTGTATAATAGTAATGTTGAATTGACAGCTTTTTTTAGTGAGTCTCTAGTTCAAATGGAGCCAAAAGCAGAAATGTTTAGCAGTGCTGACAAGCAGGCACAGGCAGGGCGTTTTCACTTCTGGAAGCAGCAGGAGCCACTGCTCACATAGCAGCAGCAGATGCTCCAAGCTGCGCTGGCAGGACGCCGGAAGGTAACACCAGCGTTTGCACAAATGCGTCTCTCTTGCTGTTCCCTGCTCCCCACATCCCCCCTTTCCCCCACCTTACCCACCCACCCTGCCTGCTGCTGTCCTCGCTGAGCCAGGACTCCTCCAGGTCCCGAAGCAGCCAAGCCCTTGCACACGTTACCAGCTTCAGTGGGAGACAAATACGTGCTGAATGCTAAATGCACATTCAAAGGTTCTGTTTGATTCTGGATGCCAAATCCAATTAATAAGAATGAAAATCTGAAGGTGGTGAGGAGGGCTGAAACCCTTCCCACACTGACGCAGCAGCGGGACACTGCAGTGATGATTATGTGCATGTGGGCACTATGCTGGAGACACACCTGTTTGGGCCACCAGTTTGGCACCAGAATATCTTACCTGGAACTTTTTAGAAGCTTTTTCAAATTAGACTGCATCGATACCCAGAAACTAGCTGACTTCATGGAAAATACCTATTTCATATTAACATCAGGATTTTTCTAAACTATACATAGTAAAATAATGTCTTTCTGAACATGATGTAGTTTGTGAGATAAAATATCATCAGGACTAAATTTCATCACTTTCAAAACATCTTTCAGCCCATATGCTAACAAGTCCAGCAAAACTAGACTACACAGAGCTGAAGCATTCACAAAAGCCCAGTCCCTTGTGCCGTGAATTATATTCTTGGGAAGCATTATGCATTTCTGTGCAATGTGTGCCTGCTAATATGATGGGGTTTTTAACATAATCTGATTATACTAAGATATAAAATACCAAAGTTACAGACCTTTGCTGATATCAGCAGAGAAGGAAAAGATGATGAAATCTTCAGAAGTTTAGTCACAACACACAAAAAACACAGCCTTTGCCCTGAAGAGCACACAATTTAAGAACAAAAATCCAGGTCTATGATCATTTCACATAAACAGGGTGTGCTATACAAAATCATACTTTAAATGTTTAATACCTAGTGAGATATGAAGCACATCATATCTTTATCACAGATAAAGATCACATCTTTAATTTCAGTGTTTTGTTCTGTTAGCCTATTGCTTCAGAAACCAAGTTCAGATTAATTGTTGTCTCAAAAAAAAAGAAAGAATCCATGCTGTTTTGAAAATGTCAACTCCCATTAAACCAGCTTTCCAAAATATTGATGTTCATCTGATTTTTCTCTCTTTGATTAGGCTTATATAATTCTGTATTATCTTGGTAGCTTTGATGCCAAACAAGATTAAATTTTCATGTACAGTATATTAAATTCATAATCTGAATTTAAAGAAATCACTTGTAAAACACTCAATCAGTATCTAGAGACACAGCTACTAAATTTACATAATTTACACCACTGACATGCCATTATTTCCTAATTATTTATGGCAAATTATCAATTGCTGGTCAATGCTTGGAATCAGTCACTGTAATTATTTCCCTATGGCCTCTTGTTTAGATGCGACAGAGATGGTTTTATCAGGCCTCAGTAGGACACCAACATACACATTTCCCCTGCAGAGTGATAATATTTTTTGCTGGGATTTTAATTCAGCAGTATTAAAAAAATATTTCTGTTGCAAACTGTACTCTACCATTTCTATTACAAACTTACAGCAGTGTTTTGTACAAAACACTTAAGAGATGATTCTCCAGACAAAAACAACAAAAAACCCTAAACAAAACAAACAAACAGGCAAGCAAACAAAAAACCCCCAAAAAACAAACAAAAAACCCCCCACCAAACCAAAAAAACTCCCACACCAAAACTGATACAGTGGGAGAATCTTATTACCAGTAATGTGATCTTATTGTCCATCCTGTTTTCTTTACATTTTTTTTTTTTACTTAGCACATTTTCATTTTTTCCTTTTGTACATTGTAAAAATGGATGAAATAACAGCTGATTCTGCCCTCATATCTAGATTTCACTTCTACACAAACCAGTCCTAAAGCATGCAAACAAAAATCTGCATTTGAATTCCTAATGATTCCTCCTATTGTCTCACTGCTGCTACAACCTGTCAATCACTGCTGAAAAGTGCTAATCACTCCCAGAAATCCCAGTCTCAGAGACAAAAGTACCAGTCACCACAAAAATAATACCAATTGGTCATGGGTGGAAGGCAAATCTCACTAGGGATCTAAGTGCACAATGGAGTTTATTAAGTCCATTTTGCTATAGTCTAGCTCTGCTAGCAGCATCCGATGGTTTCAGACTTTAATTTCAAAGTCAACTAAAATCCACTAAAGTAACTTATATTCATTAGCTAGGCTTTAACTGAACTGCTGTGAAATCTCTTGGCTGCAAGGGCTTTTAGTAGAAGTGGCAGCTTTCATTTTCAATTTAAGGAAAATAGATCTAGTCAGATGTTAGGTACTTCTTTCTTAATCAGGTTGATTTTTACAGGCACTTAGCTCTTTCCAAAATTGTTTTTTTAACTAATTGTGTACATCTTTGACTAATACTGCCCATGAAAGAATACCTTGCAGTTAATACTCTGTACCTGACCAATTCCCCCGTTACAACATTCAACGTTAGTAGAAAGAAGGAGTAAGAATGAATATATACCATGCATTATAAAGAACTATTGCCTCAGGTTACAGAAACTGCATTTTCTATTAGAAAGGGGAAGGTGGCTAATGCAGTAGACTTGACATCTAAACTGCTGTATCCTAAAACCCACATTTTTTAAGCCTCAGTGCAGATTGCACTGTTTGCATTTAAAACTATAAACACAGACTGTGTTTTCCTGTTACATCAACTAAATACTGAAGTATGTTTGATCTTAATAAACTATAATTAAGCAATATACAGTAATTACCTTTTAGAAATCCCTATAGTGATTATTACCTCTGGAGTAGACTAGAGGAGACTAAGAATGTGCAATAATTGAGTTCTTTCTATTGGTTATATGCATCCTAGTTCCTTTTTCTTAGAGAAGCAAAACATTTTAAATGGGCAAAACTACTTCAATAAGTAAGGTTCTTCTGGCTTCAGGCAGAGACTACTGCAATCATTAACTTTTACCAAAGTTGCTGTTGAGTTACATTTATGAATTTCATTGCAGCAGAAGGACTACCCCTGAAAAAATGATAATGTTTACATTAAAATAGGTTTGCAGAGAGGCAAATTGTATATGGCTTTGGGCAATGTGTGCCTGCCTGCTTGGGATAGCTGGATTTCAGTAGTTACAGCATGCAATTCTGAGCACTGCTTGCTTCAACAGGAACCCACAGCTCCCAGCCTTAGAGCATTTTGTAGCACACTTAGTGCCCATAGTGCTGAAAAGTAACTTTTTAAACTCAAAACACAACATGTCAAAAGCTTTTTTTGTTCTGTTTTGGTTTTTTGTTTGTTTTAGTTTGGTTTTTTCTCTTTTAAAACAGTATTTGCAGTTTAGGTGACTTTCTCTTTCTTACAGCTAGAATAAATAGCAAGCCTCAGCACAAAAGCAGGGCCTGCGAAGCAGCATATAACTCCAAAACACAGGTTCATTAATATAATTCTCTTGTGATTACAGGGTCTATTGTTTTGGACTTCTGATTTTGATATAAATAATAATGCAATTCAAGTGACTGCACACATGATGATCCAGGAAGGAAAGCAAGCTTGCACTTGAGATATACTCACTTTGTGATACATGCCACTCTAGGCACATTAATTCAAAAGTACATTAATCCACAGTGCCACCTAGCCACCTGTGTATATTTGGTTTAAATGTGACAAAAAGAAAAGCTTTCTAAACTGTAAAAACTGTTAACCCTCTCCCCATCCCCTCCCCTCCTGTTACTGGATGTAGATGGAGTAGAATAATAATAAAAAAAATAGTCCGATGTGTTTATAGCAACTGTTACTGACCTAAAGGAAACCTGCAAATCTTTGCTACAGCTCTGTGTTACACTGTTATTACTCCAAACAACATAAACTGGGATATTAGCTACACTGAATTAAAATGAAGCATTCTATAAACACCTGCTTTGTTTCACAAAACTTGTTTAACTGAAACATAGAAGCTTTTCCCTTCTATTTTTCCTTCTTTTCAGCTCTAGCCTTAGAACTGAATTAGATTTTGCATTATGTTTGTGTTGCGAGAATGTTCTAAAGCTCCAGCAAGTATCTAATTTATTTTAGGTCTTATTATAGTAAAAATATTAAAGTCAGGCTAACAGATATTAAAATACATCCTCTAAATATACATCTAATAGATATTCTCAACCAGTAATATTCCCACAGCAATTTTAATGCACACCATGAGTACACCAAACCTCTTTGACAGAATGCTCAAAGCACCATGTAGTTCCCAGCTCAAGGTGAGACAGAAATGAGTCGCTTTTAAAACTTCTTCCTCCTTTGACAGAAACTACACAATATTCCCTGACTACCTTTTACAATTTGCATAGGAAAGGAAAGATAGTATGGGAATTGAAATGTCCCCAGTAGCTATCCAAAGGAAAGCCTGAGGCTGGAGTCTGCCTCACCTAGCAAGAAGCAGGGAGCAAAGAACTTTTTCCTCCATGGCATTTGCACCTCTTTCAGGCAGGGCAGAGTTTTGTTGGCCATTAACCTACACAGCATAACTGAGAGTGTAACACAGTGAATTAATCAAAGGCACACTCGGAAGCCCTCCCAAATACACTGGGTTTTAGGAGACAAGCCAAAAACTTTCCCTTTGCAGGCAAGTTGACCCAAGAACTAAGAGAGGTGCCCCAAAAGCCTGGAGAGACCTTTCTGTCCCTATCATGTAGCAGTCCACATCCAGCCTGTTTATATTTTAGCAGTGATAAGATGCATGAACATGATTTCAAGGCAAAAGTTTCATTTAAAACTAATTCCAGTCATCAATAGTTCTTTAGGATCTTGTTAATACCTAACACACAACATTTGCAAGAAACCTTCTCTTTTAAGAGCATCTTTGAGTAAGCTGAATAAGGAAACCCTTCAGGTCCTCATCCCTGTAAAATCGTCCATCAGTCTCTAAATCAGTCTCTCTTTTCTCCACAGCAAATAAATGTCCTGCTGCAGGCACTCAGCCTGACCAGCTTCCCATGCCTTGTCCTCCTTAACAGTATCTTCCAGTATGCCCCAGCTCTATATAAATCAGAAATAATAAATCAAAATATACTGAATACATTGACAAGAATAAAAGGAAATAAAAAAGAGAGACTTAACTGGCAAGAATTAAAAGATAGAAGTAAGAGGACTTAAAAAAAACCCCAAACAAGTAATGATTTGAAGGCAACCCTTTAGCCCCACCTACCTCTATAGGCAACCCTTCAGCCCCACTATATCTGGCTGTCTACCACAGGCTTAATCAATTTAGGGCATGGACTATTTCAAAAGATCCTGCCTGGTTTTGGTGAAAGTAAAAAAAAAAAAAAAAAAAAAAAAAAAAAAAAAAAATAAAGGTTTTTTTTAAANAAAAAAAAAAAAAAAAAAAAATTAAAATTCAGGGTTTCTTTTAAAACCTAATCTCACCCTTCCCAGCAGAGTGCCTGTCCTTTCTCTGTAACTTCAATACTGGTTATTTCCTATCAGAGTAAATGTAGTGTGCAGGACGATGACTGACACCTGATCCAAGACAATGGGGCAAGGACCCAGTGCCCAGCAGCCTTGTGCTTTGACAGGCTTTTTCTCCTGGTGACTGTTAGCCATTGTTTGATAACTACAGACTTCCCTTCCCACAGACCTCTCTGAACTCCGCTGTCTTTGAACGGCGCACGAAATGAGAAGGAAAGTATTTACCAGCCGGTAATTACAAGCCACCCCTCATGTAAAGGTAAATGGTAATGAGGAATGTGCAAAGAATAGCTAGCACTGTCAAAAGACGGGAAAAAAAAAAAAAAAAGCTTGTAAAACGTAAAGCCATACAAATGCCTTATAGACTTATCCGCAGTAACTGTATCAATTAACCATGCTAAAAGCCCTAACTCAGATGGGCACTGCACACAGCATGTCTGCCAGTGTTTTATTATCAAGTCCATTATGATGAGTTCTTGTCCTAGACAAAAGGAGAACAGAAAAAGAATTCAGGCTGACAAATTAGACTTGAAATCAGTTTCATTTACATAACGACTGGAAGTTCATTAATAACAGAGTTTTAATTATTCATGCTCTTGTTTCACTAGATACAGCAGTTTTCCCCCCGCTGTGCTGGATGTCTGGATTAGGTAAAATGAACCATAGCAAACTGATAGACTGCCCAGATTTCTTAAGTTCTTTCCTGCTTTCAAGGAGAGCACTTGGGGGTGGATGAGTAGGAGGGGACAGGGGGATGGGAAGAAAGCCTTTCCTTCAGCTCACGTTACAACATGCCAATGAAGGAGATATTTAAAATCTGCTTTGGGTGTAAACTTTGATTTGATGGAAACTCAGTCGCAAAATCCAAGCCATAAGAAACAGGTGTCAAATTCTGCACTGGTTTTCCAAATTCTAGGTCCTTATTTAGATCAGTAGAATCAGTAATGGAAGTTTGTGTTAGGATACCTGGTGTGAGCAGCGTGTTTCTAGAGAATAACATTCTAGTCTCTCACAAAGAGTTGTTTAACTTCTACACTAAAATCGTGGCAATTTT
Organism: Rhipidura dahli; assembly: GCA_013399225.1. Lineage (NCBI taxonomy): Eukaryota > Metazoa > Chordata > Aves > Passeriformes > Rhipiduridae > Rhipidura > Rhipidura dahli. Next base: position 83,349 of record VXAC01008315.1, on the reverse strand, counting down.
GTAAATTCAGTTTTCTCACATTTCTTCTGTGGGCTTTTGTTTTGTATGCATTTTCTTCTTGGTTAGCTTAATTTTTAATTAGAAAGTGGCATAAAGAAGGTCAGAAGATAATATATTTTCTATAGAAAAAATCTAATTACTAGGATCTTTGTAAAAAATTAATCAAAATGCAGCAATGAATGGGCAACTTTATCTTATAAGGATAAGTTTTTCCCATCACAGCATCTAACAAGGAACTCCCATTGACTTCAACATACCCTGCAGAGAAAGAATAGGACCCGAGGATTTTACAAGACTATTTGCTATTCAGTGAAACCTGAGGGCCCTACTCTCCCGCTGCAGGATGCATGTAATACCCATTGAAATCAATGGGAATTACCCCCATGTCCTGCAGCACAACCAGGCCTCACAGCTACATGTCGTGAACTATGAACACTGGCAGGTGGACAAAGTGAGGGGTAGATCTGACAAATGGCGCTTACTAAAACATGTAAGTTATACTTTGAGATTCTGCTTTTCTCTCGGAGCCTGTAACTAAGGCAGGAGACCACGGGTCTTTGCTTTCAAAACATGAAGTTTTCTGAAAACAAATCAATGAACAGAATTAAAGAAAAGGAGAACAAAAAAA
>VXAC01008315.1:64401-82674 GCA_013399225.1 Rhipidura dahli | reverse complement strand
AAAAAAAAAAAAGAAAAAGAGTGCAGAAATTAAAGCTAATGGGTGATCTCTTAAGCTTTTACTGTTTAGTGCTTGCTTTTTGCTGGAAGAACCAGTAGCTTTTTTTGCCCACCTTCTCTCCATCCTTGAATGCTTTATAATACTTCTAGGGAAAAAAAAAGTGATGGAAGAAATCTTAAGAGGACAGAATAGTAGAGATTCAATAGACATCTGAACCATGTTTCTCTGGTACTCTTTTTGAGTGTTCTGTAATATGTTGCTTATGCAATATGCAATATGGTGGGTAAGGAGGAGAGGTGTTTTCATTTGAATTCAGGTACAAGTATACAGCCACCAAATTTTTGTCAATATGTTGCATCTTCCAATTCTGTTTACTGGCAGGTAGTGTATGTGTCCATAGTAAGTATGATGTCCATAATAAATGTCATTGAATGCTCACAAAGGTTTGTTTGTTTGTCTGTTTGTTTTAATAAAAGCCAATTCTAAACTAAAAGGAACAATACAAAGCTGGAAGTCAGTAAATTCAGACTATGTTACAGCTCTATCACTGTTCCTCATCACATAGCCTATCCCGGGCCAAACCATAAATCCCTCAGTCATGTTGATAGCTAAGGAGTGTATTCATATATAATCATTCATAGGAATTGTTCTGCAGGGCTAGACAAAAATTCTCCGAGTCACTGTTCACCCCTGTAAATAAATAGTGCTCAGACTGGCCTCATATTTTCTGTTCCTCTCCCTGGAAATAAGGAAACAGCATTTCCTTGACTGATTGGTTTACTCCATGAATACATTCCTCAGTCAGGTTAGTGATGAACACAGTAAAAATCTGAAATGAAAAGAGCTGCTAGATTCCTGTTTGAGAAGATTTGGTTGATGTGAACAATTTCCTCTCAGTCTGAGAGTGACAACAGGAACATAATAAAGGCATGAGAGGTGTATGGATGCATTAACCGTGTAATGTGTTTTTGATTGGACTTTATGAGAATAATGTGAGTTTCTTACAGCCAGCTCCAAATTTAGGTTGTTCATAAAGAAACTAGTGCTAACCTGACAGACTTGATAGGGTCTAGTGGAAAAAGAGGTCTGCTTACCACAGAGGTCAAGAGGGACCAAGGTCATTCCAGCCTGCTCTACGAACACATTTCATTTTTATTCTCACCAAGTTCCCAAATATATGACGTCTCTCACATTCCTGTGGAAGATCCTATGTTTCCAACCGTTCTTCTAATCTTTTAGGAAACATACCAGGCAGCTCCCACTGCACAGATGGCATGCAGTGTCTGACTGAACCAGCAGACTTGGTGCTGTCTCGATGCCTTTTATTGGCAAGAACTGATTGAGTAGCCCTGATTGATACTCCTAGTAGTAGCTGGACAATCTGCCTTGCTATGTTTAATCCACAGACCATGTGGCTGTTGGAAGACACTTTTTTCAACAGCTTTGTAACAATTTACAAGGGCAGCTTTTTTGAGAAATTATCTTTCCTGGTTTTAACATGCTGCTGTCTCTACATATTCTTTGTCTATCACTGGATTTTCTAAAAAAAACCCCTTCCCCGTAACTCAGTGTGGTTTATTTTCAGTTGCTTTCAAGTTTTAGAATATAAAAAGTGCAAAATCCTAGAAAAAAAACTTAGTGAAAAAGTGTCACTTAGTGAAAAAATATACAGTCACGAAAAAATATGGACAAACATATCAACTCCTTTTCATTGACAAACCACACTGCTGAAAACCCTAACGAGACAGAAGCTTTAAACAACACATTAAGGCAAATTAAACAGACTGAAGGACTCTCAGATTGCTGTTCTGGCCCACATTTTCAGATATTCTGGATCCAAACCTAGTCAAGATTTGACTGTCTAAGACTGTAAGCTTACAAATAGAGCTCTTAATTTATACATTTAAAAAAAGATTAAAATTACCTATCTTTGATCACTTCTTTTTGAATTGTGTGACCTACAGCACACATTTTTGAACTTGTCAGACCTAATAGCTGTCTTTAATTTGTCAAAAACTGAATGCCCTTTGGCCCACTGCACAGTATGTGATGCTGTGAACACACATTTTTCCATAGCTAGAAGGATTATGTACTGCCTCTTCTTTAAGGAGAATACCTAGGTGAAGGGAAAGAGAAAAAAAGAGAGCTAATTTTCAGATCTAACCTTTGTTATCTCCATTTACTACGTTTTACCTGCTCTCACCAGGTAATTTCCATTTACTCACAAGTTTCCCTTTAGCCTTAATAAGGAAATCTTCGAGTCAGGTTTGTGCAGAAGATTAAGACTGTATTAAGATTAAGTCTGAAATGTTCTGCTACCAATTAGCCCTCTAGTATTTCTGTAAGCCTTGAATTTTTGATGCGATCAATGACACCAAGTGGAGCCATCTTCTGTGGAGTGGTTATTAAAGATATAAAAATCAATACAAAGATGATACTTGGAAATCTATATCACAAGATAATGAATCACCATGAGAGTCAGCTAAGAAGGAATGTCAGCAAACCAAACAGAAGGTTTGTGCATAACAAATTATTTGATGCCAGTAGAGTTTAAGCTAAATTTTGCATGAGACAGAAGTCTTCAGGCAACACTTAAGATACATTTGCATGGCAAGGTTTTAATGAGTTGAAGACACAAGAGCAACCGTGCACAGGGCTTTTTGTGCATTAAAGAGAGACAGGGAGAGAGAGATGATTGAGACATATAGGATTAAGACAATAATGCTATAATTTGACTTTAACGACAAAACAGCAGCAAAAACTTTCTCTGTCAGTAATCCTTATTCAATTTCTTTTAAATGAAACATTATTTGCCAGCACCTTAAGTGCTGATTGTTATTGGGGTTGTGTATTGGAGCTTCACGGGATACTCCAAATTTAATTTGAACTAGGGATTGATTTGGTTGGCTTCAAAGCCAGGTTTTCCTTTCCAAAATTGAACTAGTGCATGACTTTGCAAGTTCATTTGGGTTTACTGTCTGACACAATTGTATGAGACTTTACAGCATTTAGGGCACGTTTTGCCCTGCTGATCTCTTGTTCACTCACATGTCCAGACACACACAGAACTATTAAAACAGTCTTGCTGCCCCTCCTGCATTTCACAGGGAAATGCATTCCTCACTAAAAGCTTAAGATTCAAGAGACTCACACAGTTCAAATTCATATTATGTGAAAAACATCATCACTTTAAACTTATAATATACCAAAGAAAAGGTTTTGAAAGCATTTTACTATCATTAGTTTTCCTAGAACTTTTCCAAAATATGAGACCAGCATGTTCTCATTTTACAGATTACTCATTTTACTGAGGTATGAAAAAACCAAACGAACTAACATTAAGATACGACAAGGTCTTAGGTAATTTGATTCTTCTTTAGTTGTGGGACATTTGCCTGCTAATTGCCTATCCTGTCTATTTAAACTGTGAGTTCTTTGGGATACAGCTACATTACTATGACTGAGTCTATATCAGGGTCTCGGAACACTAATGGAATTCAAATTACTGATATTAATAAAAATCAGATAATAGTATCCCTTGGGAAGGCTAGAAGATCCAGAATGACAACAGGTTCTCTAATGCATTTTATTCTTCTGTAGCTACAAAGCCAGTAAAACTCTAAAATTTACACAGCTTTACCCCCGGGTTTTTTTTGGTTTTTTTTATAAACTACATATATTCCTTTTTTAAACTCCATATTCCCTTTCAAGTGATGTTGTTCTTATTCAGTAGGATTAGGACACTTTAAACACACCTATTGCCGTACAACAAATCCTCTGTTTCCCTGTTTTTCCTAGGCACACATAGCTTTCACATTTGCAGCCAGTAAGGAGCAAGTGCCTGCAGATAATCATAATCTCAGCACACAATCACAGCTTATTGTGCTTTTAACAGGACACTATATGCAAGCCCGTCATTCTCTGTTAATCAGTAACTGTTGTTAGACAGCCACTAGATTTTTATTTAATTGTTTTGGTGTGCAATTTCTCACCTATGCAAAACCCCTTCTCTACTTCAAATCCAAAGACTAACAGGCAACAGCAGTTCAGATCCTCACCAGGGTAATATGCATACCTCCTAAGGTTGCATCAATTGAGGATCGGCCCTTTGTCCTGAAAGCAAGAATAACACTGAAACATTAGAGCAACTCTACTGCTGCCTGCTAGAGGCAGCTGGCAAGTTAGTGAATCAGCCATCCCGTTGTATAGCAAAGCTACTTCAAAACTAAATAGACAAATAAAGAGCAGCCATGACATTCTTCGTGCAGTTTTCACCAGCCATTGCAGTTTTGACTTAATTTGTTTCCCTGCCTCTTTGCATCTTGAGTCTTTGAAGGCAAATGAACCAGTCGGTGTCATAAAACAAGGGGAACTAGAACAGCCTTCAGTAATAACAAACACTAAGAGAAAAAGCAGATCTTTTGCAGGCAACATTTCACATGGCTCAAAACGTCTTTGCCGCAGTTTAAATTCTGCAGCCTTGTGATTGTTCTGACACCTCTTTATTGTTCCTTTTAAGTGCAAATGCCTAGGTAGCATCACTATAAATGAAACAGTAGTGTTCACAGATTGCATTCAACGGCTGTTAGAGCTTCCTCTCCTTCATCTGCACAATTTGCATCTATTACAGGCTCAGGAATATAGCTTTTGCTGCTTCTCAGTGGCCTCAGAAGGGCACAAGAACCCCCCCGCAAAAGAACGGCTGATCTTTAAAGCCCTTCCTAGAGGCAGCCCCTCTATGCTGCTTACTGAAGGATGGGAGGAGGGGAAGAGGCTGCTACTGTGAAGACTTTGAAGGGCACCACTATGATGTGCATGCAATGCAAGTTCTCTGAATGATCCTGCCTTGTGATACCCACCACAAAATTTAAGGTGTTTAACACGAATTGCTAATAAAGATGCAGAGCCCTAGCCTGAGCACAGGCATCCAGGGCCTCCTGAGCGTGGCTCAGAGGGGTTTTGTACAGTGATTTGTACAAAATCACTGTCTCTGGGGTGCAAAAAAGAGGTGGGCGAATACATTTTGTACCTGTGAAATTCGCTTTTCTTTCACAGCACAACAGGGAAAAAGAATGTGTAGAGAACAACCTCTCTTCATTCCCTAATATCAGTTATGTGCTGAGACAGATTCTTTTTAACAAAATTAACCAGTATGCCCTGAGCTAAAACCCTGTCTGGAAGCTGGGCAGTGTTTTCATGCAAAATAAGACACAATGCAGGAGGTCCTGTGTGTTTGCTTTCAGGTTGCTGAAACCAAGAGAGGACAACCACATTTAATAAATCAAACATAGAAAGTCCAGGAGCTGCCTATTTTTTATTTCTGAGAAAATAATATTTTGATGATTTGACTGCTCTTCTTGGATATGTAAAGAAAGCTTTGCAGATGAGATTCAGAGCCTTTGTCTCTTTCAGGGAAATGTTTGTAGTAATTGACAGGTGTAGTCTGAGGTGGCACATTCCAGAAATGAAAGTTTTAAAAATGTGAGTTGTTTAGGGAAGAAACTTATGGTATTTATGTTTAGTCCTTGAGTAGACCTAATTTAGGAGCTTTAGGTGTGGTACCAATTATAACCAGGCTAGAGGTGATTGTGCACTCAATGTGGTTTTATTCTTGTTATTATAACTGTGTAGTTATTAACCACACAAGTCCAACATTTCAACAGAGTTACACTACAGCATGTGATGCCACTGATGTTCAGGTAGTACACACAATTATTGTCCTTTCTGTCATGAGACTCCACTATTGCAATATTCACATCAAATGAAAGCAAAAAAATCCTACTTCTGTTATTATTGTTATTTTTCTTCATTGTGTCTCTCAGGAATCAGAAGATAAGCCAAAGCCAGGAGATGGGAATTCATTTTACTAGGCCACCCTGGTGATCAACTAAAACAATAAGTTACCACACACTTTATCTCTGTGACAATGCAATGGGATTATATTATTTTATCTTGTTTTACTAGCGAGGCATAATTGTACACAGCCTCTCCATGGAGTACAAAAAGAACTGAGACTGGAAATTTGAAAAAAAGGAGATAGGTGCATGGAAATACATTTTCTTCAGCTCTGATCAATAAAATGAAAATCTGAAGAATCACTGACACAACATTTTTCATATTCTCATTCTTTTTCGAGATAGAGAACATATTTCACTTGCAGAATTGGACTATTACAAACGCAGTTGGAGTCTGCATTATCTGTCCTTTGGATCCCAATCATCGGCTTAAAATCTTTGTCTTTGTCATAGTTTTTTCATTTAAAAGAAAAGAATTAGGTAAAATCTCTTCAATGACCATAAGAATTTATAAGCAAATACTTCATTTGCATGTCCAGCTTCCACAGAATACATAGTAAATCTCTCTTCAAACACATAATAGATACATTTTCATGAAGACAGATACTTGTTTCATATAATATTTTGTTCAATAGTTTAAAAAGAAGAGATTTTGTCAAATAACCTGCAACAAAATCTTGGAAAAGCACCGACTAAGCACCGACTACCTACCTTTCTATTTTAAAAAGGTATTTTTCTATCGCTGCCTAAACACCTTGCAGCATGACTTCAGTGTCCCACTACAGTACACTATCAAGTGTGGTGCTATTATTCTCCTATAAACTCAAATCAAAGACACAGGAGAGCAAATCACAATGCCTCAACCCTCTACACCAGTCAGTGGCTATACAGAACACAGATTTTCAACCACTCTAAACATTCTAGCAATTCATTTCAGCTACACCTATCTAGCACAAAATTAATTTATATAACATACTTTGATCCTCCAAACAAACTTATACAAAGGCAGGTATCCTTCCAGTAAGAGAACAGAAAAGTCTTAAAGATGAAGTTACAGCACGATGGTGTTTGTATTCAAAGAAGAGCAAGTAGTATTGTAACTTACATGAAGCTACTATGCTCAGAAATTCTGCAAGACCTACACTTGCCAAACCTTAAACTCACTTGCTGCCAGCTGCCCCTGCCCAGTGACTTAGAGAATGCCCATCGTTACTGGAAAAGAGAAGCTGGATACAGATATTACAGATGATGTAAAACAAGAACAGTATCTGTTTATGCAAATAGATAAATTTCATGGTTTTTTATTCCTCTGCATTTCCCACTAAAACTGGATTTGAAACAAGGTAATTATATTAGACCACTGGTAGAACTCCAGGAGAAATTAGCTTAACCAGACAAAAAAATCCCAATAGCATCATTGATAATTGTTTGCACCCTTCTGGACTTTGCCTTCCAGAGAGGCAGATACAGAATAAACAGATGCAAGCAGGAAGATAACCACTTGGCAAAATCTGGATGCAAGAGCACACTAGCCAGGTAAGTACAACCATCCAAATAGGAGGGGAAGGACAGAAAATGGTTCATCAGGAATGGCTACGAGGCTTTTCAGCCTCACATGGCACTCTTTTCAGCCTCTTGACACCAAAAACAACCGGCCTTTCTCTCAAAACCAGCATTTTTAAAGGAATTGTCACTGTGGCTGCACAGGCAGTGCCAAGATTCACCCCACTCACTTCCTCATGCTTCCCACCACCTGGTGCTGCAAAGATCCCTTTGGCGAGCAAGGCACTGGGATTTGTTTTTTTTCCTTGTGGCTCTATTGTAAAGGGTACAATGTGGATCCTTGTCTCCTTAGGTATAATTAAGTGCTTAAGTGGCAGCATGTCATGCTGCAATTTGGTGATCTGAGCCTGGGACCCGTGCTAGCCCGAAAGCTCAGAGGGCAGACAGGGAGCACTGCATTGAATAACTGGTGAAAATTGCCAAAGATGACATTAATTCAAGGGATAAATGCACATGAAAAATTTAGAGGGGCCTACCTTCATTTCAACTTCATCAGTAATGCTTCAAGGAAAGGATGAAAAGAAACAGCAAGGAAGAAGCCACCAAATTATGTCTGCCACAATAGCACCTCCAATCACTTGCAGGTCTCTTACCCAAGATTAGGTTTCATTCTGCCCAGCTTCAGGCAAGGTGCTGTCACTGGAGTACTGCCAGCTGGAAAAAAAAGCAGAAAACATTTGTGGATTTAATATACAAACATTACAAACATTAAAAAAGTAAAACATGATACGTTTAATCACACCCCTCATCAGAAATGAATCCATATTTATCTAGCAAAAAGAAGGATATGGGAGACTTTCCTTCCTTGATCAGTGGTCTTAGAAGAGGGACAAAACTGTATTGCAGGCAAGGAGGAAAGGAACAGTGACTGAATGAATCCAGAAGCTCAGTTTGGTGGCTGAGAGCAGGTGAAAAACTGATGAAACTCATGTAGTACTGGAAGGGCTATAATAAAACAAACAAACAAACAAACAAAAAACCCCAACCAAAACCCCAAACCCAAGCCAATTAATTCCTAATTTTCAACAATTAGTTATTTGAGGAGAGCATTTTTGCCAGCTGCCTGTATTGATCATGAAAATAAAGGAAGGCTTCCACTACCATTAAAACTGAATTTCTTTCTCATCCAGAGAGTAAGTAGTTGCCTTTGGAGACTGAATAAAGACAGGTCTGAATTCTTCCCCTACACTCTATTCTTCCCCAAGCATGGATCCAGAGAGAAAGACAAAGGGGTTATTTTGATTTGCACACCACTGCTTCCTTTCATGCTTTTTTTTCCTTGAAGTGGCATGCGCTCCTTTAAAAGGAGCAGGCTCTCAGCTTGCCGTGGGACCCCATTGTTTTCTATCTGTGATTGAAATAAATCTCCTGAAATATGTTTGGTTTCTCTTAAATTTCAAAGTGATGGCCAATACTCAGCTGCAAATGGTTTCAAACTGATCTTAGCCTCTGCAGATTACAACTCCCTCATCACTTGCTGTGAAACAAAACACAGTTAAAACCCTCTCATCATCATCTGGGAAATTCTGGTTAAGTTTACTTTCAGCTATCCTCATTCAAATCTGGAGACATTCTGTGGAAATCAGCCCAGAGAATGTTAGATTTCCAGGTAATGAAAGCAAGTTCCCACTGGATGTAGCAAAGTTACCTCAGGATTTGGCGTTATGGCTAAGCAAATATTTCCACAAACTGAACTGAGAGCAAAGTGTCCCCGTCCCTACACAATCTTTACATCCACCTCCCTCTCTCACTATCTCCTCTACTCATTCCTGGTATTCAATAACAACTCCAGACTTATTCTTTGACAAATTAAGCAGACAAGTGTTTCATTTTTCTTTTTAAACTTGTTTATCTTATCTCTGGCTCTCTCTTAAATAAGTGATTTGCATGTGTCTCGACGCCAATAAATATTTTCTAGTCTTTCATACATTTCTGATCTGATCAAAAATATTTTATTTGGAGAAATGATTATGTAATGATTATGGGGAAGGAGAGTGTGGAACCGGAGTTACAAATAACTGAGTATTCAAGGAATTCTCCAGGCTAAATTAGCTATAGAAATTTGATTTTAGGCTGAGATAGAAGACATTTAATATTATCAAAGGAAATAAAGTGAACAACAGCTTCACAGCAAAAAAACAAAGCTATAAATAAAAACTTATTTTGAAATTGATACCCAGAGTACTAAAGGAGGAACTAAATCAAGATCACAGCTAAGACAGAGGAGTTCTATTCTTGTATCAGTTTTGATCACTGTGCAGCCTCAAGTAAGAAACTTCTTTAGTATCTAATGAATCAAATTCAGATAGTGATACCATCTTTAAAGAGCTTTGACATCCTCAATCCTAAATCTTATTATTATGGCATGCCTGGGTCTGTGGCATGGTTTTTTCACAAAAAAGCTGGTAGTTTCAAGCAGAGAAGTAGGATATGTTCAGTTTAAAATTCAAATGTATTTATAACTGAATGCTAATGGCAATGTCCTTTATTCATTTAACAATTCTGCAGTAGGTCATATGAGGCAAGCCATTTCTAAATGCATTTATTGTTTCTGCACAGAGAAATAGGAGTTAAAAAGCAGCTGAGATTCATCAGAAGTTGCAGTGTACCATAAGGTGATGAATACTGCCCTCTGGCTCAGGTTGGCAATGGTCACTTACTTAGAAATGTTCTGTCTTCAAAGTGTGGGGGAGAAGGGAGAGATTGAGGTTCAACAGCTTTCCTTACTACTTTGATCTGTAATAGTTGTATTAAAGTCTACATGCTTGAAACAATATAGTGTTAGAAAAAAAATTTCCTCAAGGGTTAAAGCTTGTAGTTATTTTTAAATTATGTTTTTCAAGTATCTCCAACATACAAAAAAGAGGTACTTTCTTTTATCATCTATCTTGAATGGGTCATATAAAAGAGTCATGTCAGCACTAAACTTACAGGCCCGTGGAGGACAGTTTCTTTTACACGGATTTTTTTTTAATAATTCAAGAAAAGATATAACTTATTTCAATGTGTTATTTTACAGTTTTAGGCAAGATTTAATAACAAAGGAAAAGCACAGTACTCTTCACCTGTTCATACAGTGAAGGAAAGCTTAGCCTATTTCACTAAAAGACAGTGTGATTGAGATGTGTGTGTCTGCAGCTTAACCGTAACAGCTTTAGAATTAGCTAAAGATTATGCTTACCCTTTCCTGCTGTAGATACACCATTGCTTTTTTAAAAAATGATTTTTAAACAGATGTTTAAGAAATAGAAGACAATGATTTTATTGAGCTCCTTCTAGAAACCGGGACCATTTTTCCCCTTAATAGTTACACCTTCCCTTCTACTCCCCCACATCCTTAGTTAGTTGGAAATAAGGAGAAATAATCCCTCACTTACCAAAGTGAGAAGCAATTTCTACTACAGAAGGCAGATATAAAATTCTACTCCATTGCCATACTAACTGTGCCTACCCCACAAAAGCCCCAAGGCCAACCTGTCCTGCTGGTTGGTCTCTTGCCTGGCAGCTGCATTGATGCTCAGCAAGGAAACATCAGACCTGATGTCCTTCTGAGTGCAAGCCTCAGTTTTATTTTCCTACCTCATCCTGCCTAAAATTCTGTGCTTGAGGCAGTGTTTGAGGAAGCATGGAATAGAATAAAGGGTTACAGGCAACAAGCACATCCCCTTCAATGCGCTATTGACAATTCTATGAAACCCAGCCCCATGACTAAGTCCTAAAGCCCATCTTTTTAGAATATAAGTTAGAAGAGAGACTGGATGCCTTCCTCTTGAGATGATAAAATGCAGTGTTCTGAATACGAGACAGTATTTCTCATATTCAGAACATTTCATTTTGCAATATTTAATTTTGGATAAGAAACAGTACTCTTCCATACCTGAAGAGAAAACTTTGTTTTGTCTTGAGGGAGAAATTTCAGGATAGCTTTGGGAACAACCATCTCAGAATAAAATTACAAACAGAAAGAAGACAGAGTTTTTGTACACTCATAGCACACATTGACATAAAAGTAATTAGAAAAACCCAAAACCAAACAACTTTAGTATATTAAAAGAAAAAGGAAACTAAGCAAACCTTCAAAGAAAGGATTTTTAGAAGTTATGAATGCAATACATGGATTCAAAAGACCCAGGGGAATCAGGTAAGGAGAGCAAAATACACTGAGAGACCTCATAATGTGCTCTCATCTGCACTTAACAGTGACATCTACACTCACAGAATGAGTTCTAAGAATATTTTCCTATAAAAATGAGTAAAATCAAGGCAACTTGCAAATTTTCTGTCTCAGGTGTTTATTTCTTAGGCAAATGTTACACTAATTCCATATCCCTGTAAATAAGGAGATATACAAAAGCTTTTAACATGGAAGATACCTCCTTTGCTTATTTATTCAGCAGGGGATATCTAGAATCAAATAGAAATTACTGAAAGTGAATCTGAGTCTTTCAGCAATAGAATTAGCTATGTGGGAAAATTATTTTCATGTCTTTAGCTATTACCATGGCTTCTGAGAAGGAGAAAACCTGTTTTAAGAAAGGTCAGGTAATTAGAACTGATGGGAAGATAGAAAATAATTTTTTTCAGGTTTTGCAACTTGTTGCCCTGCTTTAAGCACATAAAAAGCCTTTCAAAGATCTGCAGAAAAAAAAAAGTATTAAAACAGTCATTTTGATACTCAGTGCAGTCTGCTAGGTATGGTCTATTCTGAGGAGTTTTCACACTGAATTTGGCAGAACATAAAGCTGAGCCTAGGTCATAAATTTCCCAGATCGGGGCCATGGCCCACAGAACATAACAGTCACTACAGTTTTATGACAATGTTTTGGATTTTATGAGGGCATGTTTGGTCTATATCGCATGTGATAGAGAAATCCCTAGTTCAAGTTTTTCCTCAGTGATATAGCCAAGAATTCAAGTGTTTAGTATTGGCATGGCAAGAGCACTGGTATTTTGGAAGTGCTGTGATCCTGGAAAGATCCCTGTGCACGTGGTGTGAGTTGGCCAAAGTTCTTAAAGGTGTCCCAGGGAAAAGCAAGGGGCTTTGGGAGCTATCTTCTTGTTTCTTCTCTGGAACAGCATCTATTTCCTTATTTATATCTCCCCAGATTCTGAGAGAAGGTATCAGTGGGAAAGAGGGGATAGAGAAAAGCTGGGAACTTGACAGGGAGCTTGAGACAACACAAGGTCAACAGAGTTGAATGTCCTAACATCTGGAACTAAATGTGAAAGTGCTGCTGAGTCTATTGTGTACACATCTTGTTTTGAGGTCTGATTGAGATGGATAGCACAGTCCTCAGAGCCCTCACAGTGCTGTAGCTAGAAAATTGTTGGTAATACACCAGCATTTTGGCTACTGCTGAGCAGTGCTGGCACAGCATTGGATCTGTCTCTCCAAACTTCCCACCTCACCAGCAGGCTGGGGGTAAAATCTTGTGAGGGGACACAGCTAGGACAACTGACCTAAACTGACCAAAGGGATACTCCATACCATATCACACTGACTCAGATATAAAAGCTAAAAAAAGGAGGAGGAAGGAGGGTCATTTGTTATTTAAGTTTGCCTTCCAGAGTAACCACTACCTGTACAGAAGACCTCCTTCCTGGGAATGTGTGGACATCATTTACTGATGGGAAATAAGGAATAAAAACAGGGATTTTTTGTTATTTGTACATGCTTTTGCTTTAGTAAACTGCCTCATCTCAACTTATGAGTTTTTTTCCAATCTTATTTTCACTCCTCTGTCCAGTTAAAGAAGAGTGAGAGTGGCTTAGGGGGCATCTGACCAAGTACAACCGATTACACATCTGAAGCCAGCACTGAACAATTTTCTTCCCTGACAGTATAGAAAAAATTCAGTCTTTGGGAAACTTCCACATCTGAATAAAGACTTCCTTGTTCTTCCAGTAAGGACAGAGACACTGAGACTGGCAATGGAAACAGAAGAAGAGATGGAAGACTCTCTACAGAGAATGTGTTTCTCATCCTGTATCTACCAGCCTTGGTTTTTCCTTGGCCTTTTTTGTCTATGGAGGTCCCAGACGGATAAAAACAAAATGGGATTATTGTATTTATACAGACACTTCCACAGCTGAAATATAAGAAAATGAAGGGAAAACCTTTTACATTTCCCACACATTTATACAACAGCTACAGCTACTAGCCCTAATCCTTACCCACTTGTGCAAAACAGGAAGAATGGAATACAGAAAGGTTGGGGCAGCATTGCACTCCCCTTGGCATGCCTTTCACATTTTCCATGTGCCCGGGGGTTTTGGGCTTTGTGGTTTTCTGAACCCTACCCCTAACCCTAGCCCTAGCCCTAATCCTTACCCAAGTTGTAGCCTATGGCTCACGCAATTTCAGAAGATAAGAATGCCACAAGGTTGAAAATGAAGATCTAGTTCTTTCCAACAATATGATAAATGTTGACTGACAGCTAACTGGGTTGAGGAAAAAAATAATAGGAGAATCCCATTAAGTATAATAACATAAATTAAGGGTAGTTTTCACACTTAAAATATCTATCTTAACCATTATCTTTGGATCAGTTTCTAATTAATACTTCTGGACTACGCCTTGTATGCTGGTAATAACACCTTGCGTATCATTTTCATTTGAATTCTTTTTTATGTTTTCTTTGTCTGGCTTCTCTGCCTTAATGGAAATTAACTTTGCTTTTATGTAATGCCCCTGGCAGAGTTTTTAGACTCATGGCACAGAGTCACATTACACTAAGCCATGGCAATGTGGAAAACTGCTGAAAGGACAGTGGTATTGTGAGTTTGGTGGGTTTGTGTTTGGCTTTTCTTTGGTGTGTTGGTTTTTTTTGGTTGTTGTTGTTGTTTTGGTTTGGTTTTTTTAATGGTGGTGGAGCGACACAAATGACATGGGATGTGTGTTGGACTGGGTTAATTTTGTGTCAAGTCATCCTGCCAAGATAACATGATCTTTAAACCTGATATCAGTAAAACAGGGATGGGACTTTCGGGATCAGCCAGCAGTTACTCTGAATTAGGTATAATGTGAAACTGCGCCGTGAGAAGGGAAAAGTCACTTCTGGGCATTGTAGAGAGCTGTGAGCTCCTAGCTTAAGAGAGAGGAATGAGGCTACAGGCCTGTCAGAAGAAAAGAATTTAAAGTGAGGTTGTGTCTGAGGGGAAGGCAAACCCAGTCAGTGTAGACGCAGAGTTTGATCCACAGCTCTCTGAAGTCAAATGTTTTAGTTTACGTCAATGGCCTTTGATTAGGCCCAGAGAGAGCTGTAAGATCCAAGGGCTGCCAGGCCTGGTTACAGTCATCAATACTATAAATCCCTGAGAGAGTTGCCTTACTAAACTCTAGGCCTTTTTGCTGCAGGATGCTAACTAAGGGCATGATCCTGAGCAAACTTAGTCCCATCGGCTCCAAAGGCCATAAATTCTTTTGACCATCTTGCAGAACAGATTCTCCAGTTTGCTCTAACTATTTAACACAAGCACCAGAAAGGACAAGAGAATTAGAGACAGTTCCTGGCAAAAAAAGAAGCTGTTTCTATTGCCAGAACTGGAGACTCCTCCAAGAGCAGGGTGGCCCAGCCTGCTGTGAGCTGGTCCCAGGGACTCATCCACAGGCACAGCCGGAGTTTGGCCAGGAGCTTTCCCTGTGCAAAGGGGAAGCTGGACCCTGAGGCTGCCTGAGGGAAGCCTTCAGGTCCATTTTGTACTACTGAGCCCAGCAAGTAGCCCACTAACTTTAACAGTCTATACTAGGTTGTTTCATTTTTATAGCACCTTGTGAAAAAAATCTGATTTTCTTTAGTTATTAAGCCTTTCTGAACTGAGACAGGCTCAGATGGAAATCTTCTCTTAGAAAACAGAAGTTATAACCCTCCTTGCTGCCAGGGCTGATCATAATGTTGTTGTATACTTGGGAAATCCTTATCTGCAGATTAACCCTGAAGTTCACCCTCTTACTTCCTACAAGCTCAATTTACATTACTTGGTTGTTTGGGGGTTTTGTTTTGTTGGTTTTCTTTTTTTAAATAAATTTCATAAAGAAATATTTTCAGGATGAACAGAAAATAAATCAACACTAACAGAAAACCAGCAACTTGATTCTTTCTTCCTGCTTCTGCAAAAAACCCCATAAAAGCTCAATTGTCCTCTCAGGACTCCTTATAAGTCTTAACAAAAGTCTCTAAAAAGCAACTAAATGAAAGACCAGGGAGCTAGCAGCAGGGCAGATCTATCATAGACAAAACAGACAAAACCCTCTTTCCTTCTGACCATATCTAGGCTTAGTTCTGATCTCCTTACTCACATTGAGTAATAATTCACACCATAACTAGCCCCACTGGAGCTGCTAAAATCATTTGAGTAAGCCATAAGCCTGTTTGACAAATATCAGTCTGATACACTAAGGCTAAAAATCCTAAAAGCTAATTCAAATATTATTTTTGTAATTATATGGCCTCAAAAAATTACTGTGTTCTTTGTTTTTGTTACTGTGGTGTGTTATCTTCCAAACAAAGACAGGAAGTTTGTAATTTTCTTGTTTGTTTTGTTCTTCGTCTTAATATAGAATCCAGCTAGAAAAATAGTATTTTGTCTAACCTATACAATGCAATGAATATACAAGGATAGATGAAGAACATGCACCTTTTTGACAGAGATACTAAACCAGGAAAACCTGAGGCCAAGTCTACAGTACAAACTTCTGTCTGAAAAGTACATTAGTCAGCAGTGTAACAGGACACGATCTCAGCCATTAACCCAGGCTGAGCTTACCCAGTGATTAGCCTGACTCAAAGGCCTTACTTATTTACTGCGTCTTCATGTTGCTTTGTCACCCATGTGTACGTGACAGTGACACTGCTGGGAGGGAGACTTGCTGTGCTGCTGCAGAAGTGCGCACTGCAGAGTTTTTTCCTACTTTTGTAAAGTGATCTCTTCTCTGTGTCCTTCTCAGTAAGCCCTTGGAGCGTTTATCCATGTTTCTAATCACATAAAAGGGAGCTGCTGGAAAGTGTCAAAAGACTAGTGACAATCAAGCAAATTTTTCTGAGTTTCACTCTAGCAAGGCTGGACACCAGCACCAGCGGAAGCACTCAAGAAGCTAATCAGGATCCTTAGAAGGCTATTCTATTCTTGCTTAAAATACTGAATTCCTGCTAGTGAGCTCAGCGTGGAGATGCGAAGCCTTGGGAAGTCCCGGAGGTGCCAGCAGCACTGCTCAGTGAATGCCATTGCACAACTCACCCCAGTGAGTGGTCCGGCCAAACTCCTCCTCCAGCAGGAAGCCTGGCAACAAGGCACTCAACCAGCTGAACAAAAACTACAAGCTTTGCACCACGCGAGCTATTTGCCAACAGGCAGTAGCCTGCAGGCTGGATACTGTTACCTAGTTATTAATGAATGATGCTGATTAACCTTTTCAAAGCACTTTGTCCACCACACCTACTGGTGGGAACCTGCACTGATAATGCTCGGGGGAAGTTGCTGACATCGGACTGACACTGGGGGTAGTGAAAAGGCACCCCAAGAAGTGACAATGACTTTAAGAGTTGGGTATAAACCAGGAGAGTTCTTCCAGAGACATTTGGGAAAAACAGGGTGGGCAGGGTAAGCGTTTTTAAAGCTTTAAAAATGTAATTAGAGTACAGACTTCACCATAATTTACCTTATATCTCAGGCTGCTGTGTTTGATTGAGAACAAATTAAAATTTTGTTCAGAAAGCTTCTTATTATGCCCCAGAATTAAATTTGGCAGAGATCGTGACACCCTCCCCCAGCTATTCTCACCCACGTTTCAAGCCCAAAATTCTTGAAAGTAATATACTGCTGAAACATAGATGCTGAAACATAGATGATGGCATCTAAAGCACTCAGAATAATGTGACAAGTTCCAAAGAATCTGGGGACTTGAAGTGTCTGGCCAAAAAAAAAAGTACTTTTGTATCTATAGTTCTTCTAATTTTAATTTATGTTGTTGTTGATGATGATGATGATGTTTATGCCTGTATTGGTCATTCCTCCTAAGCATGTTGAAGCTTAGTTTTCTTTAGAATAAACCAAACAAATAAGAACTCAAGAGTCTGGGAAAGGGTCATGAAATAACACAAATCTAGGGCAAGACCATCAAGAAATACAACATTCTGAAATATAACAAAGTTTGCACTAAGATATTGAAAGCTGATAATTAAAATCACAGGGAATAAGCAAATACGAAGGAACTGTCAATCTTAAGAATGAATAGCAATGAAGGAGGCAAAACAAATTCTGAAAGAAAAGTACAGAAAGGACAAATATGAAAAGGAAAAGATTGCACAAAAAGCGTATTAGAAGGTGGAAAACAACCCCTAAATTCAATAATATATGTAAGAAAAAAACCCAGCCTCACTTTGCCACGATGAGGCTGCTTTACCCGGGGTTCTGCGGAACACTTTTTTAAACTGTTGTTTTCTCAGTTTAATAGAACTGTTACATGTTAAGCTAAAAGCATATTAAACATAACAAGAGAGATATTTCATGCCTAGATCCTTGCTGTGGCTGAGATTTCACATGACAATTGAGCCAGTTGGACAGCTTGCCGCTGTTGATTGGGGAAGCAGCCTCACCCCTCTGCTTTGTTCCTGGCCATGTGGTCTTACTCCTTCCCTTGCTCTGAAATCGGCACTTGTCTGACACCCCAGTAAAAAATACTCCACTCTCTTAATTAAAAACAATATCTTTTTCTTCTGCAGATATTTCTGTTTGTTTTTAAGAAACATTTGGAAGAGATAGGTGAAACTGCTTAACAATTCCATGAAATCGTCACCATTAAAATATTCCTGAAGCTAGGGAGATGACAGAAATTTGTGTTTTGTGCCTGTTCCGTTCATTCTAATATTACCTATTTCATTTATCTGAATAAAAATATTAAATGCAGTTCCATTCC